>CM040751.1:6148427-6512575 GCA_022829145.1 Albula goreensis
CGTCCTCAATAGCTTTTATTCATAACACATCGCCCAGTATCCATGACAGTAAGAACTTTTGCTGGCTTGTATGTGTAGTGCACCTCTGTGCAGTCCAAGGTTATAATAGTTTTGTGTTTTGATATGAGTTTCTATTTCAGTATTACTTTCAAATTTTCATACACTTTGTACATATTCAAACAATACGTAAGCCTCTCTGTGGTGAATCCGCAGGTGTACCTTAAAGTTTGTGGGGGTTTTTTCCCTTAATCTCCACACTGCAAAGTTTATCTTTATGTAAGACAATGCAATTTTCATACATGTTTCATAGTTCTACATCCCGCATCTTTTCTTTTTTTTTTTTTTTTTTTTTAAGAGAAGCATTTTTCAAGACAGGTAATTGCCTCATTCCCCAAATAGGAAAATTCATTGTCAGGCAAAAAAACAAAACAAAACATAAAAAACAATGCAAATAGGACAAAACTACAGTTCATAAAAGACAAATAGGACACATAGGTAACAACAGAATAAGACAAGCAATACAAAAGAATGCTCTGGTGCAACAGTTCCATAAATTATAAGCACTCCCAGTGAAGGGTCCAGAGAGACTCAGTTGAGGTGATTTGGGAGGCCTACACTGAAAACATTGCAGGTTCAGACCTTCACGGTTTCATTAACCAGTCATGACTGGAGACCACATTGGCAGGACTTAAGAGATTCTATCCTTTCAGGTGGGAGGGTAGGTTTAATTCAGTCAATACTGTTCACTTTGTCAAGAGTCTGCTCCCCTCAATTACATGCAGAATGGCCACAGTCTAGGAGGTGCTATCGATGAGAGTCAAAGCTTTTCTTAAATCACTGGCTCGCCCAGGAGCATCGTGAGTAATCTAATGAGGAACTGGGTCACAGGTTACTTTTCCAAATTAGCGTAACGATTGCTCGGCCACAATCGGCACAATCTGGAGATGACACGAGTACGAGTTTGGGTAACCAGCAATTATTTATCGCAATCATAGAAAAATAAACAAATCTCCAACACAATGCATACACGCAAGATGTGAGGTGGAATGCCAATGGAGTGTCGATGGAAGCCTGTATGTGCACAATGAGGTCAGTAAACAAAAGCTATCAGCAAGCAATTAATTGCAATCAATTAGCCACTGCCGGTACCACACTTGGAAACCACACAATAGAAATGCCACCAACAGGAAATAGAGGGGCACAAGGCACTGGAACGTCACATTAGGGAGAAAAGAAATTTAGAAATTCATTTAAAAAATTTAAGAAAGATGTTGCGATTTGGCATGAAAAGAGTTCTAAAGTTGGATCTGACAGTTTCTTCATATTATTGTTTTCTTTTTCTCTCTGTCTTGGAAAAAAAAATGTTGAAAACTTTCTTTTTCTGTGTCTTAATTTTCCAGGGCTTCTGCAACTTATCCACATCTGAGCCTGGTCCATTGTGTTTGAATTGCCATTGTCTGATGTCTTATGAAGTTCCTGTCAAAATTTTCATATGTTTTCAGGTTCTGAAAATGCCTCAGATGTTCTGTCCTTGATTGCAGTAATCATCACAAATCCGTACTCTGTCTGTTATCCTTTTATGAAAGTGTCATATATTTTTTCAAATTATACAGCTACGTTTTAAGTTTCCTTTTAACCATTTTCATATCTCATTTGTAAGTTTGCAAAAAAAAAGTATTTTTCCCTTCATAGATGTACATACTTTCTATCTTTGAGGAAACTCTCATCAGGTGCTTATGTTTTGTTTTATGAAAAATACTGCCCTGCAACACCTCTTATACTTCATAAAATGATGACCAAGCACAATTAGCACATTTGATGCAAATTGGGTTATCTTCAAATGGATATTACACATAGCAGCCAGACGCAAAGCGAGGTAGCACATGTGAGCCTTCGAGGCGCGTTTCTTTTTTATGGTTTGATTATTCCTTCGATGCTAAATGTCAGGATCCGATGGGAATTTCACAGATGGTTCTGGAGTCCCTGAGCATCCGGAGTGATGACTTAGACTTGGCGTCGAGTCTTCATTATTTACCGGGATGATTTGATCTGGTATGGCGTACTCATACCTCAATGAGTTGACATCTTATTTACAAATGAAGCCACAACACAGATCTTTTTTTTCTTGCTCATTTTAAATTATTTAATTTATTACATTTATTTAAAGAGCTGAATGCCCAACCAGGGTCCTGTGCTGTTACAAAATGTATAAAAGACCACATCTGTCTGATCATGTAATACTGAAACACCTCCACCCATCAGCACCAACATGCATGTAGCTACCCCAAGCACAGACACACACACACACACACACACACACACACACACACACACACACAGAGTGACACCTGTAGAGACAGAGAACTGAAGTCTGAAAATGCTACCTTACTATCTTGGCCTAACTGAAACTGCATATTACACAATATTATATGTATAATATCATATGTTTACTTGACTATGCTATTTTTATGACGATGTCTATTGCATAGACTTTATTTTTAGTTTTGAACTGCTGTAGCAATGTTTAAATGATGTACTTTCTTTCCTGTATGTACGCTGACTGTATGCACTCCTTGTCCATCACTTTGGATAAAAGTGTCTGCAAAATAAATAAATGTAAATTTAAATCGAGGAGTCAAAGTTTGTTGCTTTATGTTGTTATTAAAAAAATAAAATAAAAAGGATTACTCTTGCACTGCATGTGTACTTTCTACAATGACCCACAGATGCCTTCAGCAAGACTGAGAAGGTACGTTTTTGTGTCAACATTTACTTTTAGCCTGACTCATTACGAAATTAGCATTTTGTTCATCTTTGTGTCCCCTACTTTTATTTTGAAGTCAAAGTTAAGGGCAACGTTGGTGCTCATCTGTTTGTTTTCTTATTTACACAGTTTCCATTTTTGGGTTCTGGAATGACCAATGAGGAGCCTTATTCAGAGCCAGAGGAGTCGTTCATGTTTGACATGAAAATGATGTGACACAGCCTGACTCCCATGTAAGTATGCCATATGTTATTGGTTGCATTGAGCATCTTAACTTTGGATCAGAAACATGGCATGGGAATGATACCTGGCTTGTCTTTGAGGGAGGCGTGCACCGGGGCGTAACTGGCATCGGGCCCCTGTCACGGCGCCCCAAGCGATCCCTCATGTCCACGCCGCCGTTTTTGTGCGACGCCTGTCACAAGGCGGCCAGAGAGCGCTCATCGCATCGTGTTCAGCCATCGTTCCATCGCCGCTTAACGCAGCGGAGCACGAACAATGCGGTTAGTCTTTTAACGTGGAATCGGCACACGGTCAACAACATGAACACTGCTGCTACGCTCAGCTGCCCGCTAATGATATTACGCTTGTAATAATCAGAGGGTAATTTATGACAAGATGAAAAAGCAAAAAAAATCAACCGTTGTAAAACAGGCAGGCCTTGGATCAAAATGAATAAAAATAACTGATCCTTTCAACCAAATTCATATTCAGACATGCTGACATTCTGAGATGTTTTGATCTTTATCAAGTATATTGTACATGTTTAAATGCAATCTCATATCAGTCAGTGGAAATGTAAGTCTGTGTGTGTGTATGCATGTTTGTATAAGTTGATAACTTTTGTATCAAGGATTTAGTAAATGGGGGGAAAAAAAACAGTGTGTGTTTGTGTGTTTGCATGCATGCGTGCGTGTTTATGTGCTTATGTGTGTGCACAAGAGGTAAAGCAAACAGAAAATGGTCCAGACCGTCATGTCTTCTGAATAAAGTAGGTTCGATAAGGGTAGAGTTGTACTCTTGGAATGGAAAGCTAAATTAATTCTTGGAGCAGACTCGTAGGAGAGTGATAAATGAGCTCAGACAGGGCCCTTTTTCCTATTTCTATACAATTGGGTGACTATCTACTCTCAGGAAAGAAGAAATGGGTGAAGTGTATGTTGTTTTAGGAACAAAGACTGTCCTCATATATCATTGTGTGTGTGTCTTTCTGTGTGTGCTCGTGTGTGCTCGTATGCTTGTGCATGTGATTGTGCGTATAATTATGTGTAGATGTGTGTGCGCGCGTGAGCGTGTATGTGCGTGTGTATTTAGACAAGTTCGTGTGTGCTTGTGTGTGTATGCACGCTTGTGCATGTAAGTATGTGTATCCGCATACATGATATGTATATGCATGTACATGTGAGCGAGTCTCCATGTGTACATGCACAAGTCTGTGTATGTTTCTGATGTATATATCTTTCAGTGTTGGGGTGCATAGTGGTTTCGTTGTATGGTGATGCTCACAAATTCTCCTCATTACTTTGCCATATCAGTAAATTGCTGCTGTCTCAAGTCGTTCCGCTTCAGTTCCAAATGGCATGGAGAAGCTGTTTTTTTGTGTCCAATTTTAATGTGGCATGCCAGATAGGAGCAATGACTGAGAAACTGGACATTTTTGTAAATGGGAAAAAATGTCTCAGTTCAATGATTCACTTATGAGCTGCAGTCACTTTGAAAACATGGAAAAACTCAGTTTGACCTAAAGCAGGATTGCACAGATCTTGGAATTTTTCTGGGGGGAAAAAGTAAGACTTCAACATACAATTTTAACTAAGTGTTATTGGGTGGTCATATTCCTGTTCAAAATGGATTTTGTGGCAACAAAGAGAACATGTGCTGTGCCAGTTGCACAATAATGAATTAACAATTTATCATTTTGACATGATTAACTTCATTCATTATTTTACCTCGCAATTTTCCTTACAAAAATATACCACTATAATGTACATGAGTAATGGAAGACACATCTGATGAGTGGTAGTGGTTATGGAAAGTAGTGGTAGAACTCGTGGTAGTAAATGTGTGGTCTATCATATTTTTCACCAAGCTTACTTCACATGCATGTCAGCAATGAGACTCAGGTTACTATAAAATATTGATGAGAAAAAGTTTCATGATATTGACATAAAAACATATCCGTCCATGTTCGTTCATCCCAAACCCTGCGATACCTTATTGATATGATTCATATGTCTGCACACTCATACCTGAATATTAACATGTAAGCTTTGCTTTGCTCTCTCCTAATTTGATCCTTCAAGTGAAGCAATACATTAGGCAGGTTTGACTCTGTTAATTATTGAACTACCACAAAAGCATAATCACTTAATTAAAACACACTTAGTCGGGGCTAAGTGACACAGCCATAATTATCATTAATTTTAATGTATGCAAATATGCCTCTAGTCCTTCAACTCTCATCCACTTAAACCGCACAACCTTATGTGGGCTCTGTCATCCTCAAAATATGAATAGTCATTCCCTAATTACAGGTGTGTCAAACATAGAAATGGCAAAATTATCATATTTGTGCCATCCAAAATCATAAGAGCATATGCCAAAGAAGGAAAAATTAAATCAAAGACAATGTTTGCTGTGAGTTGACCATATTTGGATAGACAGACACCTAAAAAGATTGCCATTCAAAAGAAACAACAACCTAACATGACTGAATTTACTTCTCCTTGACATACAGTATGAGCAAAAAGTGTAGAGTTACCTTTGTAAGGCTTAGATTTGTAGCAGAGATGCCAGGTACTATGTGATACACAGATCTCAGTGTGTATCTTTCAGAAGAGGACCAGATGCTTATTGAAACATTGAGTGTGCTTACCATCATAAACTCTCATTCTCTTCATTTGCAAAGCCTCAGCAATTAAGTTAAATTAACTTATTTTTATTAGAAAAGGCTGGAGAAAATATTCTGTCATTAAATATGCATGTTCTACCATTCCCAATGTCTTCATTTGCCAAGCTAAGTGCAACAGCATTCAACATATGTAAATAAATAACTAAAAACTAAACAGATTAGATATGTAATATAGAAAGTGCCACTTTATAATCAAACAGGGCCTTTGTGAATGATACACAAAGCACAAAGCAAGCATTATTCAAATCTTTACCACCGCTAGATTCACATGAACAATACTCCAATGCAATCTACCAGTTCTCTAAGGAATCCTCACCGCCTGAATTGTACTGATAAAGTAAGCATTTGCAAACCATGTAAAACACTAGAGAAATGAACTGCATCTCACTGTTCAGAATACATCATCATACCACTTGTGGTGTATGTATATATGTGTAGACTGACGGGATGCCAACACCTTTGGCTGAAAAAACCAGTGTATTGTGCTTCACACTCTAACTTTGTCATCATTAAATAATGCATAAAATTTACAGGACGGGATCCATCAATGAGCTTGTCACCTTTTGACCTAAGCAACCAAATATTGTCTTCAAGTATAAACATTTTCTGTGATGATTTATGCTTTGTTTCAGTTGTGTACCAGTAAACGGTATGTACAATGGTGTTCTTCAAATGTTACTGTGTGCAATGTTGTCTAAGAATAAGAGTTCCTGGTGAAAAAACAAGAAAATGTTAATGCATTTAAAAGCATTCCTCAGTCTTACACTCAGTCTGTCTGATTGATTTGTTTCCTTTCAGAATGCACTAGCTCTGGAAAAACCCTCCTTTTCGTTTCTACATTTGTTGCGCTGGTATCAGATATGAAAACAGAATTGTTCATTATGCAATCAATACTTTATTGTAGAAAAAACATATTTACATATCTATTGATATAGCTCAGTGATCATAAGGTGATATCACCTACTTCCAAATACAACTAAAGAGTGATTCACTGTGTGGGTTTATGCCCATTTAAACAAGATTTAATAGGTTTCTGCTCCATCATCATTTTGAAAATGGAGTCAATAACATATGTCACACGGCTAATGACTCAGGACTGCTCCATAGGCCCGGTCGGAACAAAGATACATATTTTTCATTTCCTGTACTCTGTGAAACCTGGCACTGGGTTTTAAAGATAATGTTAAATAGCTTGAGCTAGAGAAATACACCATGATATCACCAAAAAATAGTGATTCATCTTTTGAGAAATTTAGGAAAATATTTGATCTACTGTCCTTCCAATGCAGAATGCAGTTTGGATAAAATGTGAATCATGTGCAATATAATTTATATGAATAATATAAGTGTGTGTGTGTGTGCGTGCGTGCGTGTGTTTAAGGTTAAATGCATTCTTATTTGTATACCATACAATTGCATACGCTCATTGGAAATGAGTTCTCTTCTGAAATTGTTTGGTAATTCAGCTGTCTCATACCTGTACAAACAAAAATTTAGTGTGAGAGTGTATTATATATACGATGTATATGTATTATGTATTGTATATACAAAATGTATATACAGTCACTCTCACACAATCCTGGACAACACATACACAGATTGAAATAATTCATACTCATGATAGCTATCTGTGTAATTAATGATTAACATTTGCAACACAAGTTGATAGAAACTACTGGCGAAGAAAATAAGCAGTGCTGCTCAAAAGAGTCTGAAAAAGGTCACAGATATACATTCCACATGACTAAAGTCAGACTTCCTGAATGAAAATGTGTCTGACGAATTCCTATTATAATAATAGAATGTATAACCCCTGTCCTTGCACAATGCGTGTGTTCTCTGATGGAGAGCAGAGTCATGATATCACAGGGATCCCTGCAGGGTGGCACATAATTAGCGATAGCTTCACCCAGGAGGGAGTTTGGAGTTTGTGAGCCAGGACCTGAACACAGAGAGGTAGAAGAGGTCTGTGAGCTTGCATGGTCGGACCCATACACACAGAAATAGCCAGCGGCGCAAGAGAGATTTTTTGAAGTGGGGGGACCAAACTGAGAGCAAAAAGGTCTCAACTTTTAAACATATACTCTCTCTCTCTCTCTATATATATATATATATATATATATATATATATGTATGTGTGTGTGTGTGTGTGTGTGTGTGTGTGTGTGTGTGTGTGTGTGTGTGTGTGTATATATATATATATATATATATATATATATATATACATACATATATAGGGGTGGATGAATCGGGGTCCCTGTGGAACTGGGGGAGATGTACCCCCCCTGCCATCTGCGCCCCTGGACATAGTTGGTGTCTTTATGTACATACGGCAGGCTCCACACACAGAAATGGAGCAGATGTTTATATGCACATATGGAAGCCCATGTTAACACTACACATGAAGAGCCAAACATACCAAAGCCTTTAGCATATGTTAAACGTTTTGCGCATACAATTTCAGGAATGTGACTTTTTGACTGGAGCAAATACAATACCTCAACTGGTAACATTTTCTTTTAGTCTTTCGGAACCAGCAAAACAGTTTTGCGCATACTTTAGAAAATCAGGCCCACAAAACTTCCTCTCTTATGACAAGGTCCATGTGAGATTAACGGGGTGGGCAGTGAAATAAAATGAAGCAGTGAGTTGACATTATGTGTTATGGAGGTGGGCATTGCAACAAAGAGCATTCACTAAGACAACTGGGCATTCAAAATGGGGAAAAGCAGGATTAAAAATAAAACAACAACAACAAAAAAAAAAAATAAAGACCAGAATTCTCACAAAAACTCTGCCCTAACTTGAGCATTCAGAGTGTTATTTCTGCATCTTATGAATGCATTTCTTTCTCATTTCTTTCCTTTCAGGAAGAAGAGTTTGCACCTTTCCAAGGCTGTACACAGTGTACTGCAGTCAAAAGTGGAATTCAGAATTCAATGATGAAAAAGGTAAAAATAGCCTCCATAACAAATGCTCTCGGCCATCACGATGCAGTCATTGTGAAGGTGCCTGTTTAGAACTCGCCACGATTTCAATGTCGCTGCTTCAGGAGCCAGCCATGGTGTGAATGTCTTGATGTCCTCCTTCATGTTACTCAAATATGGAATATATTTTCTGAGCTCTGACTAATGTCATAGCATTTTGAAATTAATTCTGTTTGTTGACCCGTCTATGGGCGGCCATGTTGTGCGTTCATCACATGTTTGCTCCATGACTTCTTCCCTTTTCTTGATTCATGTGATTTACCCCTGAGAAACCCAAAGCTCGTCAGGCTGAGTCATTGTAGATAGATGACCAAAATATCAAAATGATAAATGTCAACCGGTTTAATTCAGGAAGAATGAATGCGTGCTGCTAAATGACTCATATTAAAGTTTCATGCAAAATGTCTCCTATTGAAACCTCCAAGTGATATATTACTTTGAATAAGCTGTGTTGGCCATCAGTAAGTGCTGTAAAATGTTTCACATCAGACTTCAATAGGCGTATTATGTTTTATACTCCATATAATTTTTTACTCTCAAGAAAGATTTTGAAGCAAATTTCTGGCTATTTTTTGTGATGATACATTTCAGAGAATGAGTTTTAACTCCGGAAAAAAGTGTGTACGTGTTTGTGGAAAAAATTTTTTAGCCATTGGTTAAATATCCGTGAATAATATCATTTATATGTCTGAACAGTTTAAAAAAAAAAAAAAAAAAAAAAAAAAAAAACAATCCGCATCCAGGTTTATAGTATATTTCTTAAATAACAATAATCTAAAGGATTTGCACTTTCTGTTGGCATTTCCCCACACTTCCCTCAAGAACAACACTCAGTATTCCACTGTATTCCTCCAGGATTACTTTTAAATAAATGTCATTTACTTACACCAGTGTCTTATCTTTGCTGTTCTCTTGAAAGACAAAAAGCACAGCAACAGACATGAGTTTGTCTTGGACGCATGAAACCGGATTTGTGATCTGCAACCTCATATATTACCAGTTGATCGGCAATGTTTTTGTCTCTGAAGAGAACACTGATTCATGGCTGAGGCACTCATTGCCTCTCTTCGGCAAACCGTATTTTGGTCGTGGGTAATCCAATCTACAACTCCTTAACTCCACTCTTCGGTCTCCATCCATCATCTGTTTCAAAATATATACTGAGGCAAATGGCACTCTAAACAAGCTTTTTCTCTCTCACTTCTTCAACAAACCCAGTCCTAGGAACCTGTAACCAACCTCTGAATTTTAACAAGCTGTAATTTGTTATCCTGATTTGTAACCCCAAAGTGGTCAAATGCCATTTTGACAATTTCCAATACAAGAGCTGACTGACAAATTAAGTGCAGTTTGAAGAATTCTGAAAATTAGGAAGAAATCAGACCCTGATGTTAGACATCTGTAAAGTCACTGATATATTTGAACAGTATAAATTGTTGCATTTTTATATGTTCAACATTGAAGAATTTTTGGTCTGAGGATATAGGCGGCTCTTTAATTCATAAACCTCCTTTTAAAGTTAGAGGACCATCTGTGCTCGTTCATGAAATTTTCAATGACAAGATAATTGCACAGATATTTGACTCATTTTATAAAGATGTGTTCTTTTGTCTTTTTTATTTGGTTATTTTATTATACAGATCCAAAAAAAGTCTTTATACAGTTTGTGAAGCTGTATGAAGGCTTAAATATGTCAAAAATGTTCATAGTGGGCTTTTTGACTTAAACACAGGGTGTTATGTTTTCAAACCAATTTGCAGGAATAGGAGTGCGGGTGTGCCTGTGCTTTTTGTTATTGAAAAAAAGTTGAATCATCAAGTTGAAGGCGGTGGTTGAATCACGACACACATTTTTATTGAAGTAGCTTTCCATTCTCATTTTATGAAGGGCATAATCAGGGGTACATACAAAGCATACAGGTATTTTCAAGAAAGTACTGACATGTTTTAACAATTGTCTGTTTTCATGAACAACTTTTCGGTCCTTTTATGGTAAACATCTGATAGTTATGAGTAGTTTGAACAACTCCTATCCATTTTGATTGAATCTAAGCGTCATAAGATGTCTTAAAGCCAGCTGACAGCTGTACTTTCTCTCAAGTACAGAAGGAGAGAAATGACCACCCTTCATTGTGGCTGAATACTGGGAAAGTTAATTGAGCCTCGCAGTCCGCAGAGACATTAAAATTGAGAACACTCAAAAAAACCCCAAAAATGAAGTTGATTGAAATGGTCTGAAGAAACCGATTGACTTTGAACCATCTGAGTAAGGAAAGTTAAACAGTTTAAATTGACATCAGTGCTGAAGACTTCTTATGAATGAATACACTTCAGATATCAGCCATTTTTTATCACCACTCTTTATCTAATTAACCTGCCCTACTCAAATGATGAAAGTCAGGTGGCTTCCTCAAACTATTTCTGTAAACGTCGAGGTTTTAAAGTGACTGAGCATCTTATCTGAGATGCAAAAGAATTACAAGCAAAAAACCAAAATGCTGGGTAAGATCAGGAGCAAAAACGGGGAGCAAAACAGCTATGCGGGGGAGCTAAAGCCTGACTGGATTATCCTCAGACATCTGTCATGAAATTTTCACATAACTTTCCAAATATGATGAATTTTTGCCTCTGCAGAGAAACATACTTCAGCCCCATAATGACGAAAAGTAATTCCCAATGGAATGTGTCCTTCACAAACCCACTCTTTTATGTCTGAGCCATTCAATCACTCTTCATAAATACAAATATTGCATAACTATCAGCAAAGTGTTTTCTTACTTTCTACACTTTCAATTTACACATTGGTTTTCTTACTTCTTTTCAAAATAGACTTTCAGTTTACACATTGCCCTTGTCTGAACCAGCCTGTTCTTCTACAATTTAGTTATTCATTCCATTAGTCCCTCTGTGAAGGCAACAGCAGTGAGTACTGTTGCTGCATTAGGGTTCTTTGAGGGACCATTTCCTAAACTGTCTCTCTCCCTTCATTCCCTGCTGCTCCATTACCAACACTGGGTAATGTCTTCAAAATGAATGATTTTCTTTTGCTCGGTCTTTAGGCCACTTTGAATTCACCATGCGTGATGACACTTTCGACACGGGTAGCTCTTATTTCGGCCATCATTCACAGTGCTGATGGTTCCACTGTCCTTGAAAGGTATGTAGGCATTGATAAGTCAAAGTACAAAAAAAGTAAGAAGAGAATGTAGATTTTTGAGCACTTGTTACAGCACACAACTGTATACAACTTTATCACATTGCTATACACTCTGCCCTCCCATTTGTGCACTGAGCTGGCCATTCAGAAGCTGAGAAATATGTCAGGACCTTGGACAGTAGCACTCCCTCTCTACTCACTGCTTACAATTATCTTTTCAGTTGTTTTAAATAAAGCTCAAGCGCCCACAATTTTTGGTATAAAATAGTGTGACATATTCATGTAGTGTACGTATCATTGACCTGAGCCTTCAACCGAGATGCAGGGACAAGGTTTTGCTTTGTTTTGAGCAGTGCTGTTGTTTTTTCTGAATTATTCTTTAATTCAATAAGTATATCTACTTTTTTCCCAGTTTTGAATAATTTCTTTCTTGTTGCTCTGCCGTGTTCTCAGGAAAGCCATTGCTTGGCAACATTCATGGCCCTGTTGTACCTCTTAACCGCCCACTGATTGACCACACATAGCAACAGAGAACAAATAAACCTAAATATACTTACAAGTAATGTCCCTCTGTTACAACGCTGTTGTCTGCAACTCTGTTGTTCAGGCAACAGCTGCTTGTAATTTGGAATTTTATGTCATTGTGAACAGCAAAACCTTGAGATGAAATTTGAGGGCTAGCTAAGTCTGTGTCCATGGCTTCTTGGGGATCCAAAAAAACAAAAATGTCTGCAGTTTTCTTTTCCACTTCATACATCGCATTGCCTCCTCCTGAGTGTAGTAAGAGTTCTCACACATATCCATGCATCTCATACATATACATTAGAACATTAGATTATTTCTTGTGATTTGTCGCCCAAAGCCTCCTGCAAACATACAGGCAGAGTGAACACAGACAGAGATAATGTTCAGCTTTGAAACGGTGGCCTAGTTCAAAGAGTGATCCCAACAGGGCTGTACCGTTGTGCAAGAAGCAGATCAGTGCTGACATGGAGTCAACATGAATGGATTAGTCCAAAAATCTTCAAAATCAGGGAATGGAGCGCACTAACCCACAGAAGAGAGGGGTCCTTTTTTCAGCAACACATCACATCATGATCAAAACGCTATCGCACAATGAGCCAAGGCTGAAAACTGAAACGCACGTATAATTTGGCTGCAAAATTCAATTTTCAATCTTAAAATGATATCCCAAGCGCAGTAACTTGGATGTATTTACACTTGTGATGTTGCTATCCTGTTTGTAAAGTTCCTCAATGAACGAGTGGGTGCTACTTTCCTAAATAGTTCCACACATTCCTATGCTGACACTTGCTGCATCAATTTTTGAAGTATGTTGCATAAAACTGGCCTGCAGGAGCCCTTAAGACAAGACTAAGAAATTATTTAGTTGTACAAAATGTAAATCAGCACTGTGTGGGTGTTGAATGACACTGACATCCTATAAGCACAAGGGAGCTATGCAAAGCTGGTGTGAGGACAGACATCTACACTGCCATTCAGTGTACATCTAACAGCAATGGAAAGCTGTCTCTGTCTTTGGTGAAACAGGCTCAAATTTTACTTATTAATTTAGTCTCTTTTTAAAAGTTTAAGAAGCCACTATTTATCTTCTGCACGCTCAAACTCCTATACATTTTTGCTGATGATGTACCAGATTCATTGTAAACATTTTCCTATGATACTCAATGTTACTAAAAGGCACAGTTTATCAAAGCAGTGAGCTCTTTCACTATGTATGAACAACATATTGTAATATAATGGTTACAATAATAAGGGTTAATGTGACAAATGTGACGTATCCCACCTAAAACCACACTCTCTCTCTCTCTTTCTCTCTCTCTCTCTCTCTCTCTCTCTCCCCAACCCAACACTGGGACACATGTCCAGGCTCTTGCCTTACATAATTATTAATCATAGCAGTTGTGTGGGAACATGTCTTAAGCAGCAGGCCCAAGACAATGACAGAGGGGGGAAAAACAGAATTTTATCTTTGTTGCTATTTCTGTGATCATTCAAGAATTGTCCTTTTCTTGGAATAAACAGCATGATCCAGTGAACAACACAGAAGTACACAATTTAAATGAAAATGGAGACAAATTGAGAATATTTACAAATTGCAAGAAGTATGCTGACAGTGTTCAAGTGAACGGAAATGCCCAAATATTTTCATTCAAATGTAACATTTAAGTCTAACTAAATCCAAGAACAATATGCCTAATCATTCTGGTGAGTTGAAACCCTATTGTAACACTGGAAGAGAGGGGTGCGGACGTAACCTATTCAACCCATATCTTACCTTACCAGATACGTTAGCTGAAATACAATACTGTATGTGTGCAGTATCTTGGCCATTCAGTAAATTCAGGTACAGTGGCAGTATTTCATATAGGTATGATAATATGGTGTTCGCACAATGTCCAAAGCACATCATGTCCTGTTTTACAGAATGTACCGTGGATGTTGAGCGAGGCATACCCGTATAGTATTTGCAGGGAATATTCTTGTCTGTGGGAGACTGCCTTTACATGTGACAATTTGTTCAGTACCATTTTTATTAAATATGTATGCAGACATTGTTTGAAAAAAACCCAAGAAAAATATTTTACGTTTTTGTATGCCATATTATTTTCCAGCACACTGAGTGAGTACCTCCTGCTAACACAGCAGAACTGTGTGTGCAGACTGTGAAGAATGTTGGAGAGGCTCAGAATAAAGGGAAGTAGGTGAGCTACTGAATATTCTACTCCATCAGAAGTGCATGGTTCACATCAATGTAAAGCAGGCGAAGATGTGTTCAGACAATTTAATAAAAAGTTAATATATTCATTTTAGATGATTTATAGCAAGAGAAGAAACAAATTGAATGAGGTAAAGGACATTGTTTGGCTAAAGTGACTTGTTTGAGGTGTTATACATGCATGTACCTCTTATAATTCTGTCAGTTTCCTTTCCTAAGATTCTATCAAAAGTTTTCAGAAATATGAAAACTTGTGGACTGATATGGCATTAATACACTGGCAGAGGCAAATGATCAAATTGGCAAAAATGAAATAAAACCCCCACCACACCCACATTTAATGTGTCCTTCTTTAACCACCATCTGCACTGCCTGCGTGCTAACTTTCTTCTGCTGTCACCGTGGAATTGATGGAATTGACTTGGACACGATTTAACACAAAATACTGTCTTGATTTTCTCACCCTTGTTTTTTCTTCATGACGAGAGAACTGAGTAAACGTTGTCTTGCGTGGAAAATGCTCTTAAGATGCGTTTGAATCAGGTCTGACTTCGGCCTTTTATGCTCCATGTCCGAAATAAGCTCTCACATCTCGAAGCTGCACCTTGACAGTGAAAACAGAGGCCAAAGTAAGGATCGATACCGTTTATTCTGCTGACTGCTTCACCTCATAACACCTCATGTTCTCTGTACCTATTGCATATAAATGTCACCGAGTGCTGTTTGCTGTCCTTGGTCATCCCCATGCCTTGCTTGAACTTTAAGGTGTTGTGACAAGCATTTTCATGTATAAGCATGACAATTTCAAGTATCAGCCAGCCATATTCTTTAACCAATGGGATTTGTTATTTTTAATGGATTTTGTACAGTTAAATATAACAGTCCCCGGAAGGGGGAATTCAAAAACGCCCCACCCTACCCAAAATTAAAATTTAGTCCATGTTCCTCTTCAATCTGTCTGCAGAAGATTATGGAGTTTCTGGAAGATTAACCTCAATAGATGGCAGAAGGGAAAGTGTGTATGAGAACACAGACTGTAGCTTAGGTCCTGGCTAAATTTCCCCCGTCGATATTTCCTCACGTTTGCAGTGTCACCACATGTTTTGTGATATCCACGCAAAAATGTTGTTCATTTGATATGTGTGGATGCTATGACAGTAACAGTTTAAGTGAATTCCACAGGTAAATCTCCTGTTTATATTTTTTTTACTAATTGACACAAATTTATCTGAATTTGAATGGATGAAATTACATTTATTATTCAGATATAATCAAATGATTCATAAATACTCTGCAATGTGCTGAAAAGTTGTGCATTTTCTATAAAATGCTGATTAAAAATCTAATTCAATTTAAAGTCATCCACAGAGTGCACTCGTGAAAGGACACAGTCGCTCGCACACAATGATGGAGTTGAGAATAATGCATGCTGCACATTATTTGAGTAAACTCATGAAGACCTTGTGCCTGCCATTCGTCAGAAGACAGCTGGACATTTTCTGTCATGAGGTTTTCGATTGGTTCTCGGGTATGTGGCTTCACTCAGAGCTACATGAATACCCAGCCTGCCAGCTACACTGTATGAAAATGATCAATGTCCAGGAGTATCATGGCTGGGAATATTCTCAATGCTAAAAATATAGACACTTTCTGAAGCATATTTCAAACATGATTTCTACATCGTGGGATATTGGGAGAGATATAAAGGCAAACTGATACGAAAACCATAAATAACATGTTTTTGTGCTTTTAGAATTGTGTGTGAAGTAGAGCCAAGTCAATGTATGAGAGCTGGTACAACCTGTGTCACGTTGTTCTGTATAAGTAATCAGTAGAGTCTTAGAAACGGAATATTAAAGGGAATACAATTTCCCTTTTGGAAGGCAGAAGTATTTTTCCCTCTTCTTTAAGACAGCTCTCTCTTTTCTTGACCCAGGTTCTCTAGCACAGAGTTTAAAAATTGTATTAATTCTATTTTGCCTAAAAAAAAAAAAAAAAAAAAAATATTCACCACCTTTGGTCAGCACGATAAGCCCATATTCAGCAAAATGCTGTTCTGTATGTATTTGAATATCTTATCATTTTCAAGGTGAAAAAATTGAATTGCTAATTTAGAACATCTTTGCTGGCCTAACAACTTTTACATTGAGCACAGTTTTTTTTTTTTTTTTTGCCTGAAGATAAAATGAAAACATACTGGGATTGTTTTATTATAACAATTCAAAACAGACATTCTCTGGTTTGTGTTTTGTGTTTGTATGTATGTATTTATTTATTTATTTATTTATTTATTTATTTATTTATTTATTAAGACATTAGAATCAATCAATTTTGTGCAAAAGGTTGCAATTGTGTTTTTTCTCACTCATTCAATCCATTCAATTTCATATGAATTGTATTTAAAGTATATCTCCTTTTATTTGTTTTTGGTTCCCTCTGGTGGCACTATTTCAATAGCAGGAAGTACCATAGCTAAGGAAGTACTATAGCCATGACCTTTGAGCTGTCAACAAGGAAGTAAGTTTTGTGCTGACTGCATTTCTTCAGAAGCACCTGCTCTTCCTTTAATCTTCTGCCATCTGTTTGTTTATGTTTGTGAAAGCATCACCTGTAAGTTTTTACCTATTTATTACATCAATATTAACATAGATAAGGGAACATTTTTGAGATGTGAGCATTTATAACTTTGTATAGACATGGGTGTTGAAATTGTTGAAGTGTTACCGTTTACATGTGTTTGCCCAATTTGCTGTGTTGCTATAAATTTACAATGTATCAGGGAGCCAGTGCTGTTTAGATGCTTGAAACGGTGAAATGCTTTGCTTATCCTTTACGATAACTTAGCTACAGAACAAATAACAGCTTATTCACAGTTCATTTTAGTTTATTGGCATTTGAAAAGCAACTGTTTACATTCTGTTGAATCCTATCATGAATGCATCTCAGCATCTTATGAAAGCTGCAAACCGAGATAAATCCTGACTCCTGCGTTCAATAGATTGAGTTTGACTTGCTGTTAAATCATATTGGCACAGAAAATGATATCAATACAGAAAGACATACCAAGAAAAAAGTTGTGAAAGACAATGGAGGTATTTGTTTTTAAAAACAAAACAGGACATAAAGAAAAAGAAACGTGTTCATCATCAAACAAGGAAACCAATGGAAAAAAATGGACATTAGAAAAAATAATCATTAATCTTTTTTGTTGCACTACATTCAAAACCACTCTTTGACACAAAGACTCAAGCTATTTAGTTCCGCCCTTAAATTTGTCTCCCTCAACCTTCACTCTGTGTGCCAACCACCAGTTACAAAATGAGAATCCAAAGTCTGTGGAAAGTCACTTTAAAATGTGTGAAAGCACAACACAACAAAATCACCATGCAAACTCATCCATGCAGTCATTGCAATTATGTAAACAAAACAGCCAAGCTGTTGGAAATAAGTATATCACACAACAAACCTGGAATGTATATTTTCCATTTCGT
Organism: Albula goreensis; assembly: GCA_022829145.1. NCBI lineage: Eukaryota > Metazoa > Chordata > Actinopteri > Albuliformes > Albulidae > Albula > Albula goreensis. Next base: position 6,166,477 of record CM040751.1, read on the forward strand.
GGAACAGATTGCCATCTCGGTGACCGTTTATGGTCAGTGGTGTAGTGGACATTGCCCAGGAATCCAGATTGGAAGGGAAGACAAATTCTAGGAAAGCAAGGGGTAAGAATCTTTTTTCTTCAGCTGCACCGGCAGTACAGGGACCCGGAGACCCTGCCTACAGGAGCCTGCCTGGTGGTTTGTGGATCCCCTTGCAACAGGGAGCTTACATAATTAATCAGTAGTCTGTTATTGATGATGTTTAGGTATGTGGTGTACTTCAGCATTCTTAAAGAGTCCGCAGCCTCCATGGATTAAAGTTCTCCGTTGCGACAATGGATTTTCGTTAGCTGGGTTCCAGAGAGGCCATGTATGAGATCAGTGTAGATCCAACGGGAACAAAAGCGAGGGGATGGGGTGTTATGGGACTTAGGAATCATGCCAGGTGATAAGTAACTGATTTGTTTGGCATACTATTTACTTAGATGTTGGTAATTATATATATATATATATATATATATATATATATATATATATCCTATATTTCTCATTAATGGAATGGAGCCCTATGGGCTGGACGACTGACACTGCTGGAAGACTGGGCCTTCTCTTAGACTCCCAATTAAAGCCACAAACTGAAAATCATACACTTCCCTTCTTGACAATATAACAAAAATATGTGCAATAACAAAACAATCGGAGACAATAATATAGACCCACGGTGTAGGCTAATCAATCAAGATGAATGTGTGCGTGTCTGCCGAGATGTGATTAATTAATCATGTCTCAGCAGACGTGCACACATTCAACTTTAAGTCTACACACAAGCTGATGTTAGATTAACACCAAAATATGAGTTTATAAATGTGACAAAATACCCCAAAACCCCCAATTTATGACAGTCTTAATGTCCAGCAAGTCATAGCAATAGTTCAAATATAAAGTTAATAAATTTTGCAATCAAAGTCAAAGTTTGTGAAATCAACAATTACCACATCATGTTGTTATTACACGATTATAACTGTGGAACACAGTTGTGGACATATGCACTTACACTCCTTTGAGCAGAATTCAAAAGCCTAAGAACATTTTTACTTTTCTTCTGCTGTTCCAATGCCAAGGTTCTGTTTAAAAATGTAATTACTGAATAATAGGTGCAGCCAAAAGATTTGTGTGGCCTAAGCCAAGGACTACTTCTACACAAGCATGATGAAGAGTTTATTCTCCATCCTGTTTTATTTGGGTCTTCAAGGTCTTATCGAAAGAAGATTGTTGACTGATTTAATTTCATATGATAAAGTCCGCCATGAATTATTTCTGAGTGTACTAGACTGTTTTTTGTTTCTTCTTTGAACTTATTCTTTTTTTTCCCCCTCTCCCTCATACCACACTTATCAGCCTCCACACAGCAGGCTTCATCCACAGGAGGGAACAGCTGACTGTGTGACTGTTTTTGTATCCCTAGACATATAAGAACATATTTCAATTAAAATGGTGAAATAATGGGAAAAAATGAGATTTGTGTAGGATGAAGCTTATATTAAGCCATTCATGCTGGGCCAGGACTTTTCGTCGAATTCCAAGTCATATTAGGGATAAAGCAGCACAATCGGCGAGTTTGAATTTCCCCTTTTCTATTATTTTTTTTCTGAAGTTTAGAAGTACATGAATATTCCAAAAATGAATAACTACTTATACGCTCTAATATCCAGTAGATATGAAACAGATAGCACTGTATTCAGTTACATTATCCCCAAGTTATAGTCCTTGATGTATCATTTTACCAGGCTTATATTACTCAGTTCATCTGCTCTATATTCTCTCTACAGAACATTTGCATTGTCAGTCCAAGGGTAATATAGCTTGTAGTGTTTAGCCGCAAGCTTCAGGGGTTCTCAGCACAATTTTTTCCCATGTTAATCATACTCTACCAGTCCTTGCAGATTCACAGAGAAAAAGCAGAATGACACCTTGAATGCCATTATCCGGGAATGTGGTAATTTGTCTTAATGTTTTGGAGAATGAGAGGCCTGTAACGAAGCAAGAAGTTGAATGAAGCTGAAGCGATTTCAATATTTATTCACACCTCTTTGAGTGAGCAAAGCACTGAGGCTGTGAGTGAAGATAGTTCTCTGTTCTGCCTCTGTGGGTTTAAAAAGAAGTACATATACAGGAGAACAGTGATGAGAATGAGAGTGTATCAGATGAAATTGAGGCCTTTTACACTTGGTAATTCATATTTAAAAAACAATCCCGCTTATTAATTCTATTTGATAATGCAATTTTGATGAATGGAAAATATGTTCTGAAACAAATTTGATTTGGTAAAAGTGCGAAGTTTGTTTTTGAATATTAACTGCTGAGTAGTTCCACTCAGTGTCACATTTTGTACTTTAGCCAACCTCTGTGTGCGTGTGTGTGTGTGTGTGTGTGTGTGTGGCCAGGCCTCCACACAAAAATAAAGTCTTTAGGAGTCATTGGCTAAACCCAAAATATTTAGGAGCCAAACCAAATTTTTAAGAGCCAAAATCCCTTTACATGTTAAATATACTGCATATGTCATATCGCACACTTGCTTTTCCCCTTGTCATAGGGTTGCCACCTCTGTCTTGTAAAAATCAGAAATGCTGGGTGGTTTGTTCATATTTATAGACGTTTAACTGTTTTGTTTTTTGCCACAATTAAAACTAAATATTTCAATTTTCATATTGAAAATTACTGTCATGATGACATCTGCCTCAAATTTCCCAATTTATTTTTATTTATTTATTTTTTTTTGCTTGTTGGGGATGGTTGCCGCAGGCGACTGGCATGAAAAAAATTAGACACAAAATTAAAAAATGTAGGTATCTGCAGCCCTAGTGTGTGTGTGCATGTTTGTGCTGTTTTGTTTTTGTTTTTTCCCCTGTGGGTATTCTTGTGTTTTTTGCTAATGTTTTGTTTTGTCTGTCACCTATGGAAAACTATGAAATCATTATTTTTCTATACCATTACATTCCCCCACATTGTTGGCCACCTACCAGCTCTCCCATTTATTATTTAAAACTTCATTATACCACAAGCAAAGAAAATAATCAGTACATGTTTCCTATTAGCCTTTCCAATATATAAATCAGTCTCTTATCTAAAACATCATCAATGAATTCAGAGAGCTGCCCACTGACACACACTTGTCTTCTGTAATGGGGCTTTTTCTCTCTGCAGTCCTCCAGCTGAGCAGTTTACACCACCGGTCAGTACATCCGACTGACCAGAGAGGGCGATACTGTGCAAGGAGGCTGACAGTCCACCAGCAGTGCTCAGGTATCTCCTGAGGTCAGCTGATCTGAGACTCCATGCCCCTATTGGTGGAACTCCTCCATCTCGGATCACGTGGTATATGATGTAAGCTTTCAAAGGTAGCTGAAGGCATTTATTCTGATTTTTATTTCATGTAATATTTGCATGACCTGTCTGAAAAGTATGCCAGTAGTTTGAAACTTACTTTGTTGACTTAAGTGCTTCCTCAGTGAAGCTCCATGATCTTTCACTTCAAATGACCCCCAGCTTCAATAAGTAGTAGCCCATCGCTACACAAGCAAATTTCACACTATTAAGTCATGCTTATAAAATAAATCCATACAAAATTCATGATTATTTAACATGTCATATCATTTCATGCCGGCATTCAATATTCTTTATATTCCAATTCATTTGTACATTATTACTTTCAATTGGACTCGGGCCCTCGAGTAAATACACAGTGTTGCAATTTGACATATATAATTTTGAGGTTAAAGAATATCTATGAATAAGCTTGTCAGCCCTTATGTGAAAATGAAACATGTCCATGACACATTTTGTACAATTCTGCCTAGCAGATTCCGTTGGTAGACGTGTGATAGAAATGTAAATTCCCTGGCATTGTATTACATAGCCTCAAGTGCCCAAATATGAAAATCCAGCTGAGTGACAATCATTTCCAATTCATACTATGTGGGTAAGTATTTGAAGGTTGCCGAAATGCATTCAGCGGAAGATAATATTGCCATGGCTTTTTGGATCTTAAGACCGCCCGAATGTACATGGAAAATTGCTTTATATGATCATTATGCTTTCAGCTTTCTGTAATTGATTCATGCACATTCTTTCGCACAAACAAAATCATTAAAGCATGAGCCAAATAATGAAATTAGAGGTTCCAAATTAAAAGTGTGGCTTTCTTTTTATCAGTATTATTGTTTCAGTGGCAATGTGATGCATTTTAAACTGTGTGAGGAGCAGCGTAATTACAGCGGATTCTGCAGCTGTGTTGTGTTGCATAATTGAAGTTAATCACATTGATTTTTTTTTTTTTTTTTTTGAAATAACAATTGATTTCACAGGCAAAAGCAGAGGATATGCAGTGACCATTATCTACTTCATCGGTTGGAAGAGGGATCTGAGGAGATAGGACGGCAATCCACAAGACAACGTCGCGAGGAAATTAATTGATAAAATTAACTGATGCACAGAAATCTCACTGATCAACACATTGTAATATAGTCTTTACAACATTGCTGCAAATTGCTTTGGTACGTATTCCAGCACGACGAGATATTAGTTTGTAATAGTTTTGTAAAACCCCTTGTGTTTCAAGGAAAGCAGGCATTTCATAGAAGAGTCATGCTTTTGTTTTATGTGAAGTGCATGTAGGCTTCTTCAGTTTGCTACAGCTTGGAAGACAGTTTTCACACATTGCATACATATGTCAGTCATCTCAATGTATTATGTGCAATGTATTGCACAGGATGCAACACAGCAATGTTTTGCAAACGAAACAAGTTTTTCAACAAAACTAAACTCAAAAGCTTTCAAACTATCCACATCACAAGTTGCTTATTTTCTGCTCCTAACCTTTGGCAGTGTAGCCCTGTTAGAAATGTAGTGACTGTCGCGAGTTTGTTGATCAGTATGGACGGTGCATTCATTATATTTTCAAAGGCAGCGACTCAGTGGAGGTGGTCAGCCGAAAATCTTCAGAAACATTGTGATACGGGTGATGCAGATAACATGATTCTGATTTGAAATAAGAGAAGAAATTAAATGAATGCACAGCTTGTTTGTATTGTTCTTTTGCTTTCAGACATCCTCATTTTCCTTCCCTGCAGTGTCTCTTGTTTATTGACCGTTCCATTACGGCCACTGAAAACTAAATATCTGTGACGCGTCATGCCTCAGAATACTGTTTTTATTGTCCTTTGTTGTCGCATGGTATATGATATGATCTTGAGATTTTTATCCAGGTACTGACAGTTAAAATGTTTGCTCTCCCAGGCCCAACGCTTATGCAATTCAGTATATTATTCTACCACACATATTATGACATTAGTTATTTCCTTGAGCTGAAAATTGTATCAGGTGATACATCACCTGCTATCTAGCAAATCTGTTGCATCACAAAATACATTTTTTTTTTGTAAATGGTTTGCAAATGTGTTGACTCTTGCAGGTTGCAGTGATACAGAAGTCTAATGTAATTTACGGTTGCATCTTTCTCCAGCGAACACATTTTTGCTAACAAAAATATGTATGTATACCATCAAGAAGATGTATATATCAGAGTACAGCCTCAGAATAAATGCTAAATTCTGGCTGTTTTTTCTATATTCACTCAACCATTAATTTATTTCCCCAGTACCAGAGACTCAGTTTGTGACTAAGAAATCAAATTTCCCTGAAGTTGCATTATAAAATCACAGAGGATTTGCAGATTTTTATTTTTGGATACTAATTCAAACGAGAGAGCAACCATTGCATGTAATCTGTGTTTTTGTGCAGATGTACACAGTTTGGTGTTTTTGAGAAACTGTTTAGTTCAAGTGGTATTAATTTGTCAATAGCACACCAGGAAATAAATATTGTGTATAGGTGGCATAACTCCCCTCTCAAAATACAAAGGATTGGGTAAGCTGCATTTTTCAGAAATTATTTGTGATTGAATGAATAAATGCAGAATATAATATCCTCTTTATTATATAATCCTTGTTTGTTTAGCATCTGAATGTCCTGTCTGTCTGTCTGTCTGTGATTTGTAGCAAACTGACATATTTGAAGTACTTAACCCTGTAATTACTTGATTATTGTAATTAGCACATAAATACTTGCTTCTCTCTGTCTGTGTATGGGGTAACAAGTCACATCGTCTCATGAGTTAAATGGATTTGAAGAATTCAAATGAAATAACCCTCACAACATTTTTTACAATGTAATGTGAACGTTTCAGCCTTGCTTTTGTCAGTTTCACACACATGACCAGCTTCATAAACTTTGTGTCACATCAGATGCTCGATGTCAAAACCTGAATTTTCCATGGTTAAAATGTCTCTAAATATGCTGTACCAAACCTGACATATGGTGACTAACCTAGCATGATACATTTCTTTTTCTGTGTGAAAGACAGCGAGTCATAACAGGATTTGATGTGGTTATTCCAGAATCGTCAGCATCACAGCAGGGGCTAGATTTCCATCTGCACGCATGGCAGAAGTATGATCTGGCTCAAAGTGATAAGCACTGTGTACAGCCGCTATTATGTCATATCCCATGGGCTTTGATTCCTGTATGTTCATGAATGTAGTTGACTGAAGCTGATAAATGAGCAAAGTTAGGAGTGTTTGTTTGACTGGTTATGTAAACTGAGAGCTCTTTTGCAGTGATGTCCTGAGGAATCACTGTAGGTTGGGATTTCAAGGGTTTGGGTGTTCATTTAGGGGTAAGCACATTGCTCGATTGAAGTGCCATGGTATCACTGAAGACTGTAATGTATCACAACATCAGTTTAACATCTAAACCAAAGAGTAACACCTCCTACAGCATGGTGTCCCTATCACTGTGCCCGTTGTCATTACATTTGGCCAGGAGAAAAGAGTGTCCCACTCCTGGCTTATCGACTTCACTTCTAATAGCAAATTATCTTCCCAAAAGGTCTTCAATCAACTACAAACCAATCCCACACCTGCTCGCTTTCAACAAGTCAGGACCGACATCACCTAAGATCCAGATGAGTCCGATAACAGGCTGTGTGACATCAGCCAAGATTTGAGCCAGTACGATTGTAACAACTCTCCTTTAAATGCTAGTTCAACCTGCACAATGGAATCAATTGCTGTGCCATAATGCTGTTTTCCCTTTGTTTTCTGTTTTCTACCGGCACCCCAGTCTCATGGATCTGCATTCATATTTGTCATTTGGTGGATTTTGACAGAATCCTACCCCCTGCCTATCGGTTTACACATCAGGAAGCACAGCAAACAGCGGAACCTTCTGCCAGAACTGAAGTGATAGCCTTAACGTGTCAAACATCACTCAAACCCAGGGCACAACCGTTTCAGATGGAAATGTGTTCCTTCTGTCTCATTAGCAGCGTTTCTGTTTTGGTCAGTTTCAATGCCTGCCTGTCGTGGCTTGTGTTTCCTCTGGTTGTTTAATAAAGTGAGCAGGCTGCAGATATCATACCTGATATTCTAATGCACACATTCTAATGCGTTGCCATTACCTCTGAAAGACGAGAGTCTCAGACATGCACTGCAGCCAGAAAGCCAATCGTGATCAATGTTCTGTGGTGTACTGCATTTGTTCTGTCCAATATCCAGACACAGAGGTTATTTAAAGCCGTGGGAGCTGCAGTCATCCCGGAAGAGCCACCGAATAGGAGACTTCTTGTAATTTATCAAAAACGTCAGCACGATGGACTTTGGTAGATTTCTCATTTGAAGCCCTCCTCTTAAAACTTCCACCGGATGAAGATTGCACAGCGTTTCGAACTACTTGTAATGACAGTCACATTTTGTGCAGCTTGATATTCTGTGTGGCATATCATCCACAGATTGTGACTCTGTCATTGGCATTCATACGATTCAAAGTTGTCTCGTAGAGTCCATTTTCGATATACGATTTAAAGGTTTTCAATTCTGTGAATTAATTTGCTTCAAGACTGAACACACTCCATGCCTGCTGCCCCCCGCCTTCTTCCCCTGTAGGGTTTTTGAAGCTACACATCATGGAAATCCTTCAGGAGGTAGGTCTAAGGTCTGTAGGTCAGAGGTGTGACTGTCTAGGGAACTGCAATGAGTCTGAAGACGATGCTACACTTCAGTGAAATGGTCTGGATTGCTATAGGTCAGGAGTGTGTGGAAGTGGAATGAAAGAATAGCACACATCATCTCACATCTGTTCATTTTACATTTGGTTTTTGTCCATGTTTGGAAACTTTTGTTCAATGGGAAAATATAGTCAGGATCTCAAACTGTCATGCTTGATTGGCATAAATTATCTTGAATATTTCACAAATTTCACAAAACATCAATGTCATATCATCAATTTCACATTACACCATTTAACCATTTCACCTAAAACACTCTGACACATTTTTGACATTTTTTTGAATCTAAAAAAATCTAGACTTGATTATTAATCATAAACTGATTACAAAATCTATCAGGTTGTCTGTCGTTGAACACAACTGATATCCAATGGGAAACAAACAGACAAAGCTATTGAAAAAACACATGAAGAAGCAGCCTGCTCTCCCCATTGAACTGAAACCATTGAAACGCATTGAACTGTGGCATGAGCGAGACTGTTTCACATGGCTGCTGAGTCATTTCGCTGTTCCAGGAAATTCTGAAGGCAAATTCTCCACATCTCCTGGTCAGCTTCCAAGACATGAACAATATTAATTGTTTATAATTGTGAATTGTAAATTAGAATATGTTACCTTTTTTTAAAACCTTTTTTAAAAAATGTTTAGCTGTTCCTGTTTTGTTTATTTTACCATACACTCCAAATTGTTTTATAACAATTGTGTTATAAAACAATATGTTTATAAGGTCCTAAAACCTTAACTTTCTAACAAAATGGTGTTAATTAGAATGTGTAATTCATTTACATTATTCATATTATGTAATGTGAATGGAGGAGACATTTAATTAAACTAAGTATCAGCTCACAGATCCAAGGGGGTAGATCGTCTTGCCGGCATCTGGGGCTACACAGCATAGCTCCCATCATTATCGGTCTTCCCAAGGCTCAGAACCGGGCTTGCCCAAGCAATGCCTCACACAAACACTGCACACAAGCACTGATGCAGGGAAAATGGTCTCCGTGTTCAGGTTTTCTATTTTTTAAGTAAGTTTGTTGTAATCATCACCTGATCAAAACTGAGAAATGAAAATAGCCTGGAGGCATTGACGATACAGTCTCAAACCCAACAGTTAAGAAATGGCCTCTTACGGTTCAATGTGCTCAGAAACTAAATTAAGAGCCCAGGTTGGTGCTTCCAACTCAAGAGATGCATACTCCTCTCCTCCACTACCACTTCATCTCCTCAATGCCCCAGATACCGATTTTTGCATCCTCCATCCCTCCAAAGCACCAATATTGTAGGAGACTGTGGCTTCAAACTTGGCTCCTCTTCTCCTGGGAAAAGAGATATCGATGTATCTGAATGAAGAAGTCATTTAACATTTATTGATGTCAACGCTGTGCTGGCACCCAGGTTAAAAGACCATCCCATGAAATGGGATGCCATCAAACAGTTCAAAGTTATGGCAAAGGATCTGCATACAATAATACTCATGTAAGTTCCAGAACTCTAAGCAGTAACCAAAAATGATGCACAGGCAAGTTTGTTTTAACAGACATGAATACACTTTACTGGTGCACCCACTGATTATAAGTGGTAAACACTCATGACTCTCTTTGCAAACACATTTAGCATACATCGTGGTGAGCAAATGTAGCGGACGGCTGCGGGGATTGGTGTTGCAGGAAGGGGGGAGTCGCGGAAATCTACTGGACCGAGCTTCCCGTCAGCTTGTGAGGGAGCGGAACTGGAGCAGACTGGAGCGGAAGAAAAGAGCAAGGCTCCGTGTTTTTGAAATCACGCTCTGCACTCATTCTCTGGCCCCATGTGAGCTCAAGAAGGGTGGGTGATAAAACAGAGAGAGGATGGTGTACCTCCCTTAAATCCATCTAACATGATACACCTGATTTATCAACCAGCTACCCACATCTATAACCAAATAATGGTACCATATAATGGTAACATATGATGGCCATTCAAACAATGGATATATGAGGCTTAGCTCAACTCGAATCCCTCATGTTTTTGTGTAACACTGTGTAATGTATTCAATCACTACTGTCTCTTTTAATTAAGCTTGTGTGCATCTCTCAATAAACCTATATCGCGTAATGTGAATATTGACTGTGTGTCTCTGCGTGTGTGGTACATGCACTTTAAACAGACAAGATTCAACTCATTATGTGCATATTCAATCTCACTTTGTCTATTCCCAAATCAATTTGAAACCATCCCCCTTGTTATGTCTGAAAGGTATTAACACGACACAAATAAGGCTGGTATATCATCCACTTTCAACAACTCGAACAATAAAAAAGCCATACCCACAGAAATGCACCGAGTCTGTTAGGCGCATCTTAAACGCGGGAAATAAAAAGGACTGTGTCTGACTGATGCATCTCTGTGCTTTGAACTGCATAAGCGTTCTGCAGTCTCAACCCCTTCAGCAGCACAAGCCCACGCTTCCTTTAATTAGTTATTAGTTCCAGTAGATTTACAAGTAATACAGAACACCATACAAGTCAGAAGAGGCCTCTGGTGCTGATGCTGGCACAACCAGTCCATGGCAACGGGACCCGACGGCAACAGCAGCGCGTTCGACTCCCCCCAAAATGTTTTTCGAAGTCATGTACAATCGGCTCGACCATCTTCAGTGCGGAGTAAAAGTGTGGGATATTTCATGATGACCACAAAGGAAAACAACCGCTGCTTATGAAAGTGGAATAGATCCCTAATGGACTCACACAACCACTGTCAGATGTAAATTAACCCAGTACATGTTTCTGTGTATAAATAATTACATATAAAGTTCAGAATCAGGTTTAAAGCAGTAGATGTAAGAGTACAAAGAACGACAGAGATATTTTTCCCCACTCACTGAAGTCATCCATCCGTCTATCGTGCAGTCGAACATGAACAAGGATACAAATAAAATACATTGTGATTGAAGTGGATACATCAAGGTCTACAAAAAGAGAGGTGTTCTTGCACAGCAGTGGCCTCCATGATCAATGGTATGGTTTAGACCTTGAGTACTTTGAAAGAGTCCCCCGTCAGTGAAGGAACACTGGTAGTGGTGTGGTGTGTGAACTGAAGCCGTCCTTCACAGCAGCGAGGGGTCGAGTTCTCTTGTACCCGTCCAACTGCCCTTTTGCATCTGATGCAGTCCAGGGAAGAGTAGAGGCTGCAGCCATTTCATATTTTATGATTTTATGCGCTGCTTATAATTTACAGTGTATGGTCGACTTCATTATTTTGTTTTATTGGACCATATAATTTTATTGTGGGCCTGAGAAAAATGGTGTACAAATACATGATTATTATGATGATTGTTGTTATTGTTGTTGTTGCTGTTGTTTTCTTAATTATTCTCATTACATGTTTCACATTTTTTAATTTCAAGCATATGAAAAATACCTCAATCATAAAAATAGCAAAGATGATTTAAAAGATCATCTTGCGGCTGTATGCGCAGGGTCAGTTTCACCTGCTGAAGCAGGACCCGCACTGGCACTTTGAGAAATGAGCCAGCTGCGTCGGGCTTACAATGCGCAGGGCAGGGGTTCACGTTCCACCTGGAGAGCTGCTGCTTTGTTCTTGAGCATGGCAATTAACCTGATGCGGTCTGGTGACTCTTGCTTTTAGGAAAAATATAAATATGAAACATTATCAGGGGAGCTACATGAGATACATTGGAATGGGAATCTAGATTTGGATGTCGTTACGGAAACCTATTTTTATATTTTGAGTGGAATTATTAACGGGTCTCATTGGCATTTTATCATCAATTCATGTGGGAACATATTTTTAAAAAAGAAAGAGAAGGGTCAAGTTACGTGAATGCATGCATGGATCATGGTCTCGTCATTTCCCATTATTTTGATATGAAGAATTTTGTGGGTGGTATTAGCTATAATATAACTACAGATGAAAACTTTGGCCTGAATTTAGACTTGATGTATTTTCGTAAATGCATTTTCTACATTGTAACATTGATAAAATATAAAGGTGTCAAGAAATATAAGGACATATAATTGTTTGCATAACACATGATACTCAATGGTACATGGTTTAATTTTGCAAGAGAATTGTTGCTGCCGTGTATAGATCTTTGTTTTCATGATTTCCATCGAATAAAATAAATGCAGGAATTGGTCCTCATGAAGTCAGATTTTCGTAGCACACCTTCTCAAAATGGTTGGAGGGGAGGAAGTGATGAAAATAATCAAAATGGCTGCTGGGGAAATAAAAGAAGCCTAAGATGGCACCCGAATCCTCTAAAATGGCCGACAGTGGAGCATGAGGGAAGCGCCATCGTGGCTCGAAGACCAAATTCAAACAATTTGCCTTAAAATGACCATAAACAACGGATGAAACCTGCCTCATCACAACACCGTATTGAAATCTGGACAATCAGCACCCAACAAGGAAGAAGATGCAGGTAAGTTAATGGGATTTTTTACTTCTCTTCAAGCAGTGCGTTGGCTTTTTTGGCTGGTTTTGGGCTTTTGACAAAGGGTCATGTTGTGTTTCATTTGCGGAATTAATGACTGTAATGGAGTGGCTTTGCATTATCTGAAGACATTCAGATGCCAGATGTGCTGGAAATCCAGTGTGATTTGGAGTTAAATGGTTTTTCATTTGACGTGTACATGGAGTTTGGGCGAGTAAAGTTTATTTAACATTTGTCAGGTAATGACCTTCATGTTGATGTGTTTTGCTGGCTAATGTTGGCCTTGTGAACGACCACAATATTTTATGACTGTTTAAAACTGTGTTGTCTGAATTTGTTGTCGTGTAATTTATGACTGTGTAAGACTGATGGAGGTGTTTAGATCTTTGTTCATAAATTCTGTATCAGCAAATGTAGTGATTGGTCCTTAAAATGGCTGGTGGAGGAAGTAACATATTCATAAAAATGGCTGTTTAAAAGAAGCCTAAAATGGGCCTTAAATGTTATAAAATGGCTGATTGTGGAGTGTGCGGGAGGCTCTGCAGTGGTTGATGGGCGAAATTCAAACGTATAGGCTTTGGAGATAGAAAAACATAAGAAAAAGCCTGCATGAGCACAAAACCCGTTTGAACACTTGACGACATTTGCCAGGAGCAATGAGGATCACAATCAACACCCAACAAGGAAGACCTCGCAGGTAAGCTGATGGGATTTTTTATTTCTCTTAAAGCTGCACGTTGGCTTTTTTGGCTGTGTTTGGGCTTTTGTAGAGTTATGTTTTGTTTCATTTGTGGAGTCCTTGACTCAAATGAAGGTGTGGCTTTGCCATATTTGAAAATATTCAAATGCCAGAAACTCTGGAAATCCAGTTTGATTTGGAGTGAAATGGTTTTCGGGTTTTACATGTACAGGGAGTTTTGGTGGGTAAAGCTTATTTAACATATTGTCAGGTAATGCCATTCATGTTGGTGTGTAATGTTGGCCTTGTGAATGATTATAACTGATTCAAACTGTGTTGTCTGAATTTGTTGTCGTGTAATTTATTACAGTGTGGGACTGATAGAGACATATCAATATTTGGAAGTTTTCATGAGTTCCACATCAACAAATGTTGTAGTTGGTCCTTAAAATAGCTGTGGGAGGAAGTAACATATTCATAAAAATGGCTGCCAAGGGAAATGTTTAAAAGAAGCCTAAAATGGGCCTTAAATGTTATAAAATGGCTGATTGTGGAGTGTGCGGGAGGCTCTGCAGTGGTTGATGGGCGAAATTCAAACGTATAGGCTTTGGAGATAGAAAAACATAAGAAAAAGCCTGCATGAGCACAAAACCCGTTTTGAACAGTTTGAACACTAGACGACATTTGCCAGGAGCAATGAGGATCGCAATCAACACCCAACAAGGAAGACATCACAGGTAAGCTAATGGGATTTTTTATTTCTCTTAAAGCTGCTCTTTGGCTTTTTTGGCTGTGTTTGGGCTTTTGAAGAGTTATGTTTTGTTTCATTTGTGGAGTCCTTGACTCAAATGAAGGTGTGGCTTTGCCATATTTGAAAATATTCAAATGCCAGAAACTCTGGAAATCCAGTGTGATTTGGAGTGAAATGGTGTTTGGTTTTACATGTACAGGGAGTTTTGGTGGGTAAAGTTTATTTAACGTATTGTCAGGAAATGCCCTTCATGTTGGTGTGTCTTGCTGTTTAATGTTGGCCTCGTGAATGACCACAGTATTATAACTGATTCAAACTGTGTTGTCTGAATTTGTTGAAGTGTAATTTATTACAGTGTGGGACTGATAGAGACATATCAATATTTGGACATTTTCATGAGTTCCATATCAACAAATGTTGTAGTTGGTCCTTAAAATAGCTGTAGGAGGAAGTAACATATTCATAAAAATGGCTGCCAGGGGAAATGTTTAAAAGAAGCCTAAAATGGGCCTTAAATGTTATAAAATGGCTGATTGTGGAGTGTGCGGGAGGCTCTGCAGTGGTTGATGGGCGAAATTCAAACGTATAGGCTTTGGAGATAGAAAAACATAAGAAAAAGCCTGCATGAGCACAAAACCCATTTTGAACAGTTTGAACACAAGACGACATTTGCCAGGAGAAATGAGGTTCGCAATCAACACCCAACAAGGAAGACATCGCAGGTAAGCTAGTGGGATTTTTTATTTCTCTTAAAGCTGCACGTTGGCTTTTTTGGCTGTTTTTGGGCTTTTCGAAGAGTTATGTTTTGTTTCATTTGTGGAGTCCTTGACTCAAATGAAGGTGTGGCTTTGCCAAATTTGAAAATATTCAAATGCCAGAAACTGGAAATTCAGTGTGATTTGGAGTGAAATGGTGTTTGGTTTTACATGTACAGGGAGTTTTGGTGAGTGAAGATTATTTTACGTGTCATCAGGTGATGCACTTTATGTTGGTATGTCTTGCTGTTTAACTTTGGCCTTGTGAGCGAACACAGAGAATTAAACCTCGGTCAAACTGTGTTTTCCGAGTTTGCTCTCGTGTACTTTTGTGTCATGAGGCTCAGAGAGACACACAGGCCTTTGAACGTTTTAATGATTTCCATGTCATAAAATAAATATGATAATCGGTTGATAATATGGCCAGGGGTGTATATCAAAATTACAGCTGGAGAAAATGGGATGCAATAAGCCTAAAATGGCTGACAGTGGAGCATGTGGGAAGCTCAAAAGTGGTTTGTGGGCAAAATTCAGACATATAAGCTTTGGAGGAACAGAAAGAGGCCTTGTTGAGCACAAAATCCCTTTGAATGGTTTACACATTGGACTGAATTTGCCAAGAGAATCGAGGATCACAATCCACACCCAACAAGGAAGAAGGTGCAGGTAAGCTTATTGGGATTTTTGTTTCTTTAAAAGGAGTGCATTGCCTTTTTGCCTGTTATGAGCCATGTTATTTAATGTGTGTAATTCCTGACGACAATGAAGTGGCCTTTGTGTATTTGGAGATGTTTAGATGTCAGATATTGAATGTTCAGTGTGACTTGGAGCTGATTGTGTCTTGCGTTTTGGGGAGTAAAGCTTGTTTTACTTGTGGTCAGGTATCGGCCTTTATGTCTTGCTGTTTATCTTTGGCCTTGTAAGTGAACAAAGGGGTTTGTAACTGGTTCGAACTGCACAGTCTGCATTTCTTCAAGTTTGCTTTATCATTGTGAGGCTGAGATGGACTTTTGATGAAAATGATCTTCAGTGCAGGCCTGAATTCGGCCTACAGTATTTTTTTTTTCCCCACACAGAGAAATGATTTTCAGTCATGAAGGACAAGGTAGTGGAGGTTATCCGGCAAAATAAGTATCTTGACACGATGCTTGACAACAACTTGACTTTTTAAGGTCGTACTGATGCTGTTCGAGGAAAGACCATCCAGCGCTTGCATTATGATGATTTATTTTTGAGGAAAATTGTTTTAATGTTGCTGCTGCTTTTTTGAAACTACTGTTTTCTGTTTTCTTGAATATGTTTTAATCTGTTGGTATGGCCATCTTAACCTGAAAATTAAAAATTGTTCTTAAATTCTAAAATGAAAAAAGGTTTTAGTTTGCATTGTTAAGATGTGTAACAGGCATACATCTTACCAACCTCTCTCGTCTGAATATGGTTTGGTCGGGTCAGTACTTTCTTACCCTCGCCATCCTCACTTTGGTGAGTTCTGGTTGCTCCCATATGGCTTTAGATCTCAACTCCCAGGATGTCGAACAAGCAGATTCAGGAATTCCTTTGTACCTGCAGACATCGGTGTTATGAATAATTCTATGTGATTTCCCATATCATGCCTGTCATTGATGTTATCTATTTTTGTTAACTGTTGGCTGCTGTCTATAAAACAAATTGCCTCTTGGGGATGATTAAGATTGACTTAACTCGGCTGTATTTGTTGCCCGGACCTTTTTGCTGACTCTGGACTGGAGCATGGCTAACATGTTTTAGAAACAGTAGCAGCTTGATCAGTGTCTTCAACAGCAACATTTCAAAACTTTATGTTAATAAAGGTTCTCATGGCTTCTGTATGAAGTATTTCACCTACGGTCAGTTTATATTTAAAATGGAGGCAATATTCGTGCAAGCTTGCACTTATGGTCCAAATGCCAGCCAATAAAATATGAAGATAATATTTGCAGTCATGGATTTAATACCTTTAGATTCAATGTAAGAGTCGCCCGAGTGAGTGACTCCTAATGAGTCAAAAGCCATTCACATCATTCTATAGCCATGTTCTGGAACTAGTGTTATCTGGTAATCACTATCAGGTATTGCACTTGGCCATTTGAAACTGTCTTCATATGGGCTTGAAGCCATTCACAACTTGCCTCTTTATTTATGCGCTTCAGCAAAGACGAGCTCTAGATATCCAAAGCCTGTTGATGGCTACCTGCATTGGAATTTCTAAATTGTTTAAGTACATGAATAATCCCTAATTCCCCCTCAAATTGGACATTTCATACTAATTGTGAATTTTTGTCTGCTGCAATTCACATTGTTAATTGCTGTGGTGGTTTTGTCAGTCTGTGATGTGACCTGGGTTGGGTTCCTACAGAGGAAAGCTGCTTACCCCTATCAATATATACAAACTCAAACAAGGCAGTGAAAGAAAAGCGGTCAATACTAAAGATTGTTTCTTTGTCGTAAAAACACATTTTCTTTTGTATTTTGGGCGGATTTTATTTTCAACAGACCAGAGCTTAAAGTGCGCTATGGGAATATTTGTATTTAATTTGGTCACAGAGGCCATGCTCTTTAACAGGTACAGACATTTAAGTGGTTCTGTGGTGGACACATCATATTAAAGTGGGCCAGACCTGGTGGTGATCAAAATTATTTCCCACATCCAGCCTGGATGAGATTTTACTGCACTGGAAATGATTTCAGAGCAACTATATTTTAAGAAATATAAATCGTGTCCTTTCATTGACGCACATTTCACAGTCTGTGTGCATGGTTTTAAATGGAATTGTGTATCTCTGACATGAGCAATAAAGTGGACTTGCAATGTGTTTGGTGCATGGTACAGACCATGTTAAATTTTTACAACATGACTGTAAGAAGGGCACCAAACAGCGTAGTGCCTGAAGTTCTTGAGTGGGGCCCAGAGGGCTTGTGGTTGAAACTCAAGTGTAGCCACGGTAACAGTCCCGCTCTCGGTTCTTTCCTGCAGCAATGCCCTTGACCCCACAGTGCAAGTGAGGGGACTGGCCTGAGGCTTGGTCTCAGCAACTGTAAGTCACTTTGGATAGAAAGTGTCAGCTAAATAACTAGTTTTTAAGCTGCGTCTCTGGCGTTTGTCTTGAAATGCGGATATTGAGTGGAATGTAAGCATGTATCATGCCAGAGTCCGCTGAAACATCTTGTAAATGCAAAGATAATATAGTTTAGTATATATAACGTAGTTTAGTCGTGGTTACATCCAGAATCTGGTTTCTGTGTTGTCATTATTCAATGCAATTTACTGCAAATAACGATATACATACAGTTCAAGTTGACTGGAGCCATCATGTTGCCTTTTCCATGTTGATCTCCAGCCTATCCTGTACATTTGTAAAATAGTTTCATAATGTACAGGGTGTAACAACATCCTGAATATTGCTGGTGCTTCTTTTCCATAGCCAATTTCCTGTTTCCAAAGAGCTGAACAAAACTGGGGAGGTGAAGAAGGTTACATGATTCTTTACATCCCAACAACTAACGAGTTCTGTGACATTTTTAATATTCCTCCCCTATAAATCAAGCATGTACAAATCTCTCCCATACAGTTTTGTACAACTCAGCAGAAGAAATCCAGAAGTAAATGCATTACGGTTCTGGGTGAGATGTCAAACAATAATGTTCAGCCTTCACAGCGAAATGGGAAATTAATGAAGGCCTTAATATTTGCTTTATAAAACCTGAATACTAAAGACTTTCTTCAGGAAAAAGTATCGTTCCATTATGTAAATGCACTGTGCATTTTTATTTGCAGACAAGCTTTTATGCAGACTTATTTAAAATGCAACTGGAGGTAGAGCAAATAAGTAATATAAAAGTTATTTTGTAAGGATGATGATAGATTGTTTTAGAACTACAATGCTCTTTCACCGTAACTGAATACATAATTTATTTAACCATTATTTTTTTTTTTTTAGTCTTGCACATTTTCATTCACTTTGGCTCTGCGCAAAGTTGATGTCTGTAAGAAGTAATTTAAAAAATATGAAACAGTTTTATAAATTCTTGTAGAAATTTGGGGAGCTGTGTATGGATGTCCTTGGATGTCTCTGGTTTTCATTGTCATTGTGGGGTGAGCGTTCTCTAATTGAGTTCAACTCCTGATGTTGAAAAGCCCAGTGCGTCTTCTTTTTCATCAGACAGAACAATTACTTGGAGTACAGTGCGTTTTGTAGGTCATTTAAACACATTGGTGCCGTCGTCCAGTTTAACTTAAACCATTCATCCAAGAGCTAACCACCATCATTACCGTCACAAGGGAGGCCAAGAGGAATAACATGAAATCAAAGAGAAAATGAAGCAATTTGGCAGCCCCCAAAGACAAAAGGAGGGTCATTGAAGTCGTGTTAAATGCTCAAAATGAAAAAAAATTACATCTTCTAAATTGAAAATTCCAGATGTCATCGATGGCGTACGGTTTTCCGTTGAGCTCTGCCGCCTTTGCCCTTCCTGATCCATTTGGAAGGTACCGGCTTCATTGTGGCAGAGAAGGGCTGAAGTGCTTGTCAGGGTCGCATTGTCATTTTAGTTGTAGGAGCGCACTCGTACATTTGTGATTGTGGTGTCTGCCCTACTTTCAGCGAAGAGGCGAATGAGGACTACTCGAAAAGCAGTGATTTAAGACGCTGGCCTGCAGGGCCTTAAAATCAAATTGCAAAATTAGATATAAAGTTAAAAAAGAAATTAAGGTCGAAATTACTTTGAATGCCGTTTTGTTTTTGTGTATCTTTTTTATTTGAATTTGTTTTGGTGCTCAATGTCAACGGTAAAAAGAGTACTAAAAAAGCCTTGCTTGAATTTTTAACACATCCATTTCATCTTGGAATATTTTGTGGAGCTACAAAAGAATCCTTTTGCCTCCCCCAACCTGTCTTTATCCCTTCAACTAAGTCTACTGTTCCTGCTACTGCTGGGATTATTTGCTGACGACCATAAACAGTTCTATAATGCAAAAAGTAAAAAAAATATAAAGGTGAAAAAAGGGAGAAAGTGATTGAATTTTATGGGTTAGTACTGCTGGGCTTTTTAATAATGTTGCCTCAACACAATTAACCGATCGCAGTACAGTCTGTTCTTTGACGGTTTGCCAGGAAAAGAAGTTTGTAGAAGAAGTATGAGCAGGGGCTGCTTGCCAATAACATGTTTTTTTTTTTTTTTTGTTCCAACCCACATCATAAAACAATGAAAACACAGAAGCCATGGTTATGAATCTGAGAATTGTCTTTGTCATTAACACACTGTCACCCTCCCCCTCTCCCAAACCCACGCACACTTCCTATAACTCTGGGCACCCTAGAGAGGGATTAACAAAATTTTATGGCTCCCACAGGCGTGGCACATCATTGGTAATTTTTATTTTTAGACCAAGAGCTATTCAACAATCTGACATTTTTGTTGCGGCGCTTCCGTTCCACGCAGTAAAACAGAAATGAAACGGTAAACCCACTTCCTCGCCTTGGACTCGCCATCACCCATACTAAAAATAAACACCTGGATTAATCGAAGAACAAAGAATGCAAATACTTGCCGGTACCTCATATCCCAGATTAAAAAAAAAAAAAAAAAAAAGAAAGACCATTATGTTCGGATAATTTGTTGCTTTGTCGTGCGTGGGAACACGCTGATTTGCTGTTTCGTGGGTCTCATTAGTGCTGATCCTCTGTTAGGATCTAACTGAGGTAATCACCGCATTCGCTCCAAGACCTGTGTATGCAAGCCTTTCCAACACCATCATGGGACACAGAAGAGAATGATACGCAACTTGATTCTGCAGTCAGCGTCTATTTAGCAGACAAAAGCAGCAATGGGGAAATTCCATTCCTATCATTTTTATTCTTGTATGGAAACATAACTACTATGACTGCTTATTTTTATTCCATGTATGTTGCATGACCCCTGAATTCTGTGCCCTCTCCCCTCCCCTTCCTCAAGTGGATTTACCTGTTTACTTCTCACCCCCACCCCCACCCCCACCCCCACCATGTCCCATCTCCATTGGTATTTTGTGTCATGGCCCGCTGACCTTCACGTTTTGGTCCATCTTGGAATACATATCAAATCCAAATCATGTTTTTCCTCTCAAGGCTCTTAACTTTTTGGGGAATTATGAGTGCACTTGTCTTCAGTTTTTTTTTTTTTCCACATATCTCATATTCATTGAAGTTGATGTGCGCCTCCCTCAGAATTTATTAGAAGTTGCAATCGATTTCCTGCTCTGAGCTGTTTTGAAAATATGGCCCCAGAGAAGGCAGAACTCTGTAGCCTATTCAAATGCTACAGCCTATTCCATTCTTGGTGTGAGCGGTTGTTCTGGGTGACTGTCCTGAAATGAAGCTTTCACTGAAACTGTCGTTTGGGATCATGAATGCATTACTCCAGTGTGGCATGCATGTTTTGGCAACTTTCAGGAGGAAAAAGTCCCATCAGTGGCCATCAGCCTATCAACAATCTGCGAACCCCAACATGTGACTCCAATTTGGCAACTCCAACATGGTACAATGAAATACATGATGAATGGGATTTCAACTGGTTGATACTTAGAATCCCATTCATAAATGGCTCCGACCCACAGTCTCATCTAATCAATGAGTCCAGTTCACTCTCCCCAAGACCCATCTAAGACTCTTATCCTGCAATCATAACCCAATTTCAGACTGAATATTACACATTACACATTTGCTTTCTCATACTGATACTTAAGATCAATGGTATCTTGGCATTTTAGGAGTATTGGCATGTGCCTAAGGCTATTTTTTTTACTATTTTGTACATTTCTGGATAATTATCTCTCCTCTGTAATTGATATTAGTTCAGTTTTTAAATTTTGTCAGGTTTTTGAAAGGGACATTAATGATTTAAAAAGTGTAGCTTTTGATAAATCAGATATGTTTTAAATATTGGTTGTCAGTGTCTATATGCTGATAGAAAAGGAACATTTTATACATACATTTGAAGGACAGCCCCATTGGAAATTGTCATGTCAGACGTTCTTGACTCCAGTCCTGCAGCTATGTTGAGTTTGTTGATATGTTTTGGCACTTAAATGAATAATTTAACTTATTGATCAAATAAAGAGTACGCATCTTGTTTCCAAAGCCTACGCTAACTGTAACACACAAAACAACCAGAGGTTTGACACCACTGCTGGAGACGGCTTTCTATATTTAATGACTGCCTTGTTCATTTTACAATGTGTCTCTCTTTTTTCCAAACACATCCATTACTAGTAATTGGCTTGTATTCCAATCATGAAGTAATTAACCACTTAAAACAAATTAGTATTGTCAAAGTCGCCATAGGTATTACATTAAAAATTCCCTAATGGCTTATCTGTGCATAATTTATAAATGCATTCTGTCCAATTAGGAATTTTCCACTGCTTCTTTCGCAGGGGATATTAATGAAGTGTTCTGCCTGCTAAGGACGAACAATAGCAAAAGAGACCCATTTGGGATGGAGGTCCCTCACTTACAGCACTGCCGTCGTGAGAATAATCAAGCCGTTCGCTGAAACAGCAATTACAGTAGCCTGGGCACTATTCGGACACATGCAGCGTCCAGCACACGAGCACTTTGTTAGCTAAGTTAAAACGTGATGAAACAATAAAAAGGTTGAAAAGTATACACTTCAGGCTTTTTATGGAAATGGTCAGTGATTTGAATGAAACTGTGGGATGGGAACGGTGAGGAGAACCTTGCAGAGCATGTGGTGAAACGCATTAGAGCAGGTTAATGGTTCTGGTGGTGGGGGGGTGGGGGCGGCAGGGGGAAAACTGAGCAACAGGAAAGGTGATTGGATTGAACACAGGGAAGTCTGTTCAGGTGGAGGAATGCCCTCGGGCTCCCACTCACGACGGGAACCAAGGGATTTTCAGTTAGATGGCTGAAGATTGATGTTTCCTGTCCAAATGTTAATTTGAAGGAGCCGGCTATGATAAAATAATGCTTTATTGGATATGAATAGCCCAGAATTGGAGACTTTTGCGACCCATGTTTTTTTTTTTTTTTCCTCTCTCCTCACTGCCAGATTTTCATGGACCTGAAACGACTAAAGTCTGATGCCGTTGAAGGAATGTGGGAGTCACTTAATTCATGAGGCACGGTGCTCAGGGCTCAATTCACTGCAAGAAATTTCAAAGAATATGCCCAAGTATACCTATCTGATCAATTTACAACACTTACAACTGTTGCATTGATGACACCCACATATTTGTTACCATTTGAACCGTACTCTCTGACATCTTTTCTGGGGAAACGATGAGGGTTGAAAAATATTCATTTTGCATATGTTTTGATATAATTTTAGGGGCATGTTGTAAAATGGCAACGTTGGGCTCAAGTAGTAACAAGGATTCTCAGTTTTCTCCCCAGGTCAAATAGGACATGCAGTATGTTCCTTTTGAAATGTTATACTTAATTTTATGCTGAAATCAACATCATGACCTCATGGCCTCTACTGAGAGACAAACACTGTTCAAACACTCTCTCTGCCTTCTTTATGTATTGATATTGAACTGCCATAATTTTATAGGAGAAATCAATGGCGGCAGTGTTGAGTTGTGTGCTTAGGACAAGAAGAAAAAAAGGTTAAAAGCAATGTGTAATTTTACCTCACGGAAGTTACCAATGATAACCTAAATCATGTTTTCCTTTTAATGTGTATATCTCAACTGATGACAAATCACAAAAGTTTGAGTATATAATTTAAAAAAATCTGTATTGCTGAGTTGGTACTGTCTTCTCTAAGCCATTTCCTGTTCATGTGGAACCCGTTTCCATTTTATATACTTTGCTTCAGTTTTTGTTTTTTTAATCAATGTACTGTGAACATACTGTCAGTTGCTAGTGTTTGTCAATCATCAACACCTTTCATAACCTAATAATTCCCATGTACTTTTACCAAAACTGCTTTCTATTTTTCAACACACATGCGCACACACACACACACACACACGCACACAGGTTGTTGGGTAAATATGGTGAATGCAGAACTAATTAACCTGTGTGGTGTAAAAAAAAAAAAAAAAAAAAAAACAATGAAATAAATGTGAATTTCATGTTTAGCCCATCATGTTAGCACATAATTTCTTCCTCTGCCTAACAGAATAAAACCCATTAATTCGAACACATTATGTTGGCATTGCCTGCCATTATTTTTTCCACTTATTACAAGTATGAAACAGTGTTCATTTGAAATGGAGAACGGAAACCTGACCAGTAGATGCACTCTGTCAGATGCAGATTAGTATGGTGGCTCTATCCTGAGGTCTTGTGACACTCCCATTTACTTTCGGTGTCCAGGAGAGATGGAAGGCCCCGCGGAGAGTCTCAGACTTGAAATACAATTTGATTAAACTGCCGCCAAGCATATCCTCCAGAGGAATCAGAAGTCAAAAAGCTAACGATATATGCCTGGCTTTCTCTCATGCAAAATCTGTACAATTATACAGTAAACACCCTGAACAAAATGCCGTACAAACAGGTGTAAATACCAATTGTTTTCATAATTGTTTCCTGAGATTACCTCAGGAAACAATTACAAAGAGGGTATAAAAGAATGCACATCAGGGATGTATGGCCAATATAGAGATGGAGCTACTGTACAAGCATTCATTTAGAATATGCAGCAAATCAGCAATTGTGTAGATTCACAACTTCTAATGTTTTTGCATGCTTTTATTGCCATAGAAACAAATTGAGTACAAACATGTGTGAACAGATATCGAAATATATGAATAACTCGTTGAAAATGCAGACTGGCTGTCAAACACCACTTTTTATAAGTAAAACATTTGCATTCCTACACGCACTGTATGAATTCAGTTTTGAGAGTTTAATACCCATGAGCACATTTTAATTATATCATTTGATTCATATGGATGATTTCACTTCTCATTGATTTTTTTACAGCGCCTCATAAGTGAGTCTGTCTTGTATTGGTTGATAGCAGATACGAAGGTGAAGCTGACATTAATAACAAAACTGCCATTTAGAATACAGCTGTATTCAAGGCCAATAAAAGGCAGTGCGTAACTCTGTAAGGAATATGGAACATGGACGAATGAGAAGTCCAAGGAAATAATTTTGTCTTCTGTCCTCTTTTATTCTTCATACATGGAGCGGTTTGTATTTGGCGAAAGCCAGCTGAAGCCTGCAACCCACATGGCCTGTCCTCAACTGTTAAACTGTGGTGGATTTGTCATAGCATGGGCAAGCCATCTCATGGGAGCCATTGGGTCTTATTATTACTCTGCCTGGTAGAGCTGTGGGTAAGAAATATGGACCCATTTTCAGTGACCGATTGCACCCTTTGGTAGTGGTGAACATTTGTGCTTACAATTTCAAACATCTGTCTTTGTAATGACTGTATGGATATTAATAAATGCAGATAAAATGAGTTTATACAAGTTGATGAAATAGAGCCATATTACATGAGACAAAATTAATTACTTGCAAATGAACCCCAGGAGTTACTGGGATACTTGCATGTTTTAACCAGCAAGAAGGACAGAAAACAGTTTGAGAACTTAAACTTAGGCTACAGCGGACACCATGTGTGCCTTTGATTTGCCTCAACTGTTGAGTTTGTTTGTTGACAATGGGGAAAAAATCAGCTGATTGATATTATTCCAAGAACAAGGCAGGACTCAACTGATGATTCTGGAAACAAAGCGACTCCTCCGCAAGCATTTATCTTTCATGCAATCAGCATCCCAACATTTTTCATATAAGCCAGAATAAAGTGAGATTAGAGCCAGCTTTAGAAGTGGCACCACAAACCAACTACTTGTTACACACATTAACCATGCTTAAGAAGGAACACCTCACTTCTGTTTGCATAGCCAGGAGTGAGACTCATCCAGTTCTCATTTTGTACTCATCCGGTACTCATTTTACCGAAATAAGCTAAATGAGTACCAGTGAGCAAACCATGACAGAGATCGTAAGGATAAAGAAAACTACCGAAATGAGGAATGTGGAGAATGTGTTTCAGTACAACTCGTTGAGGTCGAGGGCCTGCTTTCCAACATAGAGAGATTAAGATGGGTGGGGGAAACAATGCTGAGGGAAATACGGGGTGGAGAGTCTGTGGAATTGACTGAAAGATCTTAAGAACAGGAGCTACAAACGTGGATTTGGCACGTATGCAGAGATGTGAAAAAGGATGATGCAGTTGCATTCAAAAGAGAGTGGGTGGGGCATTCTTCCAAAATTCTATTTTCCAGCAACCAAAGTGGTGTAATAACAGACATAAGTGAGAAATTTAATAAGTTTCATAATGCCAATGGAATTTGGGGATAGCAATGGAAGAATTATCTGCATTCAGGCTCTTATTAATGATGAGAAAGTAGTGTGATGTATTGTGTGTGCTCCAAACAAGGAGGACCCGGCCTTCTTTCACGAGGTGAACAAGTTATTAGGGAACAAAGAGGTGCAAATAATTTTGACAGGGAATTTTAATCAAGTGATGAATGGAGTTCTGGATAGAAGCTAATTTAAATCATTGGTGCCAAGGGGATGGAACTGCCTCTCAGCCTTTCACACAAAACGGAAGATATAGGCCTCATTCGTATCAGGGGAGCAGTGAATTCATGTGAAAAGTAATGCACATTTTACACCCATTGTCAGTTTCTTTTTTGATATCCAAGACCATGACTGAAAGGGTAATAGATTGCAAAATTGGTACCATTGCTCTGCCTGACCATGCTTCAGCAGAACTTTGTGTGGGAACAAATCTAGAATTAAAATGAGAAAAGTCCTTTCTCCGAGAGACGAGGGTGGCCTTGGATTTCTGGATGTGAGGCTGTACGACTCATATTCTGAAATGGGTAAATTGGCCGCAACATGGTGCGCAGATTATTCCGGACAGGATATTCTTGTACTTACAGATTTTGAACGAAAGGGGAGAAGACAAAATGTAGTTGAGAACATTTCTTGTATGATATGACACTTAATCAGAAGATGAAACTATGGATTGACTCATGTAAGTACTCGTATTTAATGGTGAGCATTGTGTTTATTCGGTCCCCAGATCAGTATATATTGTGTATTTTCCTGTGTATTGTATTTACTGTCTTTCAAGAATGTATCTTGTTTGTGGTCATGTACCAATCTTTTCTAAAAATTGAAAATGAAAGTTTAAATAAAGATGTTTTTTTTCGTAATTATTCAGGCCAGATATGACAGTGGTGGGTTGTGGATGAGGAGGCAGGGGACTCCAGCGGAAGTGTCATGTGACCAAACCCTGAAGGCTGTGGGTGTAGAAGAGGTGACCTCCAATGTGGGCCACATGTGTGTGTGTGTGTGTGTGTGTGTGTGTGTGTGTGTGTGTGTGTATATATAAAATCACAAATCGCTTCACCATTTCATTGTTTATTTTTTCACCAAGCAAGAGAAGCTGTGGGCCGTTTCCAAAGAATTATGCACGTTTACGTTCCCTGTGATTCGACGCATCCCCTTTATTTAATCACACACTGTATAAACTCCGAGAGAACACCATGGGCGTTTGTGAGAAAATGTTCTGTCTTTTGACGGTGAAGCATTTGGTCATTTGGGGGTATGATTTTCATGGCGTTGGACAAGTAGTGAACAGTGCAGAAGCTTTCTGGATTTCTCCCCTCGTCTGAACTGCGGTCGGACCTCCTTCACGATCTGCTCCTCCAAATGCAATCCTTTCCGACTGTTTTTGTTACTGGTGTGGAGAGCGCTGGCCCCGTTTGCCCCATCTCCGATGCACAGAATCGAGCTAAGGGGCAGCCTGCTTCATTAGCGCAATGAGCATTGTGCGGTCAGATCTGCAGACATCTTTGGGGTGGGCCGAGCCGCCACACGATGAACACATCATCTAATGAGCGGCCGCATCACATGAGAAACATGTCCGCTTTGCAGCTAATTTTGTGCCCAAAATATGCTAAATAATGACCAGTTGTATCAACAGTGAAGCAGGAAAGATAACAAGTGAAAGTTATTGGAGGAGTGTGGGGGAGAAAAAGGCACAAAATATATTTAATCCGAGAATTCATTAAAGCCAGCTATCATGACTGGAATTTGGAGGGTTGTCCTGTGTATAGTTTGCCATATTTCATGCATCAGTGATTCTAATACTTTGATGACAGTGCTCAGTGTTCCATGCAAGACTCTGTATGCATGCCCATTTATTTGTTGTTGTTTTTTCTCTTTCGTTTTTAGCCGTGTGCTTAAATGCTGATGCTTAGTAATTCACTGGGGTGAAAAGTTTTGCATTGAAATTAGGCATTTGAAATCTTCATGAAGCCTACGAGAGCACAGTGTGACTCAAAATAGCCCAGTTTCCGACACTTGATTGTATGTATTTTAGACGTTTCGGAATACCCTGCTTTAATTAATATAAACAGGTTTCTTATTCAGCAAAATCTATCATATTCCTTCACAAAATATCACTTGAATGATTTTAAATGATTTTAGGTCTAGTGAGTTGCTAAATTGGCAACAACAAACCCTGATGCTGTGTAGCGTTTGGATTTGACACAATCGAGATGACCCATTTGTGGGCGCTGCCAGGGGTTGTTTGGTGAACTGAAATAAAACTAAACATCTCCATCCACATTTTTCTTCCTGATCACACATGGCGGCTCATCAGATAAATCTCCATTCTGGCTCTGAGGAGATGTGGGGAAATCGACTTGAGGAAGGATTCCCACTGTCACAGATCGTTACTGACGTCCTGTTGGAAACCCCCTCATTCTGCAGCTGAGATTTTGTACGCAACGCATTCAGTCATAACAAGGAATGGGTAGAAATCAGAAATAAAAGTGTAAATTTGTTAGTATGTCCACATGTCACGTTCACTTAACCTCCTCACCCTCTCGCTTTTCAGTCGCTGCTACGTGCCCCTTTCGAAATATTTTCATAAATTGAAAGAAAAAGTATGTAAGAAAGAAGGGGAAATCTGGCTTTACGCAGATCAAAACATGCCAGCACATCTCCTCTTCCACTTTCTCCAGTGCAGTGCGGGCTCGGAAATGCCCGTTTATTTGGTTCCGTTGGAGAATCTGCGGCAGTAACTCATAAAGCTGCGGAAGCGAGCGGCGGCACGACCCCGGGCGGCCGTAATTGGCGTGGCCCGGGCGCCACTCCACATGGAGATAAGTCATTACTTGTGTTCCAAATCGCCGCTTGCCGCCTCTTATTGCTGGATCACTCCAGAGTCACCGGGGCCCCAGGCTGGCCGGCCTTCTCCAAACTGTCACTCACCCCCACCTCTGATGCCACGCTCTGCCCTTCCTCGAAGGACCTTGTTTGCATCGAGATTACAGCATGTCATAAAAACCCCAAGCCGAAACAGCCACCCACGGCAAACTCAGCAAGGGTTTTTTCCCCCTTTTTTTCTAATATGAAAATGTGCCATTTTTGGAGTCATTCAAATGAAACATGCTTGAATAGCAACCTGACTTGTATTGATTGGCAATTTGATGTCCTGCTGTGAACCAGGAGGAAAAAAAAAAAAACAAAAAACTGCTCTCTCAACCCCAGGAATAGGTGAACTTTCCTATATAATTACACAAAAACATAACTCTAGTTCAGGTCACTATTGTGGGGCCTGTGCTTTACACCAGGAAATAAATTGCCACTCACAAAGGTGTTTTTAAGGACAATGGACCGGATTATGCCATTGTGCAGTGCATAAACCACAGAACTTCCCCTCTTTTTTTATTTTTGTCCGCATTAATATTAGGACTAGAGTTATGGAAATGCCACATGCCCTGTTGAGGAGAACTTTAATTAGCGCTAAACGGTGAGGTTATTTTCGCAGGCCATTCTACACCTGTATTGACTCAGCACTGCTGAGCTTATTGCACTGGGAAAGACTCCGCTCAAAAGCACAGACCGTTTGGGGTAGACTGAATCATGGAAGCTATCCCGTAAATTAAGTGACAAAGACACACAGCTGTGCACTGACAGAGAGATAAACATCGTGTCCATAATTATGTTTGCATAACTTATTCTGTCCAAGCAAAGGATCAGAAATGATCAAGCCTTCATTCCATTACGGACATACATGAATCCAACAAACAGTCAAAAAGCTAACAAAAACGGTATTTTAATTCTATAGGTTAAAGGTTTTGTTAACTGGACATTTTATGTAAAGGATGGGAAAAGGAATCCTAGCCTTTTATTATTTTTAAATATGATGTCCATGATGATGGCCTTTACCCCTATTGTAGCACTAACTACTTGACACAAAATTGATCCAGGCATTTTTCTCACCGCATCGAATCTATAATTTCCCCGCATTGCATTTCGTTCCCTCATAGGCCGCTGATAGATTCAGGAGTGAGCCGGGGTGAATCCCATTTTGATCTTCTCTGCAGCTATCATGGTGCATATAGAAAGCTAGCTAGCTTTGCAGCAATGGCTTCTTTTTATCAGGGCTGTCTTCCCTACAGCTGTAACTTTGAAAGAAGACGACTAATCCAAAGGCCATAATCATCAGCACAATTTACATTTTCAGGCTAATGTTAAAATAAAATGGCAGCTTGCGGCATCAGTGGAGCTGTTAATGAAAATGTCAGACTACCCTGTTCACAGGGCACAGTATGAACCGTGTCAATGACTGTGTCAAAGATGTGCTGAAGAACCAGCATGTCAGAAAATTACATTTACAGATGACTGTGAAAGAGGGTATTTTTGGAGCTGACAAGAAAAACGTGTAACAAACCTTTAAAACACGTCTCCATTTTTTTTTTCTCCTTAACCCCAGGAGGATTTCATAAGTCTGATCCAGCTATTGTCTGACCAATGTGGACGGTGTTTGCAATGCCAGTCCAGAAATGTATAACTTCTGCTGCTTCTGGTTGCCCCCCTGGTATGTCCACAAAATGGAAGCAAAGATATGTAAATGATGATTTCAAGTTAACACTTTGCAAATAGCCTCAAGTAAACATTGCATTTAGGGTGGACACGCAGCAAAGAAGTTTGTTTGTTTATGTATGTATTTTTTGTTTCCTTTGTCCCATCCTGAGAACTGTCTGCAAGGGAGATGGAGACAATACATAAAAATCAACAATCCATTGCTTGCAAACTGACAACTTCATATGCAGCTGTGTTCCAACGGTAATCATCTCACATTGAGCTCTATGGAGTCCCGCTTACTCTGTGGAGTAATTTTCTCAGGGAGAAAAGAATATTATAAAAATAACCCCCCATAACTTCAACATAAGCATTCGATGGCTCCCTCCAACCATTTTAATATTGTCGTCTTTGCTGTATGATATGTGCGAGGTAAATTCTCCCGGAGTGTACTGAATAAATAATTTTGGGGGCACCTGCCACAGACAGGACATTGGGAGAGAGCAGGAAACAAACAACGAGGATTATTTCAAAAGCTGTTTTGTGGGTTTCCCAAAATGCATGTAGGAATTCCCTAATCCTTCCGATTGATATTTTGCACCTCAGGTTGCTATATTTTCCAGACTGTATAGAAATGATGTACTTGAGGTTCTTAAGTTGGAACATATACCATGTCATCATTATGTTGTGTAAAGTGGGGCCAATTGAGGCAAATTCTGGTTGAAATGAGACTAATTGGAGCATGGTGTGGACAAAAGTGAAGTTTTGCAGACTCTTTCATGTAGTTTTGTTCATAAATATTGATGAGTAAGGCATTGTTTAATTAGGCATTGGGGAATGTAGACCCAAGTTGTAAGTAACCACGTGCTTGTCATTAGTAATCTAGTTGTCATTTACTGTATGTGGCCCACCACAACACATCTTGCTTGATTTTGTGTTCTGCTTGTTTGGCCAAATATGCAGATGATATTCACAATGAATCTGACATACATTTTTTCATTTCATCATTACTTATGCAACTTTGACCGTTTAATATTCCAAGCAATTTCCAAAAGCTATTGCTTTTAGTTCCCAAAGATATTGCTTTTTCAAGGGAAATTTGTTTTTTTTTTTTTTTTTTTAAAAAGTGTATTCTCCTCTCCCAATCTAACACCAGATCAAATGGAAAATTTCCAAACAGCCTCCATGTTTCCCCTCGATCTCCAGGAAAAAAAATTGCAAAAAGATGTTGCCCGATGTTTATGTAGTGAACTCACCCCTGAAATCGGTCTCAGCCTGTTCGCTTTTTTTCCCTGACTGCACTATGCCGACATCCTGTGATTTTTGAGGCTGTGAAGGCCTAATCCCTGAGTACCAGTCCTCTGCTGAACTCCTCAGTCTGCGACGGGCACGGGTTAAGCTCATTGCGCTTGCTAAACCCAGATGGAGTGCTAAGTATCGGGGGCCTGAGAGTGTGTCCAGCAGAAATGAAGGCGTTTAAAGCCCCGGTCTCCCACAGGGTCCGGCTCTTCACATGGGACAGGCGGTTTATCCGCGGCCTTTCCGATCCGGCCCTGGCCCTTCAGCGGCGGTGGCTTTCAGTGGCTGGCAGACTCAACCCATTTGCGTCGCTCAGTCTTCCTCCTCAGCCTTTTTAACGTTTTCCATGTCAGGTGGTCTGTGAAACGTCATTTTTTTTTCTTTCTGATCTATCAGTGGTTGATATTCTTCTGTTCTAACAATCATACTGTGAAAATGATATAATTATGATGACAAACACCCTACTTGGATAATGAATACAATTTTAATTTATTTGAATAGTGGATGGCCCTTACATTACGTTTTTGGTCTATTTCAGAGTACACTAGTCACCTTAAACTTTTGTCTGTAGACTATAAATAGTGGACAAGGTGCCTAACTTGAGTGTATTTTAAGATGCAAGATTTTGGTGAGGATTCTCAGAAATTAATGCCATTTTCATTAAAATTGTGTGTTTCAGTTCAACAACTCTTGAAATCCAACTTGTTGAGGGACAAGACTGTTCAAACATACAAACAGGAGAAAAATACTCAACCATGGCTTCATTTTTGGTGATCATCTGAGTGATTCATAACTGTTTAATTGACCCATAGAGACCTGTGCTAATTACATTGTGATGACTGAGCAGCAGTGGAAAATGGCCAATTTTAAATCAATCTTATTTATTTCACGATACCAG
Source organism: Albula goreensis (assembly GCA_022829145.1). Classification (NCBI taxonomy): domain Eukaryota; kingdom Metazoa; phylum Chordata; class Actinopteri; order Albuliformes; family Albulidae; genus Albula; species Albula goreensis. Next base: position 6,199,261 of record CM040751.1, read on the forward strand.
TGTCTTGTTTTAATTTCTAATTACGGGTGGACATTTAGCCTATGATAGACAAGACCGACAGAATATTGTTTAAATGTATGATTATGTGGACTGTACAAATTTTGTTCCATTGGGTACAAAAGATGACTCTATATCGCTATGTGTAACCAATGCATATGTGGAGTTGAGATGTCCCTGCAGAAGGCATTTCTAAACCCTTTGGTGAAATTCTGAACCACTGCCAACTTTGTAAGATTCGCTTCCCTCAGGCATATCTTATCTAAGGATATCTGATAATCATACCTTAGTTTAATCTTTTTTCTCCTGCACAGAGCGTTCCCTTGGACAGGTTCGTTTTGACTCATTAACAATGCAAGAAAGCACCATATTGATTCTTATCGGGCACCGACTCATTTAGGCGAATCAATGTTTAACGTCGGGCCAATGTTAACCTTCTCAATCAGCTGTCATCTGATTGGACCGTTATCAGAGCTGGCAAAAGACGGAGGCTCCGGCACTCCTGCCACTTGACCCGTTCTTTATCTGATTGTGTACAAAGTGACTGTGCTCCCACTTATTTGCATTGCTTTCCCAGAGGGGAGGCAACACTGTGTGGACCGGTCCAACCACTACCCCACCCACCACCCCACTCCCCTTCCCCTATAGTGGACCAGAAACAACTTCAAGAGGATGCCTCCCTCTCGAGCCAGAGATAGTCAGGATATTTTTTTTGAGGATAACGAGTGAGTGAGAGAGAAATTATTCTGATGAAGCAGCAGTTCGAGGGAGACCCTAATGGAAAGATTTTTGTGAAGTCTTCCCTCTACTGGAGACTGGCCATTTTTCTTCCCCCCCCAGTTCATTTCTTCTGCTGTATATTCCTTAATTACCCAGGAAAAAAATGTTCACAAGGACTGCTTCCAGTTATGAGTGGTGCAGTCGGAAGAGGTGGGGAAAATAATGAGGTGAACAGTGGCTGCTCCGACCCAGCAAACGAACCGAGGTGCTGGCGATGTGCGGCAGAGTAGGGATCCCTGAGATTTTTTTGTTCATTTTTTTTTATTTTTTTGGCAGATAAACCCAATTTTCCCAGAGGTCAGAGAGGGAAGACAGAGGGCAGATTCGCTTTCCTTTTCAGGATCTCACCTGTCTGTGAGGTTAGACAATCACGTCCCTCAACACTGAGCTCCTGACAGCATCATTAGCTGCAACATGCTACCCTCCCCCAGCCCACCTCTCTCCTTTTCCCTTTCCCTCTCTCTGACAGCCCATTCCTCATCCCCCCATCCCCCTTTCCCCATCTCACCCTCTCTCCTCCCAACCAATAATTGGGGTTACTTGAGTTGATGACTGTTGGAAATAAAAATCATAACTCTTCAATATTTGAATCTTTATTGAAGGCTATAATTTGCCTCAACTGTGCTTTTTTTCATTCCTGACTCGCTCGGTGTTTAGTGCAAAAAATGTAATGGTGAGGTCAATCAGATTCAGAAATTCATGGAATTTATTGATTTAGAAATGACACATCATTACAAAACATTTATTTCACCTGTTTTTCAGATTCATGAGTAAGAAACTCATCAAATCTGAATGAATGAATGTGAGAAATTTGTAAAATGAGAGAAATTAATTGATAGGTAAAACATACATACAGGCAAACATCAATGCAATATTTTCACTTGTATGAAAATGTATCCGGTACAGTACAAGTACCTAGTTACTGTCCTCATACTGATATCACACTGCTTGCCTATTGCCTACCCAATTCCCCCATGACTATTTACCTTTAAACAGAAATCCGTGATAAACTCCATACATCCCTGATGGTTTACTTTATTGCGCGGAGCAGCTGTAGATGATTCTGTCGGTTTAATACAAGTAAAAGGGCTGTGCTCACTCCTGGTTATAAAATGTTACACATGAGAAGCAAATTGTTGTTTTTCAAGGCCCTAACCAGCGTAGGCTCACAATGAATCTGTGTTTTCTTTTTCTTTAAAGTGTCAAAAGGGCAATTATATGTTAAGTATGGTGTCAGTGTCCGTGGTGTGAAAGGATTTGCCCAATATGATTCTTGTGTGCGTTCTTTCAGACAGATAAGGGAGAGCTTAGTGGCTGATCTCCCCACTGGCAACCTCTACCCGCTAGGGAATAAAAGAAGTTTGAGCAGTCTTTACCACGGTGAGATTTAAAATCTCGTATTATCACCTCTTCCACACATGTGACACCGAGCCGTCACATGACTGTATTTAGATTTCCCGTAGCCGGGGATGTGATCCGGATATCTTAATCGCCAGCGGAGCTGCCGTCGTGCTGCGCAGTCTTCTGCCCGGTAATCGCCTGGCACGTCATGCCAGTGTCGCCAGTCACAGTCTTTGTCACGCCCACCCCCCACCCCCCACAAAACAAATTTCAGCACGGGACACAGACAGGCAGAGAAACCAAACTTTCTGTCCTGGAAAACCCTCAGCTTTTTTAAGCTTTTATTGTCTATATTCAGTTATGGTTTGCTTATCTATTCCTGTTTCTCTGTATTGTTTTTTTATTTTATTTTTTTGTCATTATTTTGAAGTGGTTGTTTATAAAGCAGTTTGTAGTATCTTGGTTGATAGGTGCCAAGCAAATAAATAAGTAAGCATATTTTTGCTCCCAGTGAATCAGTGGCAACTGTGTACAGTGACCTGATTTGGCTGTATTTCCTGGGCATTTGGAAATGTGACTCAGCGGATTGGGGAGATGACAGTCTGCCGGAGGCTGTAGAAAAGCAGCAGGCAGCTGCGTCCGAGAAACAGGCCATGTCCGAGCATCCGAGTAATGGACAGACGAGGTCAGACGGACGAGGTCTCACGGTTCGCGGTGACATCCTCGATAGAAGGTCGAGCATGCATCCTGGAGGAGACCAACCATATTAGCATCCCAGACACACTCACCACCCCGACCCACCCCCAAAGTGGGCCAGACAGATCCTAGCACACCAGATGTCCTCAAGAAGTACCATGTCTACATGGGTAATAAATTACCATCACATGCCACTCATGAAGGATCCCATTGAACAGAATTATATGTGAATAAAGAGAGATTTAAATCATTTAAGTTTCATTTAATTGCATACAAAAAGGTGGACAAGTTTTTTCCAGGCTAAATCAGGGTTCCAGGTGGGCATACAACTCAGCCTTCACCTTAACAAGAAAAAGGGCAAAATTGTTATCGACAATTCGGCAGAGCTTGCCTGGTCATGTATTATTGGCAGTGACCCTCGGTGCATTCCAGTCCAGGCTTAATACATTGCTGGATGCTCTAGATTTTGGGAAAATGACAAGCTCTTTTCGGCAATGCTCGTATTATGAGTGTGTTTTGATGGATATTTGGGATCGATGACACCCCTTTGAACCGGTTCACGGAAGATTTCCTTTAACTGAATTGAAGACTTCATCTGAGGAAAACTGGGGTCAAGAACGGTTCAATAAGTGGCAATAATCTTCCAGAAACAAAAGGTAATTTCATATGTTTTGACACTAGGGGAAAAAAAAAAAACTAAGAGGGAAAGGTTTGTTTATGGGGTAGAAACAAACAAGAATGGATCACGTTTTATGTTGCTAATTTGGATAAAATGTATCTAACCAAGGCTCGAACTAAAAACTAAAAAAACAAATTCATCACTCATCACTGAAATCAGCACAGGTTAATCCAAAACAAGTCATTTTTGTTTTACCAAAGCAGACACCTTTAGGTATATCTGGGTTAGATTTTCTGACATTTTCATTTTGGAAAAATATTGAGAATATCAGGCTAGAGAACAGACATTATGCCCAGAATGAAAATGCCCAAAGCAGTGAACTGTATTGTCCTCTGACTCAACTTTTGCAATGGTTTTTTCAGTGACTGTATTATTTGATAACGACTTAAATAAGAAATCAATTCAGGTTTAACTGCTGTATTGGGTGACAGGTGGGGAATAGTTTTTTTTTTTTTTTTTTTTTTTTTTCTCCCTCACAGATCGTAACTGGCATTTGTTTAGTAGTAGGTTTTGCCCTGCAGATTCAACTGGACCGATCTCCAAGTCCTCACTCGGACTTCTTTTGAGTGAGCAACACGCAAAAAAATGAAATGAAAATATAGATCCCACTTAGAGGGCAATATCTGTGTGTGTGTGTGTGTGTGTGTGTGTGTGTATATATACACACACTGAACTGATTGCCATGAATTTGACTACAATGAATGTAGAAAAAGTGACAAACTAAACCTGAACTGGACTCCTCAAATATAATTCAAATATTCAAAATCATCTCTTTGGATGAGATCACTCTCTGGTTTTTTTTTTTCAGCTGTAATTTTCATTATCATTCTGCCTCCTGTCAATCACAGCCCTGAACAAGTCGATACCAGAATAATTCCAGTTCATAAAACGTCTGGTAGCTGAAACCAGAATGAAAGCCCATAAAACATGTGAATATTGGCTACATAAATTCACATTTTATGTATTTATAATAGTCAACCTCATCACAACCATGGATTATTACGATGAGCCAAAAACAAAATAATATCAGTCTTATTCAACTCCTGGTATGAAATATTTGGGCCTGTGTGTCTGAATGGGGTACTCAGAGCCAGCTTGAAATGCATGGCTGCAACTGTCTGGGGTTCTCTAATTTCTCAGTTCCTGGAGGTTAACCGAGAGGGGTGCCCTACAGGCCAGCCGGAGAGTGCAATTTTTATGCGATGTGGTGAAAGCCGAGCCTACCTTGGATGTTACCTACCTTCACGCCTTGAGCTTTCTGCCAAAAAAAAAACGACTGCCTCTGGAAGGACACGATGAGATGCCTCCTCACGCCACCAGCGTGTTCCTCTTTTCTGCTCAATGGCTTCCTCCTTAATTATCTGTTTGAGGACATGCCATCTGTCAGAATTTCAAGTACCTTAAACAAATCATGAAGGCATGAAGGTAGCTAATCTCATGAGGGAAACCAATCTCATTCCAGGTCAACTCATGAGGGTAACCAAACACATTACAGGTCTACTCATGAGGGTAACCAATCTCATTACAGGTCAACTCATGAGGGTAACCAATCTCATTACAGGTCAACTCATGAGGTCAACTCATGAGGTCAACTCATGAGGGTAACCAATCTCATTACAGGTCAACTCATGAGGGTAACCAATCTCATTACAGGTCATCTCATGAGGGTAACCAATCTCATTACAGGTCATCTCATGAGGGTAACCAATCACATTACAGGTCATCTCATGAGGGTAACCAATCACATTACAGGTCAACTCATGAGGGTAACCAATCACATTACAGGTCAACTCATGAGGGTAACCAATCTCATTACAGGTCATCTCATGAGGGTAACCAATCTCATTACAGGTCATCTCATGAGGGTAACCAATCACATTACAGGTCATCTCATGAGGGTAACCAATCACATTACAGGTCAACTCATGAGGGTCAATCACATTACAGGTCAACTCATGAGGGTAACCAATCTCATTACAGGTCATCTCATGAGGGTAACCAATCACATTACAGGTCATCTCATGAGGGTAACCAATCTCATTACAGGTCAACTCATGAGGGTAACCAATCACATTACAGGTCAACTCATGAGGGTAACCAATCTCATTACAGGTCATCTCATGAGGGTAACCAATCTCATTACAGGTCAAGAATGTGGGGGTGGCACCTGTCTCAAATTTAGGTGACTTTTTTTTTTTTTTTTTTTTTTTGGAAAATCATTTGAGAAATGTTGCAATCCAACATGGACTGCAGGACAAGAAATGGAATGGACTCGTACTAAAAGCACCTGTCACCTTATTGGCTCAGATACATAGGTCTTACCCCCACCCTCCCTGTATTAAGCTCAGGGAATTGGCTGAACCATGAAACAGTGTGTTGATTGTCATTCAGCAATTACTAGTTACAAGACAGACCTTTAAAGGGATCAACCCTCCAACCTTGTAAAATTGCTGGTTTGGTTAAGGTCTCATCTCCAGTTAAAAGTTCAAAGATGTTGAAATATTGGTCACTTTTACCTACTTTTACTATCTGGCTGAAAACATTTCTCTTCATGTATGTAATTTACGTGCCACTGGCTAAGTTAGGCTTTGAAATTGAACTTGGATAATTGCTTATGTATGGTACATTAAAACACCTTGATGTGAAGAGCACTATGTTGTAATGTGTTTTGCTGAGAATTTGTTTTTGCCTCAGTTAACTCTAACTTTTTTTTTTTTTTTTTTTTTTTTTAAATATGTCGCTGCTCAAATAAAATGGCATGCCATGACAGACTAGAATATGGAGTCCTGTGAAATATGCCCTGTGTATTAGTTGTTTCACACTTTCTCTCCCCTTTGATCACACTGAAAGGTTTAAAGCACTCAGGCTTAACCATACAAAACAAGTAAATAAAAAATAAAATCCAAATTGTACCTCTTAACTCCCACATAAGTCGTCATTGGTCCACGCATTATGATCTTCCTTTTCCCTTGGTAGCATTTCTCTACTGGCTGGGGATTATGCAATTATTACATACAAAGTGCAAACATCACCTCAGAAGTGCATTTCCATTGGTGTTTATTCAGTACAAAAAAGAATAACCTTGTCAAATTAATGTTCAAACTCTTTCAAGATTCTTGAAATGAGAAATGTTTTATTCGTTGCAAAGTTCTTTGCCCTGCTTTTGACATGTTAAGAGTTACTTATTAGGAAAAGTAACTTGTTAGACCTTATATAAGCTCCTAACATAAATAATCAACCCCCTTCAGTGCTCTCAGGCAGCATTCAGCCAATCAGAGACCTGCAGCTCCATCCCCTGCTGGATGAACTATTTATGTGACTGATAATGAGCGAGGAATTTCAAAAATAGTTCAGAATTTGAATTAGTGACTTGCATCTTGACTTTTCATTTTGCTTTGGCTTTTGAAGTTTGTCGGGAGTTTTTCCTTGGACGTGCAGTGTGCACTCTCATTACATTTATAGCTGAACAACGTTTAGCCAGGAGCAAAATGTCATGATTCAACGTTTTTCTCCCACCTTCAGCATCGGGTTTATGACTCCAACATGATATTGGATATCAGATTGCAAAGGAGTGAATGTGAATGTGAGAGAGAGAAAAAAATGTTGTCTTTGTTGACTTGAGTCCTGTGCTGTGTGACGAGGCCAGACGTTCACCCTTGTGATGTCCTGCATACTTAGAACCTTCCATCACCAGTCATGATGGAAGTTTCCGATTATGTATGAGATTAAGAATTTGTTTCAGTGAAACATCCAAACCAGGAGGCCAGAGAGAATCTTTTGGGTAGAATCGTCATGAAAGGCCCTTCAGTGTAAGGACCCAGCTGAAGGATTCGACCCAGTTACGTGGCCAGCCCTTCCCCACTGGATGAAGCAAACCCTCTGTGACCAAAGAACCATGGTTAGAACCACACTGAACAGCACGGACCTTTTCCAGGAGAGAGAAATGCTGTGAAATACACCTTGACAACCAATTAGACTGCACACATGAAAGACAGGAAACCGAGAGTACATAAAATCGATATTTAATGTACATTTTAAACAATGCAACAAATACGTATTTTTATGATGAAGTTGTAAAATTATTTTGGATATCATGGAAATACAAAAAATTTAATTTTGGTTTCACAGTTGCATTCGTGCATGCATTAGCCAGTATGCCCTTTCGAAAAATAAAAATAAAAATCATGCAGGCCTATATGTTTAGTGGTGTTGAAAAGTGAGACTGAAGAGAGACAAATTGAATTCATATCTCCTCAGATGAGATATCAAGTGAGTCATATATATGTAAATTGTTCTTCGAAACAGTATTGCATCATCCCAGATACTCATAACCGTAATCCTGAATACTGTGGAATATTGCTACTGATACTGTACAATATTTTATATTTTATCTCCCTCAAAGAGATATTTTATTGAAGCAAAGTACTTCTATTTGAGGAACAGAGAGTTGACCCACAGTGCTTTCCAAAATCTGTGAGATTACATTTTCATTACTGTTCTGGATACAAAATCATAAATGTTTTTGTGCCACCGAATAGGCAGGAACCATTTTCCTGTGTGACTACAGGCAAAAATATTGTTACAGTCACATTTATAGTTAGAGACAATGGGATATGATATTGGCAACACTGGCTCATTAATATTGGGCACAATCAAAAGGAATTACACAAGTATTGGCATTGGTTTGTTGAAATCATGTATTCTGATGAAGGATTAAATGTCTTACCAGTGTGACGTTTGATTATTCATTACCTGTTATGATACTGACAGGGTGAATTGTTTTTTATGTTCTCAAATATTTATTGTTTGAAAATATTATGTGCTGTAGTTCACTGTCAACCTAGTCTCTTATATTTAACACTTGCCTGTGTGACACATTTCCTGCAGTAGAGTTTGGGTTTTGCTACTTGGTTGAAAAAGGTGTGTAACTCTGTTCCAGTGTTCCTGAGACTTTGAGCTGACTATGTGGCGTCAGCTCTTGATTCATAAATATGGCAGTCAATAGGCCAGCTAGATATGACTCAAATTTGACCTTTTGATTTTTGATTCTGTGTGACCATTTGCTGCATATACCTCAAGGAAAAGCTCAGATATAAACCAGAAATGGGGAAGGAACATATCCTTCTTCAGAGGTTTTTTCATCTCTGCTAATGGAAACTATGTCACTAAAATTTTGCTCAATTCCTTCCCCATCAATAACATTATTATGCGTGTGTAATTTTGGTCAATTTTGTACATTAGAATTTTCTGAACTCCCCTACAAAAGTATGCTCAATGTTATTGTGGCCCGCTGAGGTTGTGCTGTTGTCGTCAGTTTAAAGCAACAGAGGAGAACTGGTACAAGACAAGAATGATGCTTCAGCATAACTCACTCCACGAAAAACATGCCGACTCCCATCATCATTCCTTCTGCTTTCTTCCTCATCAGGCGTATGTGCTCGTATTTGGGCATGGCTATGTGGATTTATTTTTGGCCATGTGTATAGCACTGACGCTGTCATTTTGATCTTCTGTCTGCCATTGAGGTAAGCACAGAGGTGTGGTGCTGTAGTATAGCCATTAGGCAGCTGAGCTTGTAACTTGTATCTCAGACTTCAGGTTCATTTCCCTGGCAAGTCAATGTTGGTGTACCCTTGAACACAGCAATTCACCTGAATCACTGAAGCACATACTCATCTATATAGGTAAACAGTGTATAAAGACTGCCGACCGACTGAATGTAATGTAGTGTGGCGCCGGGAGAGGTGGAGGGAGAGTGAGTGCCTCAGCTCCTCCCACAGTACTGCTGTCAGTCTCCTGGTTCCCTCCCTCAGCCTGAAGAGGAACTGGAGCTGAGACAGCAGAGGCCTCACAAACAGGCAGGCTCACCTGAGACTGATTCCTAATCAACTCAGCTGTGAGCACTTGCCTCCACAGCCTGAGAGGCTAGGCTGTTTTTCTGACTTTTTGTGTTTCCCTGTGGTGTTTTCTGTTCTTTTGCCTTGTTTTGCCCTGTTTTGTATTGAGCCCCTTTGTTAGTGTTTTCTTTTCCCCAAAAAGGGATAATAAATGGCCTTTTGCCCTTTCAGTTGAACTTTTTGTTGTGTTTTACCTTCCACTCACCACCCGGCACAGTGGCCACACCTGCCACTTTGCCACATTGGTGGAGAATGCGGGCACCGAGCCCCAGTGCGTGAGTGGAAGGCAGTTTTTGTTTGGTTTGTGTTTTTCTCTCCCCCAGTTTTGGTTTTGGGGTTTTTCCTTTTTCCCCCTTCCAACAAGGAAAAAAAAAAAAACATAAGTAAAGCACAATGCCATCCCGGGGAAGGAAGAAGGCCAAGCAGAAGAGCCAGGTGGAGCACCAGAGACTGCTGGGCCCCATCTCCTGGCCCAGCTGGGAGAGGCGAGTGACCTGGGAGGATGTGGAGGCCTGCCCAACAGACTTTCTGGCAGAGCTGCTTTGTCTGGCAGCTGGGGAGGCCTTGCCCAGGGCCCCATTGATGGACAGGAGGGACCCTTTTGAAGCTGTGGCCTGTTCTGTCCCAGAAGGGGAGCCTGGCCCTTCCCGGGGCCCCAAGGTGGATCCTGGAGGGGGGCTGGAGTGGTCCTTTCCATGGTGCGACTGGTGCGGGGATCCCCACCATTGGTCGGTGTGTCCAGAGCCGGGGTCAGGCTTTTGTGGGAGCTGTGGCCGGGCCGAAGACCATCACTGGCGTGAGTGCCCGGACCCTGAGAACGTGGCCATACACAACTTCCTTCTCCGTAGGACTGAGGAGGAGAGAAGGGCACTCACGCCCTTCCAGGTGTACCCACTGACCCCAGCCGTCCAGCCATCACCAGTCCCTGCCCAGTCACCACAGGGGCCAGAGAGCTCGGTCTGCTCTCCACCGCCCGCCAACCCCGTGGGCCTGCCTGAGACACAGACCTGCTCTCCGCCGCCTGCTGACCTGGCGGGCCTGCCTGAGACACAGACCTGCTGTCCGCCGCCTGCTGACCTGGCGGGCCTGCCTGAGACACAGACCTGCTCTCCGCCGCCTGCTGACCTGGCGGGCCTGCTTGAGAGCGGGGCCTGCTCTCCGCCGCCTGCTGACCTGGCGGGCCTGCTTGAGAGCGGGGCCTGCTCTCCGCCGCCTGCTGACCTGGCGGGCCTGCTTGAGAGCGAGGCCTGCTCTCCGCCGCCTGCTGACCCGGCAGGTCTTCCAGAGAGCCCAGACTGCTCTCTGCCGCCCCCTGGCCTAGCAAGCCTTCCTGAGAGCTGGGCCTGCTCTCCGCCGCCTGCTGACCCAGTGGGCCTGCTCAAGAGCCGGGCCTACTCTCCGCCTGCTGATCCCACAGGCCTTCCAGGGAGCCTGGTGGGCTCTCCTCTGCCTGTCGACCCAGTAGGCCTGGTAGAGGGCCCTGTCTGCTCTCTGTTGCCCGCCACCTCAGCGGGCCTGTCCTGCTCTTCGCCGCCTGCCAACCCAGTGGGCCTGCTCAAGAGTGGGGCCTTCTCCCCGCCTGCTGACCCAGCAGGCCTTCCAGAGGCCTTCCAGCCTGTATAAGGTCCTGCCTGTCCTCCGCCTGCTGACCCAGCAGGTCGACCAGAGAGCCTGGCCTACTCTCCACCGGCCGCCAACCCAGCGGGCCTGCTTGAAAGAGGGGCCTCCTCTTCGCCTGCTGACCCAGCAGGCCTTCCAGAGAGCATGGCCTGCCCTCCTCCGCCTGCTGACCCGGCGGGCCTGCTGGAGTGTGGGGCCTGCTCTCCGCCGCCTGCTGACCCGATGGGCCTGCTCGAGGGCGGGGCCTGCTGTTCGCCGCCCGCTGACCCTGTGGGCCTTCCAGAGAGCCTTGCCTGCTCTTCGCCGCCCGCTGACCCAGCGGGCCTTCCAGAGCACCTGGCCTGCTCTCCGCCTGCCGACCCAGCAGGCCTTCCAGAGCGCCTGGCCTGCTCTCCGACCCAGCAGGCCTTCCAGAGCGGATGGCCTGCTCTCCGCCTGCCGACCCAGCAGGCCTTCCAGAGCGCCTGGCCTGCTCTCCGCCTGCTGACCCAGCAGGCCTTCCAGAGCGCCTGGCCTGCTCGATGCCACCTGCTGACCCGGTGGGCCTGCTCGAGTGCGGGGCCTGCTCCTTGCCGCCTGCTGACCCGGTGGGCCCGCTCGAGTGCGGGGCCTGCTCCTTGCCGCCTGCTGACCCGCTGGGCCTGCTTGAGTGCAGGGCCTGCTCCTTGCCGCCTGCTGACCCAGTTGGCCTGCTCGAGAGCCTGGCCTGCGCTCCGCCTGCTGACCCAGCAGACCTTCTAGAGGGTCTGGCCTGCTCTCCGCTGGCTGCCTACCCAGCAGGTCCGCTCAAGAGCAGGGCCTGCTCGATGCTGCCTGCTGATCCAGCAGGCCTTCCTGAGAGCCTGACCTGCTCTCCGCTGCCCTCCAGCCCAGCGGGCCTGCTCCAGAGCGGGGCCTGCCCTTTGCCGCCCACTGACCCAGTGGGCCTGCCCTGCTCTTCACCGCCCGCTGACCCTGCGGGCCTGCTCAAGAGCTGGGCCTGCTCTCCGCCTGCTGATCCGGCAGGTCGTCCAGAGAAGCTGGCCTGCTCTTCTCCGCCTGCTGATCCATTGGGCCTGCCCTGCTCATCGCTGCCCGCTGACCCTGCGGGCCCACTCCAGAGTGGCGCCTGCTCTTCGCCGCCTGCTGACCCTGTGGGACTCTGGCCTGCGCTCCGCCTGCTGACCCAGCAGACCTTCTAGAGGGTCTGGCCTGCTCTCCGCTGGCTGCCTACCCAGCAGGTCCGCTCAAGAGCAGGGCCTGCTCGATGCTGCCTGCTGATCCAGCAGGCCTTCCTGAGAGCCTGACCTGCTCTCCGCTGCTCTCCAGCCCAGCGGGCCTGCTCCAGAGCGGGGCCTGCCCTTTGCCGCCCACTGACCCAGTGGGCCTGCCCTGCTCTTCACCGCCCGCTGACCTTGCGGGCCTGCTCGAGAGCTGGGCCTGCTCTCCGCCTGCTGATCCGGCAGGTCGTCCAGAGAAGCTGGCCTGCTCTTCGCCGCCTGCTGATCCAGTGGGCCTGCCCTGCTCATCGCTGCCCGCTGACCCTGCGGGCCCACTCCAGAGCGGCGCCTGCTCTTCGCCGCCTGCTGACCCTGTGGGACTGCTCCAGAGCCTGGCCTGCGCTCTGCCTGCTGACCCAGCAGGCCTTCCAGAAAGCCTGGCCTGCTCTCCGCCGCCCTCCAGCCCAGCGGGCCTGCTCCAGAGCGGGGCCAGCTCTTCCCACCCGCTGACCCTGTGGGCCTGATCGAGAGCTGGACCTGCTCTCCACCGCCCACCAACCCAGCCGGCCTGCCAGAGAGCTCAGACTGCTCTCCGCAGCCCGCTGCCCCAGCGAGCCTCCCTGCAAGCCGGGCTTGCTCTCCGCCTGCCGACCCAGCAGGCCTTCAAGGGAGCCTGGCCGGCTCTCCTCTGCCCATCGACCCAAGGGGCCTGCTAGAGGGCCCTGCCTGCTCTCTGTTGCCCGCTACCCCAGTGGGCCTGCCCTGCTCTCCGCCCGCTGACCCAGCAGGTCTACCAGAGAGCCTGGCCTGCTCTCCGCTGCCCTCCAACATAGAGGGCCTGCTCCAGAGCCGGGCCTACCCTCTGCCTGCTGATCCAGTGGCTCTGCATTGGAGCGCAGCCTGCTCTCCACCGCCTACCGACCCAGCCAGCCTGCCCGAGAGCCGACTGCTTCCCCAAGCCCACTGTCCCAGCCTTCCAGAGGCCTCAGCCAGACTTCTGCCTGCTGTCCCGGAGGGTCCAGCTGGCCCTCCGTTGCCCGGAAACTGTACCAGGCTGGGGTTCGGGGCCTCCCCTTGGGGCCTGCCAGGCTTGATGGCCTGCCTGGTCTTTGACCCTGGGGTGGGGCCTGGGCGAAATGCTCTCTCTCGGCGCTAATTTTCGCCTCCTCCCTACGGTCTGAAGCTAAGGTGGGGGGGAATGTGGCGCCGGGAGAGGTGGAAGGAGGAGCGAGTGCCTCAGCTCCTCCCACAGTACTGCTGTCAGTCTCCTGGTTCCCTCCCTCAGCCTGAAGAGGAACTGGAGCTGAGACAGCAGAGGCCTCACAAACAGGCAGGCTCACCTGAGACTGATTCCTAATCAACTCAGCTGTGAGCACTTGCCTCCAATTAGGCCCTCTATTTAAGCACAGCCTGAGAGGCTGCAAGGGATCGCTGAACCTTTGGACTTTTTGGAACTGCTAGACTTTTTGTGTTTGGATGGCTGTGCTGTTTTTCTGTTTTGCCCTGGTGTTCTGTTTTGCCTTGTTTTGCCCTGTTTTGTATTGAGCCCCTTTGTTAGTGTTTTCTTTTCCCCAAAAAGGGATAATAAATGGCCTTTGGCCCTTTCAGTTGAACTTTTTGTTGTGTTTTACCTTCCACTCACCACCCGGCACAGTGGCCACACCTGCCACTTTGCCACAGTAGCAATAATTACAAAAGCCAACTGTTGGAAAATAACTACCACAATTTTATACAAGCACCTCGCTGTGGTCAGCCGCCCGACAAAATGACGAAAGTTTCAATTGGATACCCGAGGCCGAACGATCATCGTGCGGAGCCGTGGCGGGTCGGGACTTGGACACGTCGGAAGTGACAGGGCGAGAACATGAAGATGGAGCACAATGAGATCTCTATCTCTACGGGGCGCGATGGTCTAATCGTCTCCTTGATCATCATCCGGCGCTGATGGGATGTGCTTAACCGTAGCGTCTCGCAGGGACTGAAAATGTCCGCGGTGAACACTCCAGATGGCAACAAACAGTGACTTAGTCTGTCTCGGTCGACTCTAATGGTTCCAAAAGTACTGCTTCCTTTATAAGAAAAGCATATTGGCTCCATTATTTGCTTTTCTTTGCATTTTGTTCGGACCAACATTAGCAAAGCATAATTATCTCATTGACCATGCACAATCACCTCTTTGACTAATGAAGTGATGCAATGCTAAATCAATGGCCTGTATTAATGCCACTGTCGGCTATCAATGATACATGTATTAAATGTATGAGAGTGCACATTCAGGAACTTGTTTAATTTCGATCCTCTTTTTTTTCTCAGAAAACACTTCATAAACGTTTGTTTTAACCAGGATTTTGAGAGGTTTGCTTTCTCTGAAGTGGAAATAGTGATTGGCATGCAGTGAGGTTCTCTCATTGAATCACATACATTTCTCCTGCCTCCATTAAGTAATGGGATGTGACTGATTTGGCGAAAATTGGTTCGACAAATGTTGCTGGTTGTGGGGGAAAAAAGAAGAAAAAGTAAAAGAACATATCATATTCCTGGATGCAAAGCTGTTTTCCAAAGCCTCTGCCCTTACCGCACAACAGTACCCTGAATGGGGGTGGAAAACTCTGGTTTCGTAAAATAAAAGTCTAGCCAGTTTTTTTATTCTACCTATGCATTCACTGAGCTGATTTTGAACTGCTCGTTCATCTCAGACGAAGATGAAGTCAGTAGGTTGATTGCATGGGTAGACAAATGCGTAGCGGTTTGTCTGCATTATGAAGCCAGGATGGCCATCTCTGACCCAGAAGAACATGCACTCAATATATGTGGGGATTCTATTGTCTGATTCATAGTGGGAGATTATAACAAGTTGTGTTTTTGAGGAATCCTCATCTCCTCAGAGAAAACCCCATTACCTGACAGGACTTGAGAGGGTGAGTTGGGAAAGGCAGCGGGGCACTGAGAAGACTAAAACCTTGAGCCAAATCGCATGAGAAGTGGTGCAAGGTCTAATGGGAAGGCCAAGGTCGATTCCAAAGGACTCTGACCACATAGCCGCTGTCCAAGGGGAAGCTGTAATCTGTCTCTTGCACCCACGCACGCATGCGCACGACAGCTCCCCCACATCGTCCAGGAGGACAACTCATTTGCATAGAAGACAGGCATGCTCTGCAAATTAATTTCTAGTGGAATAAAAAAAAAGACTAAATCCATCAGCGGGAGGATGAGAAATGCATAATTTAATCCGAGCAGCGTGAAACGTACTGAAGCACAGGTCAAGCTTCTGCCTCTCTCATGTGACACAGGAAGCTAGGCATGAAATCACTACTGAGCGCGCCCAGTCTGTAAAGACTGTCCTATATGAAAATGGGGGTGTGAGTCGGCCATTAAGAAGCGAGGCCTGTAACCGGGAGCTTTCTGGTTCACTTCATTCTTCGCATCTGCCTTGCGACATAGTGCACGGCGTGAATTGCTTTGATAAATATTCAATAGCATAAAATGCAAAATGGGTAATGCGTGTCTCTGAGATGCATTCATATGCCAAGCAAATTAATGGTTATTAATAAATGACATTTTTCTTTCTGCTTGAATGTAGTGTAAGATGCACTCGTGCTCATGTGAGTGGGCAATGAGTGCAAGCATTAAGAACACGTACATTTATTTTGTATCGGAAGGAAAAGGGCGAAAGCGTACTTTGAGAAAAGCGTAGTTCATGGGTCTGCCTGCCTACTTGTGAGGACATATTTAGAGGTGGTCTTTGGGAACACCAGTGAAATATATTGACCATACATTATGCAAAATCATTACTAATTTATCTTCCATTATCTCATGAGACAAGGTTGCCGCGGACCCGTTCAGACATGGAGTCTCGCTCGATTGTCATGTTTGATCTCGTAATGCCTCAAATTAATTCCCCCGTCTAACACATTCTTGCAGTGGGGATCTTGCATGCGGCTTGTTTAGAAGGCCTCTTTGACTGTGCTGAATGTGGGTTGAGCGGGAAGGTGTCACGGGGAGTTCATTTCGTGGCGCGCCTGGGTGTGAGCGGCGAATGGCTGAGCGGGCGTGCGCAACGTGCGCAAGCTCGGTTGGTCAGGCTCCAACGGCTGCGATTTTGAAGGGCGTCGGGAAAGATAAACCTGGCGCCGCGTGTCACCTCGTTCGAGACACCTGCAGGCGTGCGATTCTGTTTTCGTTAGGGGCGAGGGAGGGGGTTGGGGGTGGGGGTTGATGAAATAAGTCTGCCGAGGTGAGATAGGCCCATCCAATTGTTTGAACAGCGAAATGCATTTGGCAGATAAAAAATGGAGGTCAGTCCACTGGAGTGCATTATTAGGAAGTAATTCTTTACATTGACACCCAAGAAAGATTGGTAGCATCTTTGTAAATGTGTATAACAAGGGTAACACCTCGGACAAGCCATTAGCTAGACATGGGAAGGATAAACTGACAAGTCTGCAATGCTTTTGCCATTCTCTGATACAGTCAACACTGCTCAGTGAAACACATTCTACACAGCGCTCTGTTTGTTCTGTGTGGAGTGTATTGGTTAGAATGTGCTCGGCAAGTCTGGAAGCCATTGCCCCGAATCTGCATTAAGCATGTAGCTTACACCATGAATTGGTTACATACACTGATTGGTTGTAGAGTGTGCATTATTTTTTAATAATTGCACATTTTGAAAGAGTATGATGTATCATTACCTCTGTTCAAAATTATTTGACAGATTTATTCAAAATTATTACATATTCCATGTCCAGCTGAACATAGGTGCTGAACATGATCTCACATCAACAACAACAGAACTCAAAACGAACCATAAAAATCAGCAGAGTCACATGACTATCTGAAAGGGAAGACACTTCAGTTCAGGTCACTGTTGATGAGGCAGTTCTAATCAATGGAAAAAGAATGGAACATAAAAGAAAGGATTAAGAACAAAATGATTTGCTTGTGCATAGTGAAGGACATAATCGTGGACAGTACAGAATCGTCCTTGTGTACAGTAGAGTGTGTATAGAGCATCTCCGATAGCTGTCGTGAATCTGTTTTGAGTGGTTTCAGCCCACTTGCTTACGCTTATTGTTTTCGCACTCTGAGATGACATCTCCTCAGAGCTGAGCATGGGATTTTGGAAGTAGCGAAAAAAGAAATATGGTTTGCAGCGGTTTAGAGATTTCAGTGCTCTGATGACAGCACTGTTGATCTCAGCTCTCGGTGGACCTCTCATTTTGTTGACCCGAAAATAAAAAAAAACTCCCAGCCAGTTGAAAAGAGAAAATTGTACTTTTTAATTTTGTGTGTGTAACGCCTAAAACACATTTATTTTGTTTTGAACTGCACTCCAGTTAGTTGGATGTTGTTTTCAAGAGTAACTCTCAAAGGATGTGAACTAAATTTTGAATAAAATGCATTGCCTTCTACTCCTCTGTTTTATGTTATTGCATAAACATGTGGTATAATTTTAGCAACTCCATTCACAGAGTTCAAAACCCAGCTGAAACGAGTCTGACGCAAATTTAACACTGTTGTATGGGCAGGGTAACATAGGGTAACATAATCCGTATGCACCAAGCAAGAAAAACCAGCAATTATCTGATTAAAGGTGTCTCGTACTGTCCTGCACTGTATCGTTTTTCATGATACGAGATCTCAAACAGACCGCATCAATTGACTGACTGTGTTTCCTCACAGTGGAAGGTGAAGGTGACAGGGAGAGAAACGTTCTCTGAATCTTTCACACTTATGAGATTCAGTACCACTGCCGTATTTGTCCTTTTCTACACAACCCTCTGAATGGTTTCGTTGGAGCCAATTTTCTGGCTGGTTCCCTATTCCACTCTAAAGAATTTTTATGCCTTCCGCAGAAATGTACCAAAATATACCTTTTTCAATTGCAGAGCCCTTTTTGTTTCTCAACACGCTGACCTTTCTGGGTCAGGTTGTTTGCTTTCACTGCCAGTCCACACAAACAATGATAAAAGAGCTTTTTTCCGAAGGAAAATCCTAGCGATTATTGAAAGAAAATAATGTCTGTACTTGGACATGCTTCAAACCTTTCTTCCACATAACCTTTTGTGAAGACGAAAGAGTTTCTTTTCTTTTCCCCAGTATAGATCAGTCTTGCAGCATTCATTAGGATTTATTTAGATCCCCATAAGCTTATTTGTAGTGTATTAACGGTCATATCTTCAAAGTATGCGTCTCACTTAGATAATCCAATTTTCTGTTATAAAGCGGTCTTGTTCCCAGTACACTGCTTTGAAAGACAATTTTCTTTACGAGTTTATTTATTATTTCATAACTGCCAAATTCATGCCCTTAAAAAGTCATGTTAAAATCCTCTCTTTTTTTTTTTCCTCCAAGGGACAAAAATGACATCAATTGAATTTTATAGATTTGGAAGCAGCATCCCACTGGTTTCCATTACAGTTGGAGCAGATTGCTGTTCCACCAAATTAGTTTTATTGTGGCTGGTATTTAACAGCTAGGATTGATGCGAGAAATTATTTTTTTACGGAGACGGTCGCTAGGGGGAAGGAGACTGAGGACCAAATGGTAATTCCCCCTGATCGTAGCTCTCGACATACAAATCTAAATGGCTGTCCCATTGTCCTTTTCGTAAATGTTTTTGATAAATAACACTGGAGGAGTGGGGAATTCGGGGAACAAAGCAATTAAGTGTTTAGTATTTTGTGTTCTCTTGTTCAAAGGCATAATAGATGCATTTTTTGTCATGCTTGCTTAGTTATTTGTGTAATTGGATTGAAGGGGCGGTGCTTCAGTATGTTTGAGAGTCACCCATCCAAGCCTCACTCCAGCCCAGTGTACTTCCTGATGGCACGCACACAATTTTCATAAATATATCACAAGGATGGGCATGTGTTACAGCTGCAATGTATGGAAAAGGATATGTCAATGCAAATGCAATGTCAGGTTTATTCCAGTCATCATTTAAGACAGGTGAAGTCAATTTGGTGTCTGCAAACTTGAATTTTGAGTTAGATTTGTAAAGTTAATTTCATTATGCTAAGATTTTAACCGCTTTAAATGAGACAACTTATTGTGAAATGCAGACTGCTCTCTTACTCCTAGATGTTAACAGAAACACAAAAAAATATTTATGTATATTTATATATGCATGTACGGACCTTAACTTGGTCTGTTCAATTTACTGCGTTTAGTTCCTTTAATGTTCTGTGGCAAAACATTCCATGTGAAAAAAGTTACCTTTTTCATTGATTTATAGATACAGAGCTGAAACCAGTGCAGTCCTGGAGCCTGATTATTGAAACTAAATCATGTGTGTAAAATGAAGGCTTTAAAGACCAAGCAAATGGTAATGAAGCAAACCTGCATTCTTTTAAAATCTGTTTAAGCACAAAATTAAACAACACATTTTTCAGCCACATTAATTTCTCAAAAGATCGTCTGGAATGAAAGCCAGAACACAGGGGGGTTCAAGCGGATTGAGATCGGGAATCCCTGAACCAGATGTTTCTTTTTAAATTTGATTTGGTCTCATACCATTTACATCCCTCTCTCTCTCCAGCCACTTTTGTTGATTTGTTACATTTTTAACCAACTGCATAAATATGCAAATTAAAAATCTGAGTAAGTGCATTGATAGACTTAGCAACTGAGTCCATCTTGTTGCATATTTGAACAAAGTTTCAACTCTATTCAGGATTCAAGATGCGTTAGCCTGCTCAGTGCTTAGCTATCATAATTGAGAAACATATCACATCGCTACAAACAATGCCAAGGAAAACTTGTGTAGACTGGGCATAATATGTGTGCAAGGAAGCTGCTTTGCCATCCTCAGTGAAGAAACTTCACATTGGATAGCTGGCTAGTTAACTAGCTACATTAATTGAAACACTATTAACTCCTTGAGGATATAGCTAATTGCGTTTTTTTTCAATTGCAGATTTAGTTGGAACATCACTCGGATAGAAGTCTGTATCTTAAAAGACTGACCCCCAAATCACAACCTGCTCCGAGCAAACAATTCTTTGCCAGCCTGTCTTGGTCAGTATGCATTCTGTGAATTTGTATGCTAATGGGAGAGTGGGGGAGTTGATCGTTCTTTATTACATCAGTGTCTGTAATTGGATTTCATCTAAATTAACTCAATTAAGACAAACATAATCAAAATAAACCATGTCATAGCAGTTATCAAAGGCTGTCATGATGGTTTATGACCGTCACGATAACACTCCATGACATGACACAACAGCACTTTTACCGATAATGCTAACTTGACATGCTACATGGTCACACTGGTCTTATGAGGATTCAAGTTGAGTGTTACCAAACATAACACATCGTGCATTCTTAACTGATTATTTGTAATCGACGTCCTTCGGCCCAAGACCTGACATGACCAGATCATTTTTCAGAAGGTAATGCGCCTGTCAAAGTACCTGTAAAAGTTAGATTTGCCTCCATCTTACGGCACAATTTCACTCACTGCAACACTTGCCAGTGTCAAATCAATGCCTGAGACCACCCTAGGAACCTTTTGAACAGCCTTTTAAAACTAAAGACCTTGATTCTGTGGCTACCTTTACCTGTCAAGCCATTGTGTAACAGCTGGACAACAACACGGGATACCATGTGGTCCAGCGGCTCTGTGTGTATTCGCTCATGCATATATTTGTCTGACTTCTGACATCCAGCAGTCCGTCAGGACCAACAAGCCTGTCTGATCTTCTTTTGTAAAAGGTGTTAGCCTCCAGGACTTGCCAGAGGCGGCAATCGTCTGTCTCATTGAACTATTTTTCTTGCGTGACCTCATGTTGGCACTTGGCAGCTTTCATAGACCTTCTCCAGGTTTTATATTGTGTTTTGTATGAGTCACTACTTGCATTGAACCTTTGAGCTTTTCCTTGATGTCTCTCTGAACTATTGTTTCTGGTTTTGGCCAATGATGTCCTTCAATAAACACAGCAAATACAAATAACGCGGATGTTGCGTATTAAGTGGGCCTCACAGACGTATTCATCAAGGTCTACAGTGGAATTTTTAGACACTGCCAACCCATTGGCTGAACAAAATCCTTTGAGTTTCATCACTGCATCCTCAAACAAACAGTCAACTGCCCATTCTGGTAGTTTGGACTCAGAGTTTTTACAAGAAAACGTACGGGTCGTGACACTTATGATCTGGCTGAGTGGGATGTAAACATTCTTGAAGTGAGTGTTCTCAGAGTGAAAGCATCACCCTCTTCACTTCCCTTTTACATTTGTCACAGAATAAAATTCAGAAGCTATGCTAACTGCAATCCTCAAATGTCATATTTTAATTTGGAGATTTAGAAGCGATCCATCTCACCCTTTTTTAAAACCTCAATATACTTTGCATTTATGATTCCACATTTTATCTCACCATGGAAGGGCATTGGTTAATTGCATAGCCAATTGTCCATCAATAATATGGATAATATATGGAAACGTTGTTGGTTTTCAGCTTTGAGCTATGTCTATATTGGTTATGAATGTAATTGGTAATGTTATCACATCTCTGCCAAGTTAGCTTAAAATGCTTGCATTACCTTGTCAGAGTACCCAACTTCTTTTCATTTTTGCCTTAAAATTTTGAGCATAAGAATGGGTGGAAATGTCCTGCACTGTAAGCTTTTGTTCTCTTCCAAAGCCATGCAAGCCCCTCGTTAAACTCACATTTTAAGATGAGACACAAACACTGACATTTTGTTGAAAAATTTAACATGAGGCTTCAGAGATGATGTAGCATAGTTCCCCCCACCCCCAGTGGGGTTGAAGGAGACTCGGTGGAGTGATATGAGAGGCCCTAACAGAGAGAACTGTTAGGAATGCCGATCCAGTTCCATGAAGACATAATCCCGGGATAAAGGATTGGCTGCAGTCGACGGGGGGGGGGGGTTGTGGTCGAGGGAAAGGGTGGCACAGCAACTCTTCCCTTGCCAGACTTGTGCCTCAATCTCCTGCCACTCCCAGCAGCCACTCGGGGCCCTGGTTTTCTGTGAACTGGCAGCTCGCTCTCTCTCTCTCTCTCCCTCCCTGCCACATCTCCTTACAGTTCTGCACTCTAAAGTCACTCGAGTCGCAGATTCCAGTTAATCTGCTCTGCAGTCCACTCTCTGAGGGCAGCGCATGCATAACCTGAATTTCAGAGACTCTCAGTCTGTGCCCGGGCTGTTAATGAGCTTTCAAAGCGAATGGGACGTCAAGGCCGCCACAGCACGAGTGACACCTCGGTTCAGGAGGTATCAGGTACATTTTCTGTGCTGCTCCACATCTCAGGGGCACCTGGGGATACCTTCAAGTAAAAAAAAAAAAAATAAAACATAATTACAGGGTGTCCCACAGGAAAGTCGCCAGTCTTGGCGCTGTGGGGGACTGTGGATTCGCAGAAAGACTGCATCCAAATGTTTTGGGAAGAAGACGTTCATAAACATTTTATCACACATACATGCTGTTTACAATGAAATCAAAACTACTTTTCAATACCCACTGACAGTTAAATCACCTCTCCTCTGCCTTTCACACATCTTCCTTCATTGATGAAGATTTACAGGAGTTAAGAAAAAAAACATTGTAGATTAATTTCAGGACATTTCCTCTCTAGGTGCTGTTAAAACAGGGATCCTTGATCTCATGGACAGATTCTGATTTGGAAAGCAAATTATTCATCTCTTGTTAAAGGTCAGTCACTATGTTTCAGGTTTCATATTCAACCTCAGCTCAATATTGAATAAGGTTCAAAGTTCAAAACTGAATGTTGAAAAACTGCAAATTCTTCCATCTGAAACCAAGCTTAAATTGTACATCCAGTCAACATCTTCTTTTCCACCATCTGTTCACCTTCCTCTCGACTTGTAGATTTGTTAAACCTTGAGATCCCTGGAGTAAGAACCTGGAGGATGCTGGTATGTGGCCTCTTTGAAGTAGCTGATGGTGTCAATGTTCACAGGAACTTGCACATGCATCCAAGGAGAGCAGATCGCTTAAGCACAATGGACAGATTTGCACGTCAGCTCTTCATTGAAAAGCACAAGCCTTTTATAATCCTTTGTTTAACTGGGTAGATCAACTTAAGAACTCTCTTCTCTCTTCCAGCGATTTACTTTGGGAATCAATGTTTGGTCGGAGTTTGCAAGAGATTATGTCGTCAATCGGGTATTGGGATTGTTCAGATGAAGCCAGATGAGGAAATTTCACCAGTACATCGGGATTATCATCTTTGCTCTTTTGGAAAGTGATGGGATATTTAATGATCCAAGAACATAGATTTCTGGCATTCAGATCCTTGGTTTAATGTCTTATACAAAAGACTGTATCCTCAACGCAGAGTGCCTATCACTGTGCTGGAGCACTGGATTTCTAATTGAACATCCTGTCTTTGTTACGGTTTGAAAGGTTATCATCTTAGATACACATCTATATGTCACACAATATCCATTGATGCCTTAAGCCAGCACTTTTTGTCTGGTTACTCCTTAGCCAATGTACCTCAAGCAGGGCTGGCCAATAGCTTCTCCAATATGAAAAGTTGTTTTCCTACAACAGTTGTTCTGTGTCCGACCTTACATGACACAGAGGTTGTAGGTCAAGCTCAAAAAAGTTGAAGATAAACTCAAATGTTTGAGAAGGAAAAAAAACACAGAAACAATGATGCATCACTTTGTTTTAATGTATCGCTTCGTTTATGAAATGTGAAACGTTTTTGTGGTTTGGTGTTAAAAAATTTTTGTGTGTGAACACAAAATGAAAATCTATAAGTGGATGTTACCATGAGCTTTGGAAATGGTGGAAGTCTGTGTATCTACTCAGAAAGCCAGAAATTGCAAACTGGAAAAGCATTCCAGTGACAGTAATTCTCAGTCATTCAGCAATGTGGTTTATTTGGAAGTTATAGAAAAAAGCTAGTGAAAGTATGCAAAAACGAAGCAAATTTAACATGCAGTAACACAACTATATTTATAGGATTTTTTAAAACTTTTGTGCTGCTCTATGCAAAAATATATATCAGCAAGGACGTCAATATACATGTTCTACTTCCAGCTATATACCCAGCCAAATATATTTAATTACGCTGCATGGGCCAGCAAGACACACAAATGACATTCCCGTTAAAAAAACAGTCCCAAGACTTCTAACAATCAATAATGCAATATTTAAAGTAACATGATTTATATAAGCTAGTTAGCCACCAGTACTGTAACATTTACAAAAATGAGTTTTGTCACCCATTGCCGAGTTCTGACAGAGTGCGGGAGTGTCTGTGCTTCAGAGTTGTGTTTGCATTTTGTGTGTACAGACCAGCCTTGACTAAAAATCACATTCTCTTTAGATGCATAGCCGCTGAAATATGAGAACTAATTACCAGGGGTTGTGGCGCTCTTT
Organism: Albula goreensis; assembly: GCA_022829145.1. Classification (NCBI taxonomy): domain Eukaryota; kingdom Metazoa; phylum Chordata; class Actinopteri; order Albuliformes; family Albulidae; genus Albula; species Albula goreensis. The sequence continues at coordinate 6,223,844 of CM040751.1, forward strand.
TCTCGAGCAGCCACCATTGAAACTCTGGACTATGTTATTAGCAACGATTATGTCGACCTTGTCTGCTCTGAACAGATGATGTGAATATCCCTCACCACAATTCAATTACACATTTTCCACAAGAAAAATTCAAAAATGTACATGTTTTGAGACCAGTTGAACAAAATTGGCCAACGAAAGAACTGTACTACTTTTGAGTTGTTCTTTTGTGGTATAATTTAAAGTGATAAACATATTTCGATTGGTGAACATTTTGGTAAAGACATGAGCCAAACGCCAATGAACTTTGTTACTAGATCCAGAGGCTAAAGGAGCTTCCTGTCTCTCCCCCACCCAAGCCACTGCTGTACGGGAAAGTACAGGACATCTTTCCCCAGTTCTTTCTGTTCTATGTGCGTTCATAACAGGTTTCTCCTCCTTTAACCCCAGGCAACAGGAGGTAATAATGTAGCCACATCACCTCACAGCTCGGGTATTTGTTGTCTTCCATACACATGGTGCGAGCGCCAGGGGCTCACTGGGCATGTCAGACACCTGGCTGGGGTCGTGGTGGCCTTAGGTGGTGTGTTTGGCGCAATGGCTGGCTGCCAGCGTGAAGCCCAATCAGTCTGTAATGAGGGCCCTGGGCTGGCTTGGCATTGCCCTTGACAGACAGCGCATCCCATTCACAGTTGGCGAGGGCATTGAAGACCAGACAGCAAAATCTCTCCCATCACTAAGATCAGATGGTTGGGGGGAAAAAAGCATTTGAACTATGAAACTGGGACAGGGAGGCACATAACTTCTGTACATCATATTCTTTAAAATGTTATTTATCAACATGACGTGTCAGGGCTAGATTCAATCAACTTCTCCAGTTCTCATCCTGTATGCCTCTATTCTCATCCTGAATATTCTGTATGCAATTTAATCAAACGAGATTTCACTTGACAACAGTGTTCTTTGATTGTGTTAGATTTTAGAATCCAGAAAATACAAAATATTGGGCTAATGTGAATGTCTATTTTGACTGAGTTGCATGTGCTCTAACATAGATTAAATGTATTTGATTGATAAAATATATATGTGTGTGTATGTGTGTGTATAAATATACAATATGACACAATTCATTCCTGGTTACAGCCTGCTGTTTGATCACACTTGTCTCATGCCTAACTGCAAAAGTCCACATCTGCTTTTCAGAAGAATTACCACCCGCCTGCAATAATTACCTGCTTTGAAAAGATGTATCCCACAGTATTCATTTGCATAAGCCCTTCCCAGATTTTGTTCACCAACACAAACATAAGATTGCATATGTATGAGCTGGAAATGACTTTGCAAAAGCAGGCGAACCCACAATCAGGCGAAGAGCCTGATTCTGTCACAGTCAGGAGGTTGAAAGTACATCGCAATAACAAACATAAATGTCCAGTGATGATTGAGTGATCTTTGCAGGCTTTGGACACCCAGAGAACTTTTTCCATTCAATATCCACAGTTCATAAAGTATGATCTTTCCTTTGATATGAGAATTGTGTGTGTTTTTTCAAGGTTGGGGGCTCACACACACAAACAGACAGATCGAAATACTCTTCCATATAAGGGGTGAGAAGGTGTGACTCAACTTCAAGAGATGGAGGAGGCATGAAGAAAAGGATACACAAGTCTGTTGTGTAGTATTGTTCAATCGTAATAATGATACATTAAAGTTCCCAAATATTTGCACATTTGCAATTACTTTCTTGTCAGTCTGCTCCTAATGTAATCTGCTCCTACTGTTGCGAATAAAGAGTGCCAAGACCATGGAGGTGGCCTAAAGAGTGCCAAGCCCATGGAGGTGGCCTAAAGAGTGCCAAGCCCATGGAGGTGGCCAAAAGAGTGCCAAGCCCATGGAGGTGGCCTAAAGACTTGGCTTGGTGTGTGGATATGAATGCAAATTCCTTCTGTTATAAGTTCATCTTCCTCCCTGCTTTCACTGTGGAAGATGTACTGCCTTTTTTTCTTTTGTTTTTCAATACACTTTCCACCCACACGTCCTTTTCAGACATGATTCCTTTGGCAGAATGTCCATTTGTGTATGTACCTGTCCAGGGAAGATAAATCAGGTGAGAACAAAACAGAATCATAAAATGAGGTAAGTAAAAGCTGACGAGCAGAGCACTGTGAAACTCCTTCAAGGCCTGATTCTCGCTTGAGGACCTGAATTGCTTTTTATGCCCAAAAAATGTGGGACCTCTGCATGTCACAGGTATGTGTATTCCGACTTGATATGCAAAGTGAAGTATGTCTGAAGTACAAGTGTAATTACATTAGCTCATCCATATGACTGACTTATTTGTTTTCCTTTTAAATATATTTAAACTATTTTACCGAAAGAAAATGGTTCATTACCGAGAAGTTTCTCTCTCAATTGAATGAAATAATATACATTTACGTAGCATACAATAGCATCCATATTTTTGTACTTTAGAATTTTACTGGACGGAACAAAACAATATACCCTGCTTCAATAATTTAAGAGAATAATTCCTTTGCTTGGTTTCATTTATCAAGCAAAATAAGCAAAATCAGTTTCTGAAATGTAATTGTTATACATTCTTGTTGTAAAAGTTTCCAGTTTAAAAATATGCATATTTAGTTTTTAACATCATTAAACTCACACAGAGCAAAAGAAAGGGAACATACAAAAGCGACCTTATATTCAATTAGATTTAGCCTTCGTCTTAGTGGCATGACTCAGTCCCAAAATCAGACCCTACTCAGGATCACAAACTCAACAGTCAGATCACTTTGGCCATTGCATGTGAGCCGTCGTTGAACTTGGAGCACAAATGAGAACCAAAAATTCATACAAATTGTCATGCACAATTAACTCGAGTTAGAACAGACCACAATATCATTTCAAGATGCATTTTTTTGTTGAGACAACATTTTACAGAATGGTTGAACCCCCTTTTAAGTGTGATCTGGACACTCAATCACATTCTTAAAATTGTCAACATGCATAGCTGTCTGCTGTGTTTTGAGAGCATCAATATCTGAAATGATGGATTTTATTTCTTTGTTTGGTTCTGGACCCACCATGCCCACCACAGACTCAGCTAGGCACCATCTGTCTTTTGTTTCTGCATTTGACAACGCAATTTATCAAGATAAAACATATGCGAATTACAGTGGAAATGCTGGCGTGCGCATGCTTGGGGATGTGGAACTACAGATTTCCCGAATGAAACTGGCACCGGCACAGCGCTTGTGGTGCAGTCCGTGCCCAAGACATGGTCGCCGTCTCCTACGTCTGCCATTCTCTGTCCTTGCAACTTTTCCCAAATTTGCAGCCCCATGCAGCATTTGAATTTTCAGAGAGGCTTCAGGCGTGGGTGAACCGTGTAGGTCGTGGACGTGTGGTTGTTGGTGGCCTCTGGTATTTTGGGGTTTGTCACCTCAAGGCCGTTGCAAATTCAAATCAAGGACAGGGATCAAATCACAAATATGAGGGGCACCTTCCTCTCATCTGGCAACCTGTAACATATGACCTCATGTGGCTTGCAGTTGCTCTCTGCAGGTTTTCTCCTCGTAATTTCCATTGTGGAAGATGGCCAAACCAGTCCTCCAAGCCGTGTTGGCCGGAGTGTGGGGATAATTCCTGATTCAAAGAGGGTGAAATTCAGCAGGTTTTCAACGCACCGAGAACAGAGTGGGACATTCTCTCTGAGTGCTTTGGGTTGTTTTGTCTATATCATTTGTCTGACAGCCCGAGTGGAAAATGGGCCGTTACGCAGATGTGTTGTTGTCGTAACAGTAGGCGACTGTTGCAAAGGCACACTTTCCATTGGCCTGCTGTGTGCGGAATGGCAAATTGCGTTTCATCCATCTGCCTCGGTTATTTTCAGAGTTAAAAAAACCAAACTCCTGGTCCGTTTTGCGTCTCTCCCTTTACCATACTGTCACTATCGTACCAATGTTGATTTAAAGGCACTTTCAGGATCATTATTTCAAATGATCCCATCTGTCAAAATGTTGAATTTTGTCATTTGTTCTTGTTCATGTTTGGATAATTGAATCTCAAGAGACTTTCCTGTTTAATGACAGAACTCATATCGGTAATGTCTTCCATGACATGAACAATAAATAAAAAATGCTGAAAAACTGAGTGCAATTGGCCTCTTTGCTGAAAACTTGGTGACAGCAGATCGAGGATATTCTTCAATGTCCCAAAGAGTTTGTTTTTCATATTTCATTTTAAAATTTGGAGCTTATTACACAGATATAACAGGGACTAATTAAATACAGTAAATCACGTTGTTCAGGTTGAAAGGGTTGAATAACTCAATAAAATGTTGATTGGGTAGTTTTATGTCTACCCATCACCCCTTGTGTTTTGTTTATGGGTAATTTGTTCCACCCTGGGTAATGTGCCCATGTTAGCTATTGGTGTCCCAGCCTGCTGTGGGTGCCACAAAGCCTGTACCTGGGGTGACATATGCAAAGCCATGGTCTTGAGTGTGGTGTTTGTGGCTGTTTTGTTGGCTCCATAGAACTTTGGGTAATGTGAGAATTGCATTGGAATTTATTTAGCTTCATGCAGGGCTTCAGCAATGTTGGAAAATATTCTATTATTCCTCAGAAGTGGTATCACATATGTATCGAAAAATGAATGATTTAATATTCTCAAAAAGGACACACCAACGTATGACAAATAACGATTCTATGAAACAACATGGGGCGCCACATAAGAGGATAATGCTCCTTGGCAAAACAAAATAATATTAATATTGTAAATAAACATAAGTGTACCAAGGTTTTACCCTGGTGGAAATCAGTCTATTCTAGTTAGGCTCATTTTATTACATTTTTATTAATTTATAATGAGACACAACTATTAATTCATAACGGATGATGGCATTACGTTCTGACTGTTTTGACTTGGCTTATGTTCTCATGACATCAACACAGACACAATGTTCAATAAAATATATATTTTTGAAACAACAAAGAACGTTGTAACTCGACTGTTTCTACTTCTCCATGGAAAAGTGTGTGTGTGTGTGTGTGTGTGTGTGCGCGCATGGGTGTTGGGTACAATGGGCACGTTTCATCTGTATGTGTCAGTATCGTGAACAGCGCTTAATATTCCATATGACACCGCTCGCGTAGCGGATCTCTGGCCAATTAAAATTCTTGACACAACATTCACCCCAATGATGACAACAATACACAAATGTACTTAAACGTGTAATAAAAACAAGGATGGGAACAAATTTGTGCAAAGTGATGAGAGCATCGATGCTGAGAAGAATGTTGCTGTCAAAATAGACATTTTTATTTGCAGTCTGCATAACATTGCTCCACATCAGATGGTTATGAATCGTGTATTCTATAAATCTTACGAGTGAACAAGAAGCATTCCTGACACTCAAATCCCAGCAGCATCCCAGAAGATCAAAACGATGAAACTACGTCAACTATAATCCCTTTTTTAAGACATGCATGTGACAATACCTCAAAAGGTAATGGGTATCCGTGGTGTGAGACCACCTTACATGAACATAAAAGCAATTCTTTTATGTTCTAGAGTGCGGCATTGTTCAAAATAAAGCTTAATTTCAGGCATTCTGCCAGTTATGTGGAGAATACAGCCATGGATATGGTGTGTCAAGAACATCATGTGCCCCTGAAAAAAAATACGACCAACTAAATACATAAATGAGAAAATCTGACCGCTGTAATGCTGGATTTTGATCAAAGGCTCTTTGGACATTTCAAAACTTCACTCAGGGCCTTGGAGAAAAACAAAAAGCCACTGTTGTCTGGATTTGGGGTTGACCTTCTAAATGTCACTTGGAGAGTGTTGTTGTTGAAACGAAGTTAGATGCTAGCTCCAGGGCTATGATCATCAGGCAAGGAATTCTCTCTTTTATTGTGGGTGGGGGTTTGTTGGGGAGTGGGGGTTTTAAAAAAAAAAATAATAATAATAATAAAAAAAATAGTGTTGATACCAATCAGCCATCACCATACATATATTGAAATCACCCATCAGCTTGAACCTTTTCACAGACTATCACTGTGTGAGGGTCGCCACACACACACACTAAGCAGTTTTTTTTTTTTTTTTTATGTGAGCTTTGGATACGAATGGAAACCAACAAATAAAGTCAGAGTCAAAGTTCTTGAGGTCAGAATGCCCACAGGGTGTGACTCAGCTGACCCTGTGACCTCTGTGTTATTTAATTTGCCGCTTACCTGACCGCGGCCGTCTTACTTCCATCCCTGATGGAATGAAAACATGATGTTGCCTAAAATGTCAATGCAGTGCAGTATGTTTATAGCAGTCAAAAAATGGTGTACTATGTAACTCAATTCACTTCAGTTTCACTCATTTTTAATACGCTGTAGGCTTAATTCATACAATTTTTACTAATTTGATAGTTTTCAAATTCATTGCATCTGTCTCATCAACCTTGGATGTTTTCCCTTGTCCCCCCAATTTAGTTTGCCTCTCAAGTCATTGCAGCTGTATTCTGTACAAATATATTGAGCGTTATCTAAAGTGGAACCTTTCAATTATGTCTCATAATCATGAGTCGTACAATCATACAATTGTAAAACTATACGTAAGTGCACAGTTTAAATTATATAATGACATGCAATTTTATAATTAAGTTTATATATCAATATAATTAAAGTTAAAACTACAATGTTAAAAAGATATCAGGTTTATGTTATAACATTATTCTGCAATGATCTTAAAATGATGACAAAATGCAATCTGACTGAATCACAGATGGGGGGCCGACACATTTGGTTTGCAAGCCAACCTCTGGCAGCAGGTGTATTCGAGGAGATGAAATACCAATCATCCTGGAGAAGATTGATAAAACATTGAGAGCAGTGTAACAGAATCATGAAAATTTAATTATTATGTATTGGAGAGGTAAGGTATATAAAGTAAAGAACGTTGGTCGACCCTACCTGCGGGGGACCTGTTACAGATTCACCTGAGATGGAATATTCTTTGATCGAATGGCTTTCTGGCAGGGCCAAGCTAGACGACTCGGTGTGATGTGAACTCTGTCCGTTTCGATTGATTACTAAAAGACTTAAAACCTACCCTGCTGCGCTGGCACTTTGTTTCGAGTGACCCTGAAGGGTTTGGGGTTGCGTTAACAAGGTGGTCGCAGGAAGTTATCTAACATCATGCCGACAACGATCAGGGAAGTGTTTCACCACGTGTCTCTGCAAAAAATTAAAAATCCATCCTTTCAATTCAAGTTGTTTTGATGAGAGATTCAAGAATAAGTCCACAATTGCTGCTTTTGTTGCAGGAAGCAGAATGAAAGATTATTATTCTTATGATTGTTGTTAAGATGAAGAGGAAGAAGTAAAATCTTTGGATAAGAATGTGGGCGGCAATAGTTGTCCAGTGAAAGTGATTTGCAGTCCCTGTCACTCACAGAAATTTCAGAGTAAGCAGATTTTGCTCATTAAAACAGGCAGATAGCCGCAAGTCATTGTCTTGCTGCGCAATCACAATCAGCTCAGGTGTGCTTGGTCTTTCTCGTACATTGCATTTTTGTCATAGTCTGTCACTGTGGCATTATCTTACCTGACATAATGCAGGTCTCACTTGTTTCTGGATGTAGACACCACTCCGGGCTGTAATCCTGGCCTCATTCCAGTTGGTACATCTTATTTTTTTTTTCCTGTGAACATCTGAATCTGAACAAATTTTCAAGCACAAGTTTTTCGAGGAACACAGGAAATGTCATGCTGTTTCGAACGGAGAGGGACGGTTAACGTGCGGCCTCGACACAGTGTTCCCAGTTCACTAGCCTCACTTTCAATACCACACACATCAGCAGCTGCAGTCTTTTTTTCCCTTCATTATTGTATTTTTGGAAATGAAAGTAATGATGAAATAACAAAAAACCTTCATGTCTTTATAATTTGATTGAATTTGGGTTGAGGAATTATGTATTTTGTATGTATTGGAGGTATTCACACTGGGATACGAATACTGCTTAATGTTATGACAATTGCTTCTGGTAGATGATTGATTTATATTTTGCTATTTAAATTGGAACATTTCAAATCATTTTACTTTTAAAATCTCCAGATTAGCAAACCAATCTGTTTGGCCCAGATTTAATCAAAGTTGTCTTGCCATCTCAAAAAACCGACGATTCAGAAACGCTCACAGCGCCCCATCACATAAACACATCCCTCTTCCTTTTGATGTAGCCTCGATTAAGTCATTCATTTGAAGGAAAAGGAAAACAAAAACTGGCCGAGTTTCGTCCTCTCTTCGCAGGATATCCGTTCATAAGCAAAGGGGAAAATACTGCATTTTTAAAATATTATTTAAATTTAACAACATTTTAGAAATCTTGTTCAAAAAGCAACCTCTAACGTCCCTCTGACAAATCTGTTGATTGGCTGAGGATGGGAAGGATGGACCTATCGGGTCAACAATGGGCCAGTAAAATGGGACTCACCTTCACATCAGCCTTGATGTCATTTCTCACAAATCTTTTCACACATCAGTATTTCTGCTCTCTGGGTGAATACAGTAATATATATTTTTCACAGCATCTAGGAGCTTGGTTCACATTTATAAGAACAGATTTGGTGTTTGGCAAATGAAAAAAGAACACTAAATAGACTCTTTGAAATGTAGGTTGCTCATTCCCATCTAACAAAGTTCCCATCAGGACACACAAAAACCAGGCCATGTCCAAGAAAACCCCTTCCCCACATCCATTTCAGAGAAATCCCAGATGTGAGACAAACCTTCGCTGGCCAAGAACCCCACACAGCGGTGAGAGCCCACAAAGCTGCACAAACTTAACTTCTGGGTGAGCTTTTTTGAGTCATTTAGCAGGACTATTTGTTCAGTTAAATACGGAATGGCTGAGAGTCTCGGTCGTGGCACTGGCAGCAAAATCTCACTGTGCTAAATGATCTCCTAATGGGTGAGCTGTGCCAATTACATGCTCAGCTGGTTTCAGTAACATCGTCAAGTCTGAGTATTGATGTGTCAGAGGACTTCAATAGAAACTTCAGGTATGAAGCTATGCTGAGAGTTAAACAGCCAGCGTATGTGTAAGAAAGGTTTATTTTACTGAAATTCCTTTGAAAGGTGGAAATGAAACAAAAATGAAAGCCTTTTTTACGTTGTCAAATCCATAAGACATCACGGATGTCAGTCGTTAACATCATTTCTGTCAGGTTGCAGTTCTAAAAAGACCCACACAGTCGCCTCCGAAGCCCAGACAAGAATTAATAAACAATGTATTGTGGCGACATGTTTTATGTGAGATGGGAAATATTTTCTCTGCAGATGGTTTGTTACGAATAAACTCGCATCTCCCATCAGCGTAATAGTTTTGTCGTGGATAATCTCTTTGCTTTCTGTCAGGTTTCTGGCTCACCAGCGAGGTTGTGGATTATGCACAGTTCAGCGGGCTCAAAGTGGGGTTCGGGCTTTGTTGGGCGCCAGGCTGCGATCGCTCGAGGAAAAATGAGGTTGCCCCTACCGAGCATTGAGAATTGGTCTCTCCGCTGCTTAATTCCGCTTCCACAACGCTCGAGTCGATGTACAATCCATATTAAGTGCGGGTAGGCTGCTGTTCAGGTGTCTCGGTGCGTTTTCCAGCTCCTCACTGACCTTATGTTCAATGAAGCATGTTGTTGCACATGTATTTATTGTTTTTTTGAACATACTTTATTTTCCCTGGAAACATTCCCACACCCTGCGTAACGTTATGGCCTGTCACGACTAGCCTGCTGGCACGGGCAAAGTGAGGATGAGGTACCAGAACCACAGTACGCATCCTCTCATCGACGTCAATAGCATTTGGCATACCCTCCATCAACTGCAGCGTATTATGCATTGTATGTATTCTTATTTTGTTACCTTATCTAGATATGATTGTGTATTGAGGTTTCATGTGTGTGACTGTGATTATTCTGTGAACAAACAAAAATATGAAGCAGAGTAAATAAAATGGGTCTCCTAAAAGGGTTTTCCAGCCTCACAGAGTGATTTTTTTTGTATTATGGATAGAAAACGCAGCTAAGAGAGAATATATTTTTATCTTCTTTACTCAATTAATTCCTGTCTTTGTAGATAGTGATTTTTGGTTTTTGATGTTGTGTTTTTGGAGCATATCCAAACCAAAAATATGTAAATAACTGAACTGTCGTAGGTTTATCACGACCAAATCATGGGTTAACAGCCATGTATCCCATCATTCCTCTGTACAGTTCTCACTGCTGAGTGCACGTGGGAGCCCCTTTGCGCCCGCCCGTCCTTGAGCGAAACTCTCCAATGTTCGCCCTGCCGCAGCGACGGGGGCTGAAGATGACCCCGCTCCGTTTGAGAGAACACTCCATCCAACAGCCGCTATTCACGGAAAGATGAGAGGAGGGCCGTCGTCCTTGTAAGACAATGGATGGGGACACTTGTTTCGAGTGAGATGGCATAATAAAATAAAATGGGGGGGAAAAATATTGAAAATGGGACAATGGAAATAAATAGAACACCTTGACACGTCACAACACTCTCTCCTCGGTCCTCCTGTGGATTAAACCGTCTCCGTTTTAGGACAGCTAAAAGCGAGTCCCGGAAATGACCCACATAAAACCACTATCTGACCTTTGCTATGGAGAGCTAAATGGTTGCTGCACAGACTAGTTTTTGAAAAAAAAGATGCTTCAAAATGACAGAGAACATACTTGTATCATCTGCGCGGACTTGAAGCAACTTATAACAGGAACTGTAACTTACAGGTGACTTTATTTCAGGTTTGGCAGTGTTGGAATGGTGACCTAATGTTGAATGGGTCAGTGTTCGCTGAGGAGTTGGGGGGGGAAAAAAGGAACTACAAAAATCAGTCCAGCCAATTTTGAATGTCCCACATACATGTTTTGTCAAAGTTTACACTTCATGTTGTGATTCTGTGCCAACCAATATCAACTTAAAATCAACTTCCTCTTTGAGCTATTTCATTTTCAGACATGATAAGCACTGGGAGGAGAGAAAGTGGCAGGTCAACACGCTTACATTGCCCGTAGTGACCCCATTTCAGCTTCATCCGTCGCATTCCTGAGCTTCAATTTTGTTGTCCAGATAGAAACATTTTTATGTCGCCGGAAACCAGATCAATCTAATGACAATTCGTATGGGGCCGCCTCTTGCCCTCGATCCAGTGTTCCTCTCATGCAATTTTCAGATTACGACACATGACTGTTGGGGCAAATCCTCTCAAGGTGGGCTCAACCTTTTCATTGCCTCCGCTGTACATTCATGTGCACCTTTATTGGGTCACCGTTTCACTTCCCCTGGGGTGGAATCTTTATAAGCGCTGGGGTGCTTTCCCTTCGTCAGGGCGTAAGGTGTTAGAGGAGACTGGGAGCTTACCACCAGACAGAGTGTAAATGGTATTGAATGATCTCATGGGTTTCCTCTAGCTTGTGTCTTTTCGAGTCAGTTAGCCAGGTTTTTTTTTTTTTTTTTTAAACATTCGTAGAGGTCGATTTTCTAAGAACCCAAATAACTGGTGATATTTTGCTTGCGCGTCCAAAGTAAAGGATTGTTTTTCTGTGTGCGGGCGATCAACGAAATGCCATTATGTAAATGACTCCATCTGCAAACAGCCACATTCAATTGAGGGATTTTGAGAGTTTGGAAGGGATCTGGACGATTGTTTACTGATTACTGTTGCAAAGGATGTGCGCCTGGAGTAAAAGCTTTCTTGTATCCCATTAGGCAACCGTTATTCAGCGGAAATATTGAAATTTTCATGAACTTTCTCATGTTGGCCCGCATTGGCTGCTGTTGTATTTTCAAAAAACTCTGAGAAAGGCATTTCATTGATATTAAGATACTGTCTCAATAACGGTGGTGGCTGTTTCAATGCATGTCATTCTGAGCTTGGTGGTAATTGCTAGATGACAAGTGTATGTTTATTCCTGCTTTTGATTCTTACAAAATTGTACATGCTTTAACCTTTCCCAAAGTTACTCTTGATCGTATGGTTGTACAGTACACTAGAATAGCCTCCCTCCACAATGTCTTGATCTAATCTAGGGAAACCCAGATTGAACAACGTATGTATCAGTAAGTGTAGTCCCCTTAACACACTATTTATGAAAGTTCACCCTTTTTTTACGCCTGTTATCACTCATGAGAATCTTTCGTATGTCGACCCTTAAATGTGCAACATCTTGCCTTCACAAGGAAAACATTAATTTGCTTTGAAATAAGGTGAATATATACTCTGTTTGTTGTACTGTTTCCTCGCTCAATTTTTCAATGACAAAAGTTCTCCACGTCAGTGACAATTTGTTCTGTTTAATATATCTTAAATATTTTGCCACAGGGTAACTTTAGAGATGATTTAATAGGTGGGTCCTTTTAGTTTGAAATGAATAATAACAGAAATGATTGTGTCTGTAAATGTCTTTGTCATGGAAATGTATTACCTCGAAAGAAAAAATAACTTACCAGAGCATATTTGCTGTTAATTGTGTGAAATTATACCCCACATTATTATGCCTCAAATTAAAATGTTTGTTTTTACTCATTTGGCATTTATGAGGCACATTAAAACTCAAGTCTATATTTGTGGGAGAAATGTTTACTTATCTGAAAAGGAGGAAGGAAACACTCCTTATTTGAATTCGGAAACTGACTCACCCAACATATAATAGAAATAGTCTTACCTGCTTACGTGAACTTCAGTTTTTCTTGAGATTCTGCTGGGTTTGTAGGTGTCTTGATTGAATCTGTGATGGATGAATAAGTTTTGGTATCCTTGTTAGTGACACTCAAGTTGGGACCACTGCTCCTCTTTACAAATGCGGTTTAGGTTTGCCACATTAACCAGTTCAGCGGTTTTTGCGCTCAATGCACCCCCCATTCAGAGGCGAACAAACAGGTAGGTATCCGAATGGGCGGACTATTTGCTCTCTTTGGAACTCTATTAGTTGCCCCCTGCTGCTGATCAAAGAGCTGATTATCAGACCTTGTTCATTTCTGTTGGGATTATGCTAATTGGCATTTGCCTTCATCGCCTCTGACTCACCTTTGTAATTGTGATTTGGTTGCTTCAAAGTTAGTCTCTCTGCATGGCGTCTGTTATTTTGTCCACCCCCTGCGCATGCATATGACTCAGAAGCAGTCGTCCACTCACTAGCTGTACAGAAAGACCTTTGATAGAACAGAACGTACACTCAAATTGTTTGGTTGCATTTACTCCATGTTAAAGTGCCTATCGAACATTTACTTCAAAGGGAGGGAAAAGAGGGGGAGTGTCCCTCTCTCTCGTCCTCTTGTTTGTACCTCTGCTCCGGCTCTCAGTGGGCCATTGGCTATTATTAAATCCAGAAGGGGGAAAAAAAAAAAAAAACTCAAAACCAACAGTGTAACAGAGCTGTGTCACGGAACTCAGTGTACAGGCGAGTCCAGAAAGAACAAATACAGTGTTGAGACAACCAACGAGATACAAGTTTGATTGTGCCCCTCAGTACCTTGGGACCTGTATAAAAGTTTATGTTAAACCTTTTTGACCACACAAGCTCCATTTCATGACTCAGATTTCCAGAGACTGTAATATGACACAGTTGGCTCAATGGAGCCATACTTGTTTATCAGAAGACCATCGCTACACTGCCAAACACTAATCTTATTTGTGCCCATCTTTTGCACACTGTAATCATATTATAAAGTTAAATGCAGACAATAATTCTTGTTTCGTGGCTTTAAGATTAAATTTCCTACCTGGCAATTCTCTGCCAAGCTTATTTTTCTTAATTCAACATAATTTGTTTCACAGAAATGCTTCTCAAGTCACAGTAGAGCTTTCACTTGTTGGTATTGTTGAAAACATACGGGGACAGATGGTGAGAGAGCTAAAATTCCACGACCTTGAAGTATGCAACGGCATTTTGGAATTGCAGCAAGCTGGAGTAAACGATGTTGTCATAGGCAGTTAGCTTAAATGTGTGCATGTTTGATGTCTAGACTTCATTCTGTCACCTCCTTGATTGAGCAGATTGAAAAGGCGGTGCTGTGTCACGTTCTCCGAAAGTGGAGTTGTGGTATAGCACATAAAGTATGTTGCGTTCCATGAATTGAGCATTAAAAGCTGCGGATTTAACAAATAATATGCATTTCACTTTTTCATGACTCTTGCAATGTTAGCTCCTGAAACAGTTGGCATGGGAAGAGAACAAAATGGCACAGTTCCAGAATGTTCCTTAGGGAAAATCCTGTTCATGTAGATGTATGAACAGAAAATCAATGGATGCGTCCATAATGAACCAATAAAACAGGAAAATAAATATTTCCTTTCTGTGGGTTAAAAGATTACAGGATTCATTTCAGAATAATAAACTGCAGGTAAACGCTGAATGTGCTAAAAATGTATTATACAAATGAGTCCTTTTCTAGGTACAATGCACATCCTAATTAAATTTGTCCCAGATAAAATAACACTTCTGAGAACGCACGGACCTTAGTTCTTTTTAAAAATGTTGCATGAGGGATATATTGCTCTCTTGTTCTACTTAGTTTATTATGCACCATCAGGTGTCAGCCGAATATATGAATCGATCACAGCACAGCCACCCTGACACAATCGCTGCCCCCCCACTAGTTTTCAACTAGCCTATATACTACAACAGCATCGCAGAATTCCTGAAATTTAGTTACGGTAATTTTACGGAATTTTAGTTTTGGTTTTGGTGTGCCACCCTGAGATTTTCAGTGGCCCCCATCTGGCCACCCCTATGAAACTTTCTGGAGGGGCCACTGTATAAACATGCATTTGCTTGTCTTTTACACACCTTGATGTGGGAATACATTGATGTGGAGGACACATACCTAATAACTCATTTGAACTTGCTATCTAACATGGCTGAGTGATACCCACAATTAAGCAATGATTGAGTAAGTCTCACAGCTTGCGGAGTAGCTTATTCCCGTTCCACTGTTCGAACACATGGGTGCACACAGCCTGTTTCGGGTAGTGATTCTTCAAAATGCAGGCTCATCTACTCCATGGCGATGCTGGGGTACTTGAAAGGGCAACAGGCAACATTCGGCACATTACGGAATGGTTTGTTAATAAATCAGAATTGTCTCTCAAGTTCACTCCAAAGCTGTAATATGTTCGGGGTGAAAATAAGTGGGTTGCAGTATGACATTTTTTGGGGGAGAGAGAGAGAGTGCACAGAAATAAACAATTTTTTTATGAGGAAAAAAAGTCAGACAAACACTCTTACTGAGTTCAAGAACATTATTCAGGCATCCTTAGTCAGACTCTTTCAAAATCATCCAAATAACAGATTGCAGACAAAAAGCATATTTTTAAAAAAATAAAAACTGTAGAATGTGACAGGGTACACCACAGGTAGGAGTTTTGTTATGCCAGTTTTTTTTTTACTTCTTTCCACAAAAGCAGGCTTTGAACATTAGAATTCCTCAGCAAGTCGTACTTATTATTTCCATATTTGAAAAATATATCTCCCAGCTGAATGGAGATTGATCAATCTTCCATACTGGTAGGCAGCGGAATAAACATCGGAACACAGCCTGTAGGCAAGATTAGTCGGAGTCCTCACTGTGTTAACACAACAACAGAAAACTGGTATGTACGCTTCGGAAACAGGACCCTACACACACACACACACACTCATGAGCAAACACAAAAGCCAAAATATTTCCTGAATAAATGCTCTCCTTTGACTATCTCTCACCACACGTACACACCCTGTTATTTGGGTGACAAAGTCCTCTCAGACTGTACAAGGGAATATAAATGTGCCCCAAACATTTCATGGGATGAAATAAGACTCCACTGAATCAAACACGGTTTAATTCCTCCCTTGTAGGATTATAGTTAATTGCATTTTTGTAGTTTTTGTCGTACTGCTGTTTGGATGCATTCAGAGTCTGTTTATGAAACCTGGTTAAATGTGCTGGCATTTCGATACATTCCTTTCACCTGTCAGTGCGGAGAACATTTGACCTTGTTTTCTGCCCATCTTTAATCTGGGCAGAGACTGAAGCCAAAATGAGTCAGAATATACATGATGGCAAGGGCCAGTTTAACATGATTTGCATTGATTTGGAATATAGCTTCCAGCAATACAATGAGTTCATTATCTTTGACACATTCAAGATGGCGGTCACTGGTTCAGAATCTTATTTTAGTCAATCTTCATCTCCAAAGGCGCTCCCTGGCTTTCAGGCCTGAAGCCTAATGAGTGGCCCATTGGTGGTTGTTCCTTTTGTCTTCCTCTATCCTTTTGTACAGTGCATACAGAGTCTAATCAATGGCCTTTGCAAGGTTTCTCCTAATATGGTGTTCAGCAGCCACATGTTGACATGTTTGTCGTCCTTGATTGGTCAGCGATCGTACTGCTGTGGAGGTTTTTATGGTGGAGCATTCATTTTTCTGTTTAATCTTGCATTGAGTATTTATTCTTTCTGATGGGTTGTTTCGTTTCGTCATGGATGTCACTTCATCATCTGTTAAGCCACATCATTTATCAGTTTCATCCTGTTTCCCGTACATGTCAAAGACAACCATATCAAACCGGAGTTTATTTGCTGGAAGTTGGGGACACTGATACTGTTTAAATGTTCAACTGGATAACACAAGTTAAAAGCAATAGAATAGTCAATTCCCATGCAGTCGCCAGTCAAAAATAAGTATGAGGAGAACACAGTGACATAGTGGGGGGGGCACTCTGCAGTTTTATGCCTCAGTGTCCTGTCTCCTGGGCTCGGTCAGGCCACATAATCTCATCATTATCACATGCAATATTGACCCTGGCCTGGTAACATGGGAAGCACCCCATGGTGACCATTATCATCCACTCCTGGACAGAGTCCACATCATTGGCCTGACAAGCTTTGTCCATTGTCTGGAACAGCTCCTCTACTACACAGCTGTTTCAGATTCAGTCCATTCCTCGTCAAGGAATATGTATTTATGTGGCGTCTCTCTGACTGCAAGATTGCGCACATCAGTGATTACACACCTTGCACACAAACCGTACATTTACTTCATGTCCTACTATTGTAGTACATGTACATATGTAAAAAAAAACATGTACTGCACTGTAGTTTTGAAAGAGTAGGCCATAATATAGACTGCACTGTAAACTGCCCAAAAACATTGTCCTGACTTGTCTTGGGCTCTTTCATATTCCCTTTCAAGAGGAGCACAGAAGACTTGTTTCTTTTATTGTCTGTTGGGAAGGACATGGTCAAAGTAGAAATGCTTATTTGATGAACTCCCAGAAATACAGATACTCTGAATTTCTCTTAAATCAATATCATTGTTGGTTATGACCATGTTGACAATTGCAGTTTTACTCTTTGAACTGTAACCGTGATGTGACGAAATGACCTTGTATTCTTTCAGCTCTGCAGAAATAGAAAAGTACTGTAAGGCTGTCACCATTTATTCCCACAAAATATAAAAATAAATCCCAAGTTCATGCAATTCTGTAAACTTGTACAATATTCAAATACACTACATTGCATTTTCAGCACAGTTTCAAAGTAAACATTTATGTGCCACAATAGGTGGACAGAAAGCCAATGTTACAGTCGGAAGAAGGGAATTACCTGTTTTCTTATCTGAAGGTCATGATCATTGAGGTGACTGTGAATCAGCGGTCAGATTTGGCTGAACTCTTTGCCCAGTTTCTCCCATTGCACATATCTTTTATGAGACAAATGATCTCCTTGCTCAACTTTTTTTTTTTTTTGTCCTTGTCTCTGTCATACTTTTCTGTGTCCCTTTCTGGCTGTTTTGCCACTGTCAAAATCCGATGTTCCAAAGTACATGCGTGCACCTGCATTCATCTTTATTCATCCCAGGGAGCTGATTGGTTGCGTTAACAATTTGGCTTTGAAGTGTTTGCACCTGGAGAGTTGAGTGTAAAGTTGAGGTGTAGATAGCTGGGCTAATGACACACTGCCGATGCCTTCTAAATGAGCACACAGTGCAACCTCTGATTTATTCATTTGAGTGTCGAGGTTTGCACAAAAGCGAAAAAATTTGCAACGTGTGCAAACAGCTGAATCGTATTTGTTGTCCGAAGAAATTTGTCTGTCTTTGGTGCCTGAATCTCGGCTTTATTTTGCTCATAACCAGTTTTTGTGTAATCAACTGTAAAGCATCTATCATTGAGGGAAAAAGTGTCAATTGACATGAGAATGGTATACAGCAATCCACATGGTGTGAAATGGAAACAATTGGAACAGGACCATGCTGCGATTTCAGTCTGTCCACGACTATCTGACAAGATATAAGCCAGCTTTTACTCCTGGCAGACGAAATGAAGACACAGACTCCAAACATCCCTCATTTTAGTGTGACTGCGTTGAGATGGAGTCATTGAGAAAATGACTCTTGGTTCATCACCCACTTATTTGGGATCCCAGTAATTCAACCTGGAAATGTATTTTCGAGGAGGAATTTATATGGGGTAAAACTATGTGAAGAACAAAAGCATGTTTCTTTTGGTGCAGCTCAAGACCTGGAGTCATCAAACCACAACTCGCTCACATATACAAGTTGAAACCTTTGACAGCTTCCATTCTGGTCAATTTCATTTTCAACTTTAAATATTGTTGTGTAAATCAAACTGCATGGTAACAATCAACATAATATGAGTCACACCTACAACAAGGCATTTTGCAGGATACACATACCTGCATGCATGCACAAATTATTTTGTGTGTGTTGTGTGTGTGTGTGTGTGTGTGTCATGCATGAATTACATAACAAACTCATTTCACTATTTATGCAGATATTATTTATACACATCGGTCCTTGTTAAAAAAATAAATCTCAATATTGTGCACACTTCAAAGATGTTTTACCATGTCCTTGAAATGTGCACATTATACAAGTCGTGTTTTTTTCCCAATTTCCAAGGATATCACATGTATGTATGTGTGCACCTTTGATCATGCATCCCAATGCTGGGGATAAAAGGTAATTATGGCAGAAAAATATGCCCCATCTGCCAAAGGCAGCTGAGAAATTTCCACTGGATTCTGGGTACAGATGCGCCAAGTCGATGTTCTCCACCTTCATCTCCTATCCAATCAAAGCTGCATCCACACAACCACAATATACCTCTTTGTGTATGATTAATTTTGGAATATCGAAGAGCAACTTATTCCTTCATCAAACACTTTCAGAACTTGATGTTGCTGTGGCCACACCATTATTTATTCAGCACAGCATAGTGTGTGTGGATTTTTGGTGCCTACTGTGTATGTGGAACTGTAAAATACAAGAACAAAATCAATTTGCATTTACAAAAGTATTTACAAAGACCATAAATGAGACAAAAAGCAATAAAAAATATTGCTGGAGGTGCATTTCTTTTGTGAGCATAAACATGCATTTAATTAATCTATGAATAATAGTGGATGAGCGGGTAAGCATTGAGCTATTGTACATTTTTTTTCCCCCAACATTATTAATTGTCAACCAAATGTCATCTCTGATTGTAGGTCTCATGTTAATGTAACATTAATTTTGACTGCGATCACTGAGACTTACAATTTCATGTCTGTGTACTTTGATTTACAGTTGTAGGATCACCTCAAATGAAAAAGTAAATGAAAGCATTTGGATATGTTGACCTGATTGTATCTACCTATTGGTTTCACTAATCAGAGAATTATTGTGATGTTTTGTGAACGAACTAATCCGACCCACTTACTCAATCACACACACACACAATGGAAATTTGTGGCAGTGATATGTCATTACTGGGCTGTCTGAGGTGTTCTAGATAAAAACATGCGCTCTGTGTTGATGTGGCTCGTTGTGAGCAGTTGTCCGTTGGAATGATGGATGGTTGTCCTTTCCCCATCTCACTCTATTTCCTCTTCCTGCCTCTCTCCTGCTCCACCCCAGAGGACAGGAAATGCAGTGCATCTCTCACTATCATCCAGCATATCCAAACTGGATTACAAACGCCGGTTGGTTTTATCGGATGGAGTGTGTTGTATTACGTCAATTCCACAGAACGTGCGCAAGGTTGTGAGTGCAATTCAATACCCTCTATATGATAATGTTTAGCAGTCATCCCAGAATTCTGTGGGCAACCCCACTTTGTACATTATATTTATTCATTCGGCAGACACTTTTATCCAAAGCGACATACAAGGAAACAGTGACATTCTGTAAACAATGTAACTTTGTAAACAGTGTATTACTATTTGGAGCAATTCCAGGACTGTATTAGACATCAGACGTTGGTAAATTGACAACAGTATGAATTGTGTTAACTAGGGAAATGCTACCATTTGAATTTTTTTTGATGTTATGGTAATTTATTACATAATCCATCTTTTTTATTATTATTGCAGGTCGTGCTCCACAGTGCGCAACCTCCTTTGAGCACCCCGGATTCTCACATCCTAGTGTTATGCAATCATTCACTGATTCATCCCCAAAATTTCCCCTTCCGGAAATTTCTCCAACCCCAACCCCCCCAACATCCCACCTAACCCGCACCCCACTTCCTCACTCCCTGTGCCAGTGCCAGCTTTGGCACAGGCTCTCTGAGACCATCTGAGGCGTAATGCCGCAAACCGAAGATGAACGGACAGACGTGTGCGCCGCAGCGGAGGGAGGGGGTGGGTGGGTGGGTGAGGGAATAACGCAAGGTGCATATTGTGATAAATTGCCTGGCATCATTACTGCCAGAGTGCACCTCCCACCCACGTTATCCGCCACATAAGGCCCTCCGCTGTGCGCTACAAACGCGGGAGCCGCGGGATACCGCTGTCTCCGTGTCCAAACGGCTTGGCGCGGCCCGTTTGACGCTCTCTCTGAACCGTCGATTATACCGACTCGGGGCCCTTACGTGCGTACACAAAATCCGCAGTCTCCCACGCGAGGCCCCTGCGAATCCACACTGGAAGGTAACGGCATGCATTGTTTATGCCCGATTCCCACATTCTCTCCACCACTGCTCCCAGAATATGGATGGGGGAAAATCACAATCCATAATGTAAGCCTGTACAAAGCACCACAACTAGGGGAAACGTCATGGGCGACTGACATTTCTTGACCAGGAAGCAAATTCCAGGGAATGCAGGAGGAATGGCATTGAGCTTCATGTCCAACTCCAAGCTGTGTGTTGAACACCGCTGGATCGATCCCAAGTCCATTTAGAAATATGGCCTGGACAAGTGTTCTACCTGCAAAGCAGAGGCATCCCATAATTAGTTAAAAGCGGTATGCCCTCCCCAGGGTCTGCCTTCGCAGCTCTGTCTCTCTCTCCACTATTGTGGCATGTTTATATTCAAAGACAATTGTTTTTGACAGTGTGCATCTGCTCATAAGTCGATGGCTTTGAGGGGAATGTATTCAATGAAACGTACTCTTTGATGCAGCCGCTGTGAGATTAAATTTGCAGGCGGATGGTTGTGTAACTTCTTCTGCATGCGGGCTCTTTGTGCTGCTCACTTAAGGAGATGAAACAGTAAATGGAGAAAGCGAGGTTCTGTGCGGCACAGATGTGGCGGGGACAAAGGAACAAATAATTATCAGAAACTATCCAGAGATTAAGATTCCGGTGTAACAGAGATAAGGTGAATGCAAATATATATATATATATATATATTTTTTTTTCCCCATGAAACCTCATCAATGGTTTTCCAGAATTGAGAGTTCACAATGTCCTCTAAAGAACAGTCTTTACCAGAGCTAAATAAAATATAACGAGAGATAACGACCACAACATAAAGGGGGGGGGACAGTACACTGTCTTAAAGCATAAGGGTAACGGGTAGTGTTTTACATTTCAGTGCTGCTAACACCTGTTTAATGATTTCATAATTACTGTGGAACGTTTTATTATGAACTACAATTCAGGTAAAATTGAACGAGTCACTTGCGCTGCTGTTGACACATGAAAAAGTGCAGTCATTGTAAATGATAATGTTATTCTATAATGACAGCTAACATTCAGTTAATGTGCAACAGGTCTTATTTACAGTCTGTCAGTTTTGCTGCAACTTTATTTGAAGTGTTAATTGATGGTTACCGAAGGAACACGTATAGAATGGCCTGGAATATAGTCATGGTAAATGCATTGGCGTTTTTTGTTCGGAAACATTATCGCATCTTGAATCTTTATTGTTGGGTGAATGGATCTATGTTCCCACAGCGCAAACTGAATTAACCCCATCCCCGTTTTATTATAACCAGCCCACGGGGAATTCCGCCAGACACACATTAGGGGTTTATACATCAAACGGACATATTTGCCCTGCTTTAACACAGCGGTAATTGGCACTTGTCTTGTTAAGACTTGTTACACAATATTTATTTTAGCAATCCATGAAATGCCACCGGAGGCCTTTGGGATAAATCAATTTTATTCAATCAACAGGCAAATTCAGAGCCGGTGGGGTTATTGTTGTCACACGCATTACCGCGAAAGTGCCGGAGTTGCCTTTGGCCCCCCCATCCCTTAATTTAATTAAGGGTGAGGACGTGTGAAAGGCCAACCGCAGTCACGCATCGAGGGGCAAAGGGGGCCGTTTGTTGTTGGCCGGGGGTTTAGTCGGGGAGACGGACCCACGCCCCTCAGACTTGTAAATGTTTAATGCCTCTCCTGGCTAGACTCTCCAGCTCATTAATTCATGGGGACAGCGAGGCTCAGAGAAGGGTAGCGGGATGTGACAAGTGGCCATTAGCTGGTTATTCTTGCAGGTAATTTGGGAAGCAGAGGTTATGCGTCAGCTTTTGTCTTCATCCACAATCAACCCCCCACCCCTGCACCCCGCACCACCACCGACAAGAGCATATTTGGGAAAGGGATAGCAATCGGCCTGAGAATGTCCACCAATTTTCTGTACTTTCCTGTCCTTTCCCCACCCCTGTCTCACCCTCACCGACAACAGATATTTCCCTGCTATGGGACTGTCAGTGGTAATTCAGGTCAGCCTTCTGTCAGCCATCCTATGATCAGTGAGAATCCAGAGCATGTGATCCACTCAGGGCCATGAATATTAATGGTAACACATACTCATGGAAATGTGTGTGTGCGCTCAGTTTTACACATTGGTTGGTGTTTGTTATACATTAATTGAAATCAAGGCGTAGAGACTGTAATCCAGGTTAAAAACTGTGTCACAGCTGCTGTTTTTTTTTTTTTTTTTTTTTTTTTTGACCACAGCCTATAAGATCCAAACCCACATACAGTTTTTGATACACAATTTAAAACTGGAATTTATAAATATTCCTTACTGAAGAATTATCTACATAGATGCACCTTGTGTGTGAACTTTTTAAGCAGCCGTTGTAATTCAAAACAGAATTGTTTAATTTCTCAAAGTATCAGTTCAACTTTGTCATTTCATCTGATGCAACCCGGTGATAAAAATGACATGATCAAAAGACAGTGGTACTTGAAAGCATTCACTGTCCTTTGCGTATTTGCTATCTCTGCTATGCCAATCTAACATTTGTATATGCATGTCATCTAAGTCGCATAAACAGCAATTGTAATTTCCAAATTTGCGGGG
Source organism: Albula goreensis (assembly GCA_022829145.1). Taxonomy (NCBI): domain Eukaryota; kingdom Metazoa; phylum Chordata; class Actinopteri; order Albuliformes; family Albulidae; genus Albula; species Albula goreensis. The sequence goes on from CM040751.1 coordinate 6,247,406, forward strand.
TGGGGGTAAAAAGTGAAAGGCAAGGTTATATTAAACTGAATGAGTCAGAGACGCACCACAACGATTGAAGGAATGAAGGCAGGCGTCTCCTTGTTGAGGGCAGAGACTCGGTTTGCGCGATTCTCAGGATGGGAACAGACCTCGCCCTGAGGCGAGCCAGGCGCAGCTGGACATCTCTTTCTAGTAGCATCGGAAAATCCCCCCGACGACAGATGAGCGGGTTCGCTTGGCAACACGCGGCGCCCGCAGCGTGACGGCGCTGACATTGGCCCATTTACAGACGGCAGACGGGAAAGGTCAAACCGGATTTAATTCCTGCCGGACAGAGGAGGGGGGAAAAGAAACTGCGATGGGGACGCAGTGAGAGAGAACGCGAAACAAACTGGCTTCCAGTCATTGGATTTTTTTTTTTTTTTGCAATTTTCTACTGTGTTTTCCACAACAGAACTGTCAGGATGCATGTTTCGCATAAACGGCTCACATTACTGCATGCTGGAGGAAAGGAGATTCAATGACACATTTTTACATGAGAAATGAAGAATACAGCATGCTTGCAATGGAATCAATGAGATCAATCTATATTTCCTTTGAGACAGAGATTTCCTTATAGACTTCAGTTACAGAGTGTGCAGTCAAAATTATATCAGGTCATGCTTCAGAATATCAAGAGTCACATGAGGGAACAATTCTCACATTATGAACAAAAAAAAAATGTGGCATGGAAGCATTCTTGTACTCGCCTGCTCAATCTGGCGAACAAAACTAATGAGCAGACAAAAAGAACAGATTGGCAGTTGGAGTTGATCCATTTCCTATCTTGATTTAAAAAAAAAAAAAAAAAAAAATCCAGTTTCTCTAATCTCTTTTGTCTCATAGTTTTAAGCACTTTTTATAGATCGGTTTTTTTAATAGAAATATGTTTGTGTTAGATGATTTTATGGTAGGGATTTCGTTTAACATGCCACATTGTCCTCATGCCTTAAAGAAAATGTCTATTCCATTGTAATACAAGTTACTCCATACAATAATGCTTACTGTTATTAAATATTAAATATTTACCCTTTGCCCCACAGGGATGACCAAAGGAAGTTTAAGCGTAAATTCACTTTTTCTCATTTCATGAGGAGGATTGAGTTATGATTAGAATGATAAGTCATGAGCGATCCAGGTAATTCACAGCAGTATCATGTATTACCAGCTGTGTGGAAGAGTCTTCAGAGCTTATCAAGGGCCGAGTCTCTTTGTATGGATCTGGAATGGAATGCTTTATGGGGACGGTGTGGCGTCATGCGCTGAAAAATTACAGTGATATTTGTGGCACCACGAATGTGACTGACACTGCTGTATATGGGCATCGACGCACATTTTGACGAGTGAGATTGCGTCGATGTGTCGGGTGTAAATCTTTCATCAGACTTCAATTTCTTTGTGAACTTAATTTCCTGTGATTCCGAAAGCCTTGTTCTCCACTGTACATCCATGCGACCTGCGACGAGAACATTGAGACACTTGCGCAGAACCGTTTTATCCTCTTGCAGAAATATGAAGCTAGTCTATTGACCATAAAAAACAGAATACCCCGAGGAATAGTGTTTACTAGGTCACTGGCAGATTTACTGTTAAAAGCTGCAAATTATTGGTTTCTGAAGGTTTGAAATTGGGAGTGATGAAGTCTTGGCCAAATAAATGCTGCTCTGTCAACAGTCCTGTATGCACTGTTGTGTTGGGACGCCCACACGCCGGTAAATTTATAGAGCAAGGTTTTCCAAGGGAGACAAATTTACTGGCTGAGTGCAGGCAGAAACTCGTGAATCAATTCTGCCCATCTAAAGTGAACATCCAGGCCATTTGAGAAATTTCTGTCGAACTCAAACAGTTCGGAGATTGCGGCCAAGCTAAGGTTAGGATGAACGAGCGATCACAACCAAGGAACCTGACGCTTTTGAGTCTCGCTTTCTGATTGCTGTATTTTTCCTCTCACGTCCTTAGACTTGTTTTATTGTTTCACCTCTGAAGATGCTCAGCGATATTTGAGATTTTTTTGATGGTGGTTTTGTCACTGGGTAAGAGGTACACCTCCTGGTGGGTCAAGTTTGCAAGGCAAGCACAGAGACCGAAACCTGGATTCAGTCCACATTTTGCTGAAACCAAAATTAAATGTTTTTGTATGATTGTGGTCCTCAATTCCAGTCATGAATCATATGATATCCTGACTTTGGTGAGACCCAGGACTTAAAAACTCATTTAAACAAGTGCTTGAATGATTAATGCACCACACTTTTTTGTGGATCTGAAATTATCTACAATTTCAAAAAAACTGTGGCCCTCCAGGACTGGGACTCAACTGTTCATTTTCTCTGGTCCATCAAGTTAATTTCTTCATAAAAATAACTGTGCACTGGTTGGCAGGTATGTCAATCACAAAGTAATGGGTTGGTCGGTGACACAATACCGATATGTTCATAATAAAATTAGTAATTCTGAACATTTAACGGAGGAAATTGCTCATTGCAGAGATGTAGCACCAGTCAAGCAGATCTTCTGTATTCCAGTCCAGGTTTTGTGATTAGGTGGTGCGTACCTATCTCAGTATCAAGAGACAGGCCATCACCAGGGCAACCTGGCTGGTGAGGGATGAAGTTGTGAGGGCCGGGTCAAAAGGTCACCTATTCAGTATTCTGTCTGGGCGCAGGGTGGGGGAGGGGGGATGAAAGGGAGAAAGGTGACAGAGATGAATCGAGGAGCGACTTGGCATCCAAGCCTTGGGCTGCTGTGTTGCTCCTGGCGGTCTCTGCTGTGACAAAACGCAGCAGGTGATCCTCATTCCAGCAACAGCGCCTCCAGTTAGCGAAGACACCAGATGCAGCCGCGCAGTGCGTTTTCCTAGAGCTCTTCAGATGTTCGCCAGTCAGCCTTGTACATCGCAGTAACGTACAGATATATGTGCATAATTGCCATCAGTTTTTATGGTTTACTGGTATTGAAAGCACAGGCACAATTTTCTATGTAAATTGCAATCAGTTCATATGCTTTTTGTCAAAGAGAAAGAGACTCGGGTTGCCGCCGGACTGGGTTTCCTGGGATTAGGCTGGAATTCATCCTCTGTCTGGGAAAGTATTTTAAATATTACAGATTTTAATCAGCACAGATCTTGAGCGCTTCTTTTTCTTAGCACTCAACAACACATTCCGTACCCCCAAACCCCTGGTCAACAAACAAAACCGTCAGTCACCCCCAAAACTCCCATACCGACATGAGTTCCAGGAATATTTTCTGAGGGGTGACCCTGCTTTCAAGAAATTGTCACAGCCGAGATCCACAGAGGGCACCTCACGAGTGACCAATGGCAGCAGGACGGGACGGGGCAGGGCATGCGATGCACCCCTTCCCAAAGGGCCGCCGGGGCTAATGGTGAAAGACAGCAGAGAGGCATGGGAGAGTGACCTTTTAAAGGGTAACATTTACACTTATTGACTGCAAAGAGAGCAGGAAACCTTCTGCGAAAGCATCCATTAGAACAATAATCATTCAAAGGGTATGTTTCTGTTCTGAATGCCTCCACAAACCCCAACAGGTCATGTAGTTATCTGTTTCTATATTTGTTAGCCGTTAACTGAATGAACAGCTTTTGTCGTAGTTTTGTAGTTATTTCAGATAATAGTGTAACTCAGTCACAGGCATTACATAGTATTCTTCACTTATCTGTTTTCAAACTGCAGATTATGAAGTGCAATCTTTAGTCCTTTACTTTGTTAGGTGTCATATCAAGGTTATCTCGTCTGTAAAGACCTGACTATTTCGCGGTCGCCAGAAATTGTTCGCGGAGCTGCTTTCACTTACAAACATATTAAATGACAAACCACAATAGCCGGATCAGAAAACATAGAGGTTAAAGTCAGTGGTTTGGGTCTGCTATCGGGACTACTCTAGATTTAAGGATACGCAAAAGAAGCCAGAAAACGACAAGACTGGGCCAAGGATTCCCGAGCTCGTGTACAACATTTCAGCCTCTGACACACAAACTGATCATGTCAAGAGCAGCTCTGCTGTTTCTGTTACATCACAAATGTGTGCAAAACGGTAAAAAAGAAATGATAATTTATTTTAGGGTACATTCTAGTTATGATCTCAGAGGTGTCATCAGTATGGAAGAGCAATACTGCCTTTCTCCAATAATACAAGAAAATTTACATGCATACATCCCTGGCTCAAGATTGTACAGTTATATTCATGTACCGTTATTGTCATGTAAAAGGATTAGGTAAAGTCCTTTGAGTAATTGTAATTATTCAATCATAATTAATTAACAATGATTACATTTGAATATTTAATCATGTGGATGCTAAATGGCATTGGATACATTTGGGTTCATAATATAACTACATGCAATTCCATTCTGGTAATGAGAAAAGGTATGTACATCACTTAATGCTTGCAGGCCAAGTGAATATTCTTGGCTTGGTTCCAACCATAATCATTCTTTTCCTTTTTTTTTTTTTTTTTTTTTTTTTTTTTTTTTTATATAACGGCTATACAAACCAATGCTGGCTATGGTGAATGGCCTTCACAATGGATACATGTACATTCTGCAGCTGAGGCTATTCCTTTATCAAATATGTCAGATCAAATAAAAAGATTACGCTAATTAAATGAACAGCGTTTAGTAGGCATACAGGTCTGGGTAATAAACCCTCCAATAAAGGAACATTTAAGGCCAGATTTATCATAACCGATACTGGCAGCTGGTAGAATATGGAAGGCCTATTACAATGAAAATTGGTTATCCATACAGAAAAAATCGGCATAAAAATATTTTGGAAAAAGATGAAGAAACCTTGTAGTGAAAGGCCTGATTATGTATTTTTAATTTGATAAATTTGATATTAGAAATTTAATTAGATAATTAGCAAAAATGAACAAAGCACACCATTTTTTTCTGCAAGCTTAAAACATCTTCATGCATTTTTTTGTTTATACTTAAGTTGTTCTTGCATGACTTTGCTCAAGGGTAACTTAGTTGGTGTGCACAGTGCACATCACTCCTCTAATTTGTAATTGTTTGCACCCAAAAGCCATGTGACGAGACTGCCAGACTATTTAATGCACCTGAATTTTGTGCAGGGAGGGGAAAAGCTGCGAGACAGCGCAAGCCGAGTGAAAGTAACAGGGTCTGGTACCTCGGGTGCTGTGCACTTAAAGTTTTTTGGGTCCTTGTGCTCCACACTTAGTTTTTTTGGCCTTCTCTAAACTCTTAAGGATAAATTTCACATGTAAGTCTCACAAGCATGTGTTTTTAAGGGATCACACACAACTCCCTGTGTGCCACACGTGACAAAATGTGATCACATGATTTGCGCTTGTGGAAGCATGTACTGTTCATTTGGAACATGTGGTAAAAATATACAGAAACACATGATTTTACAAACACACTGAATAATCTGTGTGATATCTGTATGGGCTTTGAAGTAAAACAACAGAGGATGGTTTGGGAGGGAACAAGACAGAATGGACCATTTAAAATGTCTGAGAGTCTGCATTCATCACTAAATATGTTTCTCGGGTTATGCAGTGAAATAGTTTTATGATTTTATCATGCAGTGGCTCAATTGTGTTTGTCTTTCACACCCAGATCAATATTGATATCTTTGCTTTTAATATGGTTACATGCTGTACTTCCCCTTGTGTGCCAGTTTTTAATTTCAACATTTCCTAAACCATAATTTGTGTGACCAGGATAATGTTTAAAACAGCAGAGGTCCCCAAACCAGGCACAATGTCTGAATGATTTTATTTTCACATATGGAACAATTTCACACCTATAAAACTATATGACGTCAACTAAGCATTCAGCAGCGATCAGCTGTTTAATCGTTAAACAAAGTTGCTGTCAAGGTAACTGCAAGGTCATCGTGTTGGACTCCTGAGTTTTTACATATGGAACATTTGACAATATATGAAGAGTTGTGGGTCTAATTTGTCATTCCCCCTGCAGGCTTTTATTTGTGGGGGGGGTATGGATGGGGAGGGGGCAAATACTGTCGTCAGATCATCAGATGATTCATTCTTTGAAGTGAACCAACTGTGTCCGAGTTTCCCACCAAAGTTCCTCACCATTCCTCATCCATAAGATTAAAATGTGATTTAAAAAATGAGGTCTCACTGAAGAAAATTCAGACTCTGCTCTTGGTCTAAAAGATACACACACACGTCATTAATGCGGTTAGGGAGTGAGTGACAGGAATGCTGGTCTCTTGAGCAAGACGATGAGTTCCCTGAACGACGGTAGCATTCCCTTCATACAGTGCTTAAGCGGGTGTTTTTATATATTTCTGAAGTTCCATTACCCATACTATTTTAGAAATTAATGAGGAATAATTGGCCTCTGAGCGCCCCAAAGCGGGAAGCCAAGATTAGGAGATCTTGACGCAAGCGCACTTGACAGCACCGCTCGAGTGTTATTTCCAAGGCGCGTAAAATCAAACTGACGCTCTAACCAGGTGAAAATGTACCACCGCTGGATTCCCCCAGCCTCTGACAGCGCACAAAATCAGAAAGTTGGGAAATATAAATAAGTCATTCCTTTCCTCAACCAACCTCACCTTGTACGTTTCTGGCAGGGACCAGGTGTGGAGACAGATGGGTAGATGAGTAGCATGAAGAATTAAACAAATGAGTCAGAAACATGGGGGTGTGTCGCCCAAACCAATTACAGTTACATACTTCTGCGGACTGACCTCCAGTGTGGGATATTACTCCTAATTATTACCCACTCAGCAGGTTTTTAGGTGCCATATGTGCTTGGAAAATGTTTTTTTGGGGTTTTTTTTTTTTTTTTTTGCTGGCTGAAAACTGAAAACATTGCCTGCAGTTCTATTTTATTACCCATTTAAAAACCATGACTTTGCCTAAAATGGAGCCTTGCCTGAATTGCAGTCCAAAAGTATTGCTATCAGTGCCATATTGCATTCAATCCATAATGCATTGCAGCTGGAAATCCAACATCCTGTCTCAGGTTGCGTATTGCTGAGCATTCCAAATGACAACATTGGCCGCATCCGAAATCTCATATTACGCCCTATATAGGAGGCAAATATCAGTACGTTTAGTATGTTGTATGTCCGAATTTTCAAACCAGCTGAATCAGCATGTGAGCGTTACCCGGATGGTGTACTTCTTCCAGTAAAATTCTGCAGTGTGTGTGGACAGCACACTGGTCTGTCCCACAAGGATGATGGATGGATAGATGCCAAAGAAGACAGCAGAGACGACATCGTTTTGTTAAGTCTGATGGCGGATGTATGTCAGTTGTAAACTTCTGGCTGTTAGACTGAAGAAAACAGCAAGCGTTATATCTATGGTAGTATGTCCGAAAACGCACGACATAGAAGGCACTCCGTTGATGTAAGAGCAGTACGCTTTTGTTTGAATTTAGTAGGCACTGATTAGTATGCGATTTTGGATGCAGCCATTGACTTGTAGATTGTCACCGTTTGAAACCGAAACGACTTCTTGAAGTCCAACATTGCTGGGCATGCAGATTGAGACTCATGCTCAAATAGTCACAATTTTAACCCTAAAACTATTACCTTTGCACAGCATTGCCAAGGTTTCAATCCAAAACTGATGGCAAAATCTGGGCCACCAAGATTATAAACTGCTGCTGTTACCTCATGTGATAAGTTGCCACGATTAGGAAACAAAACTGTTGCCTCAAGCAATGTATTTCCACTTTTTGGATCCAGAATCCATTGCCCTGATTGGTGAATATCCAACCATTGGTAAAAGAAGTCATTCCCTTAAACTCTGTCCTGCTTAAAAGGAGACTCCTGCTGCGGTCTCCTTTTAAACCCGACGTGTATACCCGTTCGCATCTCTGCCGATCGGATCCCGTTTGATGAATGAAAGCCCTAAAGGTAGGGAAGGAGCTGGTTTTTTTTGACAGCATTCTAACGGCCTGATTTAAGGACCATGCCAGTCTGTCCCCATTTTTCTTTTTTTTAACCTTTCTCTTTTGCTGGTGAGAGCATGAGAGAGAGAGAGAGAGAGAGAGAGAGGGAGGAAGGGGTTATCCTCAGGGATATTCGGAGGTTGTATTTGTCCGTGAAGCGGTCGCTGTGGAGCTGAGAGCTGTAATTGGGCCTGTCAGCCTATTTCAACTTGCAGCTGTGAGAGCTATTAAACGGACTCTCCTCTCTTACAGTTCAGTCATTGCGCATTAGCAACACAGGGCCTGCTACTTTGTACATGCGTGCACACTTCAGGAATGTAAGATGGCTCCTCCAGCTCGCTCAATGGCAAAGGAAAAAAAAAGGACCCATCTTTGAACAGTTTGTCTTCACGGCATAATTACAATGGGGCAGATGCAGCGTAGGTAGGCGCAGGTGGCCCTGTTACTCATTTCGGACCTTCGGGTGGGCTGAATATTACCATAAGGGTGCAGAGTGTAAATTATTTTTACATACTTGGACAGAAAATGAACGTGTTCCGCGTTTCTGATTGCCCTGGTTTCTCTTAAAATGTGCAAGCATTCAAAACTGACTCCAGTTGTTCAAATTTCTATAAATACGGTCTGGGCATGATGGTGCATTATTTTCACGTTACATTCTCTCCTGTTTTTGCAAATTCAATATGTATACAAAGCAAATACTTGTTTGTGGTTTGCAAAATGATTGGAGGGGGAAATGTTCTGGCAAAATTTCAACGAGCTGACATTCTCTTCACTGTTAAATCAGATCGAAAATATAAATTAGAAGGATTACAATTTCAAATTTCTGCTAACCTTTGAGGTGTAAGCTTTGGGGTGTTATGTGCCAATGTGGAGATATGGGAAGGTAACAACCTTGTATCCTACAAATACTCCTGGGAAATGGAGTCCTAATCAGTCTGTTGAATGTTGAATGAAGTACCTGTGAAAACACACTGTGGGCAGAAAGTTCATGTTACTTGCACTTGAAAAGCTAGTTTCTGTTCCGCACAACTGATTTGTATAGAAAACCGCAGGAAAAAAAACTGTCATTATCCAGCGTTAACAATACCCCACTAGAATCTATTCAGGTCACCAAAGAATCACATCAATATGTTTACCTCCCACAGAGACTATTAAAATTATTTTTACCTGCTTGTCTGATAAATATTACTCACACTTTTCTGCATGGCACAAAATAAAGTCTCTGCTTGGTGGTGAGAACAGGACAGCCAGTAAAAGTGTAGACATGCCAGTAGAAAAAGGCTTAAAAGGTTAAACAATGAAAGGTTGCCAGACTGGTTTTACACCTATTATTTTAACCTTGTTAACCTCAGATTTTTTTATTTTTAATGGTTCATCCTTTCTGAAAGTACTGAATGTGAAAGGAGCAAGTTACAGAATAGATCTACTATGACTTTTGAAACGCCAGACAATGTTGAGTAGAAACAGCAATGCATCCAAGTTTAATTTTTGGTTGCCAATTTGTCTTGGGCACAGTAAAATGGGTTAACAATTTTGGGATAAACTATGGTTAAATGACCATCACATATTTAAATAACAGTCTCCTTGGAGGTGGAGCACAGGAATTTGTTCAAACCCAAACACAATCAGTAAACAATTATCAAGTAATCTTTAACAGAAATGGCATTGATTCTCAACTCATGAATTTACAATATATATTATTTTTAGTAATATACATAAGGTAATCAATTTCCATATGTATTTTTTCAGGTTCTGGGGCTGTGTTCATGCATAATTAATTATATTTCCTCATTTCATTCATGCTTGACAGTTGTAGGGTTAAATAATTCCTGCTTGGATTAATGTCATTTTGCTTTAAATACATCAGCAAGTGCATCTGTTGATGTTCATAATGTAACCTTGCTGTTAATTGTTACTGATTAGGGCTCAGGGAGATCACGGTGGCATTTGCAAGGTAAGATAGATCATATCATCGCCTGCCTGCGGAGAAGGGGGAGACAGAAGCTTATGTTTAAATCTGACAAACTGTAATTATTTTTAAACAACCTTGAATCGCCTTTTTTTGGCTCATTGATTTATTATGTGCATCTCGGTTGTCTGTGAATGAATTCTGGAACAATATGTTAATGTGTCAGCGAACACATGGCGGATTCGCTCGCTCCCTGCTCCTCCACCCCCCTCCACCCTCACCGCTTGATACAGCCAGGCTGCAGCGAGTCAGGCCGGGGGAAATGGTGGGCCGTTTCCCCGAACGGCACCAGGGGCAGTGGAGGATTGGGCATGGGTCCCTGGGCAGGTCGGTTCCGCTGGCCCACGGCCGTTTCTCCTCCATTGTGTGCTAATAGTCTTCCCACTGAAGAGCTGACCTGAAAAAAATAACATTAACACAGACTGAGGCAGTGAAAAATGTCATCAACAGATTATAGTGGTGGAAAAAATGTCATTAGGATGAGACTGATGCGGCAAAGCTCCTTTCCTTCCTGCTACAGCTGCCTGAGTGACTCGGCTATCGCCATATTTCCATCTTAAATGTGAAATTCAACATTGTCTTTTTGCACATTGCTTGTTCTTCTTATTCTTATATTTTTATTTCTCGATGAAATGTTTTAACATTCTGAGTTTTTCGTTTTGGCATAGTCATAAAATCCTTCTGTATCATCCAGATTCTGAAATGAAAGATACCCCAGTGATGTTGTATCCATTTGCGCTGCAAGTGATGAAAAGTATTTCTGGAAATCACAATAGCTTAGGAGTACCTGTTGGGTTGAAAATGCATTCAATCTTTTTTTCCCCTGCAGTGATGTTTCAGTATGCCTGTAAATTGTACCCAAAAAAAGATGCTGAGAAAAAATCAATCTAAACAAGCATACTCGCAGACAAATCTTCTTGGTGTGAAGATTGTCAAGACACTTAACACATTGCAGTTTCAATCAATTTAGTCTGCTCATGGTTTGAGGACCTGAGATGGCTTTGAACCATTTGGCTATGATAGAACTTTAGTTTAAGACGATAGCATTAAAGACCCACAGTGACTTCACCTGATTTTCCCTATTCAAAAGGATTCAGGCAGTCCATTTGAGTTAACGTGTTGGGTTTCATAGTGCATGAGTGACATGCACGTTTAAAAATCCCGATGTAGGACACACTTACTTGGGAATGCGTATCCGTGTAGTTTTATTGTTGCATTTTTTTGGCACACACCGTTCCATTCAGCATTTCTCTGTCTAGCTAGGACGAATTACAGATTGGACCAGAACAACGTTTCGTACTTGGTATGTCTCAGCCCTCCATAGTATAGCTGTGCATGAGGAATTTAACTGAACTTCACCTTTGTCTAGTCAGGCAATGACAAAGTCAGAGTATGCAGAGTTATGGTTAATGGCTGTAACTTGTCTATGTCATTTTTTTATCCCATAAAATCCATTCCTTCCCATTTATTTGACATGAAACACAACGGCAAACCCTGTCAAAGTACAGTCTATTTCTCACTTCATTGACAGTGGATGCGTATGGTAATTTGTCATGTTTGATGTTGCGGAGGAAGGACTGAGAAATCTTCAGCGCATTTCAAGAACCTTGAGCTCATATAACATATGGCAAGTCATATCATCCTGTCATACTTGGACCACTTTTTCCGATCCATAACTTTATTCATGACCTTGACCCGTGCATTGCAATGTCTTCTGCCCCTACCATTGTAAAGGTGTCCTCCTACCAATATTGTGGCCAATGATATGCACAGTTTTTTTGGGGCAGAAAAATATATATTCAAAAAATGAGCTAGGAAAAAATACCATCCTCAGTTGCTCAGAAACTTCACAAACAGGACCACTTCAAAAACTCAATGTTTGGAAACAGAGTACTAAAAGCTGTAGTGTAATTTAGTTTGGAGTGAAATCTATTTTTAAATATGAATATATTGAAATCTTTGTTACATCCTCTTTGTTTCCATCCTCAAAACATAGTCTCGTAATTCTGTTTTTTTTTTTTCTTTTTGTAACTGTCTACAAATCGAAGCTGGGATTCTCACCATCACTGACAGACTTTCTGAGCTACTTTCCTCACCCGATGTTTTCACAGTTTTTCTCCCTCAAAAACAAGTACCTGTGTTTGACACAGTGAGCTGAACAATGGAAGATGGGGAAGTGACCAGGAAAACAGGGCAACCACTACATCCTTTTAAAAAAATAGCCATGGGATCTGCAGTGACCACAAGTCGGGACTTCACTTTAGCTTTTCATCCATAGGCCAGACCCACCGCGGTGGTTCTCAAGGTCTGTTCTGGGCACCCTTGTGCAGCATTTGCTGGTTTTTGTTACAGCTGCTCCTCTGAAACATGTTTTGGCTTTCACAACATTTTGTGTTAACGTATAACAGATTTGGATTGGCTTGTAAATTGCTTCCGTCTTTTGAATTCCTCGATTTCTAACAGATGTTTTCTTTCAAGGACCAGGTGGGCATTCTGTCACCAGTGAGGGCTCCACTGATTTCATCTGTCAGTCTAAGTTAATCAATTACAACATAACCTTTCGTAAAAGATTTGTTAGCACAACAACAGAATTAATTCATTCATTTATCTGAGGCATGGGGAATGAATATGGAGCATTTATTCTTCATGTCGTGTTTGGCTTTTTCTGGCCTAATCAATTTAGGAAAGCGAGGAGGCACGCTCACACTCTTTCTGCTTTGTCAGTGTGTAATGAAAGGACAGCATCCATTTCATAATGTGTGTGGCAAAAACTTGCTGGAAGACAATACAATATTGCATGGCATTATTCTAATTTAATTTGATCATCTTTTTAAAATAAGAGTCAAATCAGGCCAAACTCGGACGTGTCTGGTTGCAACTGAGGTTTCATTTCAATTGGAAGTGAATTCAGATTGTGTGAATCATACACGAGGCCTGGTTATCCAGTCAGTGATTTAAATGAATCATTTAAATCAAAGTGTTTGAACACAACAAAAACCAGCAGCCATCCAAGACAGGACCTTGACGAGTTTGATGTAAATGGTGCATGAAAGCGACATTTAATTTCACTTCCTACCTTTGTTGGATTTTAATTCAAAACTGTTACTTCTGCTTACTAAATGTATTTGTTGTTTCTGGTTACATTAAAGAGTATGTTGATGTTTAAAACTTAACTTTCACACATTGAAGCATTTACTTGTTGCACAGGGCCTTCTGTCTTTGACATTGAAAAGGGACATACTTTTACCTTGGGGCTTGTTCTGGAGTTCTTCCATTCAAGCATGTGTCGTTCCATGGAACTTGTGTTCCTTTTTGCCCTTCGTCTTTACTTGCATCTCTCATGACTTGTGTTTTTGAACAAAAAGACCCTATAAAAGTGTGTCTTCCTGAAACTTCAGATGAAAACTTTGAATGCAATAACCTGCTGATGCGTGCTAGGATGTGACTGTACATTTTTTTCATTGTGTGGGATTTTCTACTGTAGGAAATATGAAATTCAAATTCAGTTTCACCTCTTCAGAGAAGTGATTTACTGACATGAATAACTCCCAGCAGGTAATCAATCCCAGAAGGCTGTGGCATGAACCCTATTGATTAAAAATCTGATTGGTTGTGTAAAGTAGTCTGACTGTGTATTTCTGTCTGTCTTTGTGACAGTCTGAAAGTTTCTGTATATATTTTATTATGAATTTGTATATCTTTGTGTGTGCATGTGTACTTGTATATGTCTGTTTTTGTGTATATCTGTGTGTGAGTGGAAGTGTGTGTGTGTCAAAACACAGTCCTGGCATCTCAAAATTCACCATATATTGTTGGGAGTGAGAAACATCCAAACCTCATGAGAACATAACATATCATATCCTCAGAATATCATGTCGATAACCCTGCTTTTATTTGTGAGCGTTTAACAACAACATTGTACCTGGCGTTTTTCTACCATGTGAGACAACTGCACCCTATAGTCAGTCTTAATCACTTAAAATTAGTGTTCAATGAGGATATTCGCAAGAGACCATGGCAACAGTGCTGGCAATGGCAGTGTGAAGAGATGAGAGTGTGGAGGCTGAGGGAGGTAAACTAATGAGAAACTGCTCGTGCTGTTCAGCACCCTGGACAGCGCCATTTGTTCAGAAGCTCCTCATCAGTCCCATGCAAGTGTGAACATTTGATTTTGAAAGATTAGATTCGTAATTATGTCAGTAATTTATATCAAAGGGCTTAATATCTTTGAACTGATTAAAGTAAAACATAGAAAATATGCACCATGACATCAGTTGTTTAAAAGATCTTTGTATAATATTTTGTATGATAGTGTTTGCATTATATTAGGTAATATTTGGCTTGGTTTACAGAAACTTACTGTGCATTCAAAACTGTTGTCTGACAACAAATATAATATGCAGAACAGGATAGTCAAAATGAAGTATACATTTATTATTTAGCAGCCAATTCAAAAGCAGTGTACACTATGTAAAACAAAATTACACTAAAGGCATTTTCCCCCCTTTTCCTCATTCTCAATTGGGGTACTGCTCGGAGAGTCCACATCCTGGTGTTGAATACTGGCCACCTGTCAAATCTCCCATGATCCTCTGTGTCCGCATTACGGTCGTATTTGTAGGTTGTCTGAAGTATTTTTGTTCCGGCTCTCCTATCTGCAGATGCTTTTAGTATGCTAAATTAATGAAGGTGACCATGCGCTTGAGACACTCAGAGCTGCACTGGATCTGTACTGTCACCTGCATTAATTTAGCATACCAACCGGGGCGATGCTCGGCAGACTATCCCCCGCCTCTGCGTGTTCCGTTTGTCCGCGGGCTCTCTGGCAGAGCGCCACCAGCGGTCTGCCCTCCTTAAGGGCATTTCAGGGCGCACTGACCCCGGATTCCCGCCGTTTAAATGTGTTTTGACGTTCTTTGTTTAATGGTGCTAATTGCACTTTGCGCGCTCACACAGCGGGGATCTTTATTTATTTATTTATTGACGTCATGGACACTGGTTTTGTAAATTGGTGTCAACTGCTTTTCTCAACTGCTTTAATTAAACAATAAATCAAGACAGTTTCAAGGACGTATAGAAGTATGACATAACTACTCTTAAATTCTCAATGGCCTTCGGGTTTTTCAAATATATATAGTGTATACAATATCCTACATATTCATAATTTTCTATTTTCATATCAGAAAATACTGAACAGCAGTGTCAAAGCTGATCACAAATAGGGCAATACAATGTTGAGAGGGGGTTTAAATATACAAAAGAAGAAAGCAGCAACAAGTTCAATTTAATTTGACCATTCAAGTTTTATTTCTCTAAAATCTAAAAATGGCCATTTCTTTTTATGGATAGCATTGTTTATTTAGTACAGAAAGGGGAGCAGAATACTATTGGAGGTATCTATTGTAATGATTTCAAAACTATATTCTTCCCTCATGTTCATTGCCGCTTTATCGTCTGTGAAGCACAGAAGCTCCCGTTTATAAGAGACTCAAGGCCGTGAGTGAAATGTTTTTGTCAAATATTTGTGACTGGATCCATCGGCATATCCTTAGACTGTATGCTTTCAAGGCCCTTTGAGTCTGCAGTGCAGTGATACTTGTAAGAGTGAATGAGGGGTGGGGGCAGGAACATAGCACCAGGGGGAAAAAGAGTACTATGTGTACAGGGCCCAAGAGTTTGTGGGGGCCCACAAATTTATTTTATTATGGAGTGGAGGGGCCCTCAGAGCCTGCCTGTGTACAGGGCCCAGAAATTCTCGCTACACCCCTGGGTGGGGTTGGAGCACGAGAGTGGATGGGGATTTATTTAGATTTCATGAATTCTTTACAAGGGAGGAGTTCATATGGTCAGTGAATTTTAATTCATAACTGAGGGTATTAAGCTTGAAAAAGCGTTCATGTTTCTTTATTTCCTCTGTCTCCCTGTTGCAAACTGGAGAAACATCACTTTTTGATTTTAATTACTACTTATCGCAAAAATATTATGTGTTTGTTTATATGAACATGGCTTTTCTGCATAAAATGTTGTAGACCTGGCAGTAATGGGTTAGAAATTATGCTTTTTAATAATGTGCATTGTAATAATCCACCAGGTGAAATGCTTATCGCGGTGTTGTTCAGTTAACTGATACTATATCATATTATCCATTGAGACTGTGAATATGAATTCTCAAGATTAACAATACAGTATTGACTTGATTTGCTTTTGACTCAGTTATAACCGTATTTAAAATAAAGAAATGCACATTTTTAAGCATTCACAGAACATGGAACTTTGTTTTTATTTTGTTCGTGTATTCGATCTGTCTCAATATAAAGCCAGGATGACTGTAATTGACAGCAGCTTTTAAGGGTAAGTGTCATTATGGGTTGACAGGATTTGTGGACATAGCTGTCGTGATCCCCACGGATCTCACAGGACAACTGTCTGTCTGTGCAAAGAGGATTGTGAATATATACTCTGGCTCAAAGAAAATAGTTAAAAGCCTGTATGAAAGACCTCAAAGGGGACAGTCAGATAATGACAGAATCAAGATTCAATAAAAAAACCTTTTTTAGCGAAATTTGTATTGCTTTATATACAGGAGTGCGAGAGTACGGTTATGTATTACACACATACACGCGTACAGACACTCAAACACACTAATCAGACACACTTTGAGAGCGTCTGAAATTCAGTCAGAACAGCGTTTAGTCTCTTCAAGGGCACATGCTGTTACTTCAGAATGAAAAGACATTTCAGTTCCAAAGGACATGTTTGGTTATGTCCCAAAAATGCTATTCACTCAAGAAAATGATGTTGTAATATAAAGTCTTTTTTGATTTCATAGTTTTTTTTCCCCATTAGTCTTGCAAGGTATTTGGGCCGGTCCTTGGACCTTGGGAACTCGGCAAGATGAAAAAAAAAGGAGAAAAACATTTTGTTAGAGTCTGTAACTTTGCAGTACATACCTTCATGGCAGGAAAAGAGAGTGTATTGGCCAGGATTCAATGTACTCTTCTCTTGTACATTTTATATTTATTTACAATTGAATGAGAGTTATGCTTTTTCTCTGCAAGGACAGCTTTGCACTACTTGCCAAACCGTGTCATTGAAGATAAAAAAATGTAACATGCTTTCAATTGTTAGCCAAACATAACCACTCATGTTGACTGACTCCTAAACTTTGTGTTTCCGTGGAACTCCACCACATTACGTGTGACCTAAAATCCTCTGCATTTATGACACCACAAGCAGTGTGTCAAGCCGTTGGGGTAATTTCCAAAATGTCTTCACAACAGGTTTTATACCACCAGGTTTCAACCACATGAAATGCCATTGTATTCACAAAACACACAACTGTCCTCATTCTCACCAAAACAAAACTCTCCTCCCTATTTCATTTCGGTCAACTCCCCTTTTAGGCCCTACCCTGGGACCGCCACCATGCAGGAAGTGCAACCATGACAATTTCTAACCTAACCATACAATATGACTCCCACCACATGACTGGTTGATCTACATTGCACACATCAGACAAAGACAGTGATATTTCCATTCTCTGTAATAACTTTATTAGACAGACTTCTGTTCAATTTGAGCTTCTTGGTTTGATGTTGTGCCGTTCTGTGTCCTTCGAAAATCAATATAAAAATAAACACATCAGAAATGGAATGCTCACATTTCTTTGTATGTTTTAAATTACTTTGTTGCTGACATGCTCAAAAACTCCAGGCAGAGAAATGCACAAATATCAGTCAGATACATTTGCAAACTATCCAACTCCTTACTTAGAAAACGCTGACAAATAAATATTAGTATTCTCCCAGAAGGTTTATTCTTTCATATTTGTATTAAAAATACAAACCCAAAGGTAAAATTGAACCCATAAAGACAAATTGAATCTGCAAAATGTTATTTTTATGTAATGTCTGTGGAGGAATACAATACGCTTGAGGCTCATGACTTTGAGTTGGCGATGACCGTGATAGTTTTGTCAGCGGGAACAGTTGGTGCCATCATTTGACATCCAGTGATTGGGAGCGGTCGCTGCTCTGGAAAGCTTTTGCACCTGTGCCTGGGTAAACTGTCATCTCCGCACGTTTGCCCACTTTAAAACTTCTGCCAGGAGAAAACGGGGACAGCCACATTCAGGTCACATTTTACTCAAACGTGCAGCCCACCTGGTCTTTGCATGGACTGCGAGACATGCGCGCACACGTGTATTCACGAGTTTTTTTGGGGCTTGTCTGTCGTGTCAACCAACGTGCTCCAGGCCTCAGGCCCACATTTCTGTTACCCAGTTCAGCTCCCTCCCTTTTGCTTTTTTTTTAATGAGCGTACCAACACACATCAAGCCACATCCAGGTCTACATGCTCCCTCTGAGGCTAGTCAGATCTATATTATCTGTATATTACATGTATCATATCCTGCACAATTTGCATATTGCGATTATGTATATCATATACATGCTGTTTGCTTTTCATGAACATCAATGCCAGTAAAATTATGCATTCAGTGCATTATTTTATCAATGAATGCGTTCCGATATCAACTGCACTTATGTACTTGAACATAAATCAGAATACATTTTAAAAAGGGTCGGGTTCCAGTAAATGTGTCTACTTTTAGGATGTTAAGTATAAGCGTATCTGTATACTCACAGTATGTAGTCTTTCATGCGTGTGCGAATACACTATCGATCTGATAATGTAGTAAAGCACTTTCACTCAGTTGTTTAATTTTCAGGGCTCTTAATACATTTGCTTTTTATGCAAAGGCCTTGTCCAGACCAATTTCTTGAGTGTTATTTTTAAATAAGTGAAGTACAGCTCTAAATGGCAAATGTGATTAAAAATTGACCAAGGTCAAGTCCTGTAAAAAGGAGAACACTGTAATATAATCAATATGGCTCAGGATTACTTTGGAATAGCAGTGCGGAGTGCATTCCACTGAGCACAAATTCAGTGTCCAGATCAATTTTTGATAGTTTCACGTTTGGGACACACAGTTGTAAAATTTTTTTTTTTTAAAGGTTGCTTTAATTGAATACCTGGTTTTGTCTGACAGTAAATAATATGCATGGCACTGAGCAATGTGCTTGCCCTCACTCCACACCTCATTTGAACATCAACCCACCCAAAGGCATGCGAGTTTGATTGATGCTTTCAAAAAGCGTTGGTGTTGAGGAGGAGAATGACTGCTGTACCTGTCTGACATTGGCTAACTTGCTTCAGAGCTAATGTCACATGACACCATGGAAAATGAAGAACCTGTTTCAGAGCTAATGTCACATGATACCATAGAAAATAAGGTATTTAATTTATTTTGGTCTCTCTTCCTATGATGCTTTTGCTTCAGATGGATTTGTTGCTGGAAAGTACAGTTGCAAAAGTCAGACAATTGATAATATTGCAGAATTCTCTGTAAATAAGGAAAGAATGTGTAACACAACTATAGGATTTCCTTTCGTCAAGTTTTGGCTATAGCCAATTTTAGCTTTATTTTCCCCATTCAGAAATCAGGTTGGGTATTTTTTACAGATCTATTTTTTTACAGATTTCAATCATTTATGTCTGATGTCTTCATTCCGTTCTCATTTGTGCCATGTTTCCCGCTATGTAAAATAGCCTCATGTTGATTTGAACAGGCCTTTGATACGACACAATCTGTCTGATGTGGCAAGCATAATTAATGGCATTGAAAGTCCAGATTCTGTGGCCTGTTTTCTTTCATCTCTGTCTATATGCCGGTTTTCTAGTTGTGACGCAAATGTAATTGGTGCGCTATTCTTCGCCCAACAGGCCCTCCTCGGCTGCATTTTTGAACCTCCATATTCATTTTCTTTCCTCTCAGAATCGGTGTTTCTCTTATTTGCTTTCAGTTGGTTTTCATAATGCTTGTGAAGGAGACTGAAATAGCAAGGATGGTTCATTGCAATTGGAGCGACAAATATCCAAGCAGAGACCTGCTTCTGTTATTTTCAGGGTAGTTGTCTTTCCTTTTTTAGTCCACCATTACGGCCCCTGAAAAAAGCTTATTTCTGAGGTTGTTCGTTTTGAATGTGCAGGAAGAGATGGATCCAAACATGCTTTTCTCTTTCTTTCATCTGTTTCTCATTAGTTCATTTCCTGGGAACTTTCACCAATTCATCTTCCAGTATATGCCGTTAGATCATGGTATGGGGCATGTTGCCTTCTCTCTGTAGGACTCTAAGGAACTTTTATGATGTATACAAGGGGTCATGATATCTGTTTTACTCTAGCCTTATGCCAAGCTAAGTTCCTGGGCAAATAGCCAGCCTTCTCTTCACAGTCAGCTGACATATCTGTAAAGGGAAGTCACATGGAGAGCAGAAAGCATGCTGTCCCATACAGAATGAGTTACCATTTCAGAGGCGTGTCTAAAACCCTCAGCAATGGATTTGCCAGATGCACGTTCTCCTGTTTTTTTTTTTTTTTTTTTTTTTGCCAGAACCCACACTGCAATGTACTCATGTCAAACTGCTGAAGGTTGGTCTCCTGGAAAGAGCTAAGCTGCTGCAGGAAATTGTGCTCGTGGGCTGGTGAGAGGCACGTTTCCCTCTGAATCAAATATAGCACAGCGTCCCCAGCACGACAATGAGGCCACTTTGCTGAAGAAAATACCGTCTGTCCCATGAGATGTTAACTGAATGACCCTAACTGGACCACCTTCACGCCAGCCATTGCTTCATGCTAATTTCTTTGAAACCACGCCCTTTGCTCATGGACACTTGAGCTGAGAGGGAAAAATGGGACAGCCTGGTCAATGAGATTTTGCTCTCTGTCTCTCTCTCTCTCTCTCTCTCTCTCTCTCTCTCTCTCTCTCTCTCAAACCTTTGAGGCAACGTTTGATGGTGTGCACTTTTCTTTTTCTTATTGGAGCAACATGACAACTTTTATAAAACTACCTTGATCAAATCGCATAATCATTCGATTTGTTTCCACTGCCTCTAGCAGTGGGAGGGGGATGGGTGATAAATAGCTGTACCACAATGAAACAGGTTATTTCCTTTTCTTTTTTTTTTCTAACAGTACCCCAGGGTATCTAACCAGAGCAGACAACCTTGGTCTCGGAGGGCCAGATACATTTCTGGTTTTTGGTTCATGCATAACCCTAACCGGATGTTGAATTACTTAGCTCAAAGAATGCAAAATAACCAGGGATACTCATTCCAACCATTCAGATTCTACTCACCCTTTGAAGATGAGCTGAAGAACTGAAAGCTCTTTATTTTTTCACCCCATTGTGTTACATCACAAATACGTTGAAGTGCATATTCATCTCTACCTGTCAAAGTTATATTGGAACACATAAGGAATTTGAATCCTGCCAGTTAATGTCGAGACAAATCTTGTACACCAGAGAACCCTGACCCTTACGTTTGTCAGGTTGACAAGATAATGATCATGGTCACCATTCATTTTCAACTTTGGGTTTGCTGCATGTGGTTAGCACATTGCAAAAAGATTCAATTATATAAATCATTAAATTTACTTATATCACATTTTGCAAGATGTATATTCTCTCTTTCTAGTTGTTTGCTGCTAAATTGTCTCATTCTCAAAAATCTGTTGACTCATTTCTGAACAAGGTTTAGGTCTAAGTATAGAATAAAGAACACTGCGTTCCATCCTTTGTTATTTGCATAAGACAGGCATAACGTGTGTGCATTTATTTTAGGCAGCATCACCAGGGTGGTATGTTTGTATCTGATGTGTGTTTGAGCATGTTTGAGCGTCAGCATACAGTTAGTGACTGAGCTAAGTTGGGTACTTTTTCGTGTAGTAACAGCGCAAATGAAACCTCCCACTGTTTCACACTATCGTTAGCATCAAGCAATGGGGGGTAGGGGGGTACTGTGTGGCTTCCACTGGCAAACTCTTCCAGCCCATCTGCTTGGGGGAGCCCTGCTCACAGAGCGTGCCCGACAAACCAGACCCGCCCCCGAAAACCTCCCCCTCCGCAGATGGTGCGTGTCGACGGTGACCGCCAAAAGTCAGTCCCCCGCCTGTTCTCTAGCCACACACAACCGCTGCAAGATTCATCAGCTCTGTTTCTGGAAAATTCTGAACACATGCGAAGACGATGTTTCCTTCAAACCTAAACAAACGAGTCATGACAGCTGAGCTCTCCCGGCGAGGAACCTCGTCCCCGTTTCCGCGGACACGTCCTTGCGGTGGTTGCGTTACCGCTGACAGTGACATACGTTCAAAGGTGTAGACATAGCCACAATTTAAGGGATACGGGTGTGTTTTCTATCCACATGCTAAACATTGGAAATGAAAATATGCTAAACATGAGAAACTGACTTTCATTTCGAATTATCTGACTCATGATTTCCTCAGATATATAGAATTTTTGACACACATATTGGTCTAGACTTGATACGTCACTGGCAAAGCCTAAACTGAGAAAGACCAGATACAAAGAATCCAAAACCATCTTTCCATTACCTGAGTTCTTGTGTCACTCTGTCATCCATGTTTGAATAACAGAGACCCAACTTGAGCTCCTACTTACAGTTGTCTGGCTAACTGCAGCTTTCCAAGCTTTCCTTCTCATCAATAATGACAGTCAATCCTGATACTGTAACTCAAAATACAAATCGTGATTAGGATTACATACGAATAAATGAATAAAAACGCCAGCTGGTAATCAATCCCACAAGTCAGTGTGAATTGGAAACAATGAGGCCAATTTGGCAGAACGATATGCCAAAGCAACTGGCAACTTTCGACCAAGTCTACCACGAGAGACTCACATATTTATGAAGACAAATTACAATTTTACAGCAGAATTAACACTCTGGAGTAATGAGCACTTTCTTTTTAATGAGCTGCCCTGTCAGATTGTATTACTATTAAAAAAAAGATCATAATTAGCACTAATCACCTGTATTCAAGTGTGAGACTGTGAACATATCGTCATATACCATCATTCATGTGTTATTTTTCAATCAAATGTGTGAAACTGAGAAGTTGTTCTTGTGTATGTTGTTTTAATCTGCATTCACATTCTGTCTTTGAGTCAGTGATTTCCAGTGAGTCATCAGGATCATACATGCAGAATTGTTTTGCCATGACAACCGTCATGTGATTCAGCTTGGTATGAAACCAGCCATGCCAGTGTTGAGGGCCACCGCTACTATGTTCTTAAAACAGTCTCCATCTCCTTAGCCACTGATGGCGCTGACAGTGGTCAACACAGGAGACAGCTGGATTTAATCCAATGGATTCTCTCCTCTTCAGGGGAATATGCGATTCAGTCTAAATAAACTTTATTCCTTTTCAGGGCTTGTGCTGTTCTATAATAAAAGAAAAATATCCACTGGGATTGCTAGCCTGTCTCCGCAAAGAGAAAATGATGCTGAGACGTTAAGTCGGCTTTGAATGAATAGCATAGGCTTTGAAAGAGACTGAGTGCATTTGATTGAATCTGACTCCCAGGATCCCCTCATTTGATTGAGCAGTGAGGGTTTTTATTTTTTAAATGTTCTGATGAATCAGCAGGTCCACTCTTGTGATCAGCGGGGTCGTGAATGAGTGAAAGGAGCTGGGCAGATGAAAATGGAGTCTGCTTTACAACCTTTCCTCGCTTTAAATGCTGTTGACACACCCAGCGGCACCTGGCTGGTTTTCCGGAAGCGGGGATGCGAATGCATCGATTGGGATTGTGAGAGATGCATGCGGAAAGGGATCACATTTTTATCCTTTGTCAGCTGGAGTGAAAACAAGGGATCGTGATCTCTCATTCCCTTCACCTAACAGGGAATGAAATCTCATATCCCCCGCCCACCACGCACATGAACGATGGGATTATGAGGAAGCATATGTTTAACTTGGCACAAGATATTCTTGACTGATTCATTGTGTTTCCTCTACACAGCAACACAATTTAAATCCATTGTTGTCATGTGTTACATTTTACATGTCAGTGTATTAAACTGGTTGCTTGCCAACTGAGACGTGAGATCTAAAACACTCAGTCTTTAAAATGCCCTGACCTTTAAAATAGTCAATTTATGTGTACACCAAGTCCATTGCCCTCCAGCATCACAACCACCGCTGTTATACATACCCTTGAATGCACTTGGTTTACTTTCACAAGAATGAAGTGAGCCACCACTCTGACATCTGGAAAATAAAGGGACACGTAAAAAAAGGTGATCGTATGTAGATGTGTTTTGTTGCTTTCGCGAACACAGATGTCGGCTTTCGCGGAGATCTCATTAATAATGGATCTCGCATCTGAAAGGTGTGCCATGCGGCTCTAAACATGTCGCCCCTCCAGCAGGCTGGCCCGCGTGGCCGTCGTACATCACCCCAGACTCTTATCTGGCGCGGTCCGCACGTACGAGTCGATGAGAGGGGGATGACTATCGATCTCGTTCCTCCCTCGGTCTCTCAGTGTCTGAGCCTGACGCATTAGCCTATGAAGTGCTGCAACTAGTCCAGTGCTCAGAACAAAGGACACCATAAAACATGGGACCATAAAATAAGGTATGAAATGAAAAGGCATAATCGTAAAGGTAAATCATAATTACTGCTTCATATACATTTAAATGTATGGCATTGTGTCGCATTGTATGTTTGGAATTGGCTGTATGCAGATAGGGTCATCATGCTGAGCAGAGGTCAGACATAATGAGTTCAGTCGTTGCTAAATGACAATGCTGTGACCATATCCATGTCCACTGATGGACATCGATGACGCTGATACTGGGTGTTAACAGTGTGGCTGCACCACTGGAATTTAAAATCCATTGCAATTTAGACCTTTATTGATTTACAAACAGGAATTAAAGATGTGGAATTAATGAATGAATGTATAAATCCATAAATAAATAAAAACTGAGACAACAAAAAAGGGCTATAAATGCCCCAAAACAGTGATCATTGCTCTGAACCCATTTTGTTACAATATCACACCTTCAATATAGATCTATTGATTAACTTGACCAGACTATATTGTATATTTGTACCTTGTGGTTTGATAATGGTTCATTAGAAGTTCCTCATGGTTATAAAAAAAAAAAAGAAAAAGAAAAAAGAAAACAAAACTCTTCCACTATAATTACAATCAAAGAACCTCTGAAGAACCTTTTGTTGCTTAGGGAAAATACTTCTGATTTTATCATAGTCATATTTACTTATACCATAATCATTGACAAATTTTGTATATTGTACAATCGTACATACATGACCCTGGAAAATAAATTATTTTGTACGAACATCTGAAGCACAGCAGTTTCAGATTGGGAAAATCTTTTTCTTTTTCATGTTATGCAATTGTAATTCACTTTACACTGTACACACACTTTTTAAACAACGTTGTACAACCTTTAAAATGGTCTCTATTGATTTAGCACGGGTGTGGCTCTGTGCAAATGGTCCCCATAACCAGGCTGCTGAGTAAGTAAGTTAGGGGTGCAGAGTTTCTGTTCCACCTATTAAAACTGTGCTCACATGAAAGGACCGATCTTCTCTGGCTGCTAGGAAACCAATGGGCTCAGTAAACACGATATTTTATATACACCAAGAGCATTTGATAAGTAAACACAATTTCTTCCAGAAAGAAACTCTATTTTCTATTTTCTTGGGCCCCCAAGACGTCAAGTAAAAGGTAAATATACACTTTGCTGGTCCACTTTTGAGTTCTTGACACATTGGAGGGATGTCTTTGAGACATGTCATGTTGACATGAGAGCCATGTTCACTCTATTCTTTCTCTCCAAGTATTTGGGGGAAAAAAGGGCTAAATTCAATAAAATGTGCTCAGCGCCATTGAGGGCCGATGCAGCTCAATCAAAACAAACTTTACAAGGCAACATCAAGTCACATTCTGTTGGCATAGCCTTTAAATATTTCTGATGGAATGGAAGCAAAAAATGAGGGGCGGGGGGGACAAGGCAATGAAGTTCACCGTTAGGAAAATGCCAACACTGATCAGGTTGCAGGAAGTGAAGGCCAGGAAAGTTCATTCAGACACTACATCAGCAGTAGAAGCATCCGAAATGCAGACTGCTCCCGACCCTTCTCCCTCTCGCTCGATGGCTGTCCTTGACTGATCCGTGCACCAGCGGAACAACAAAATCCCAAATTCCCACAGCTCCTCAGAGCTGAAGGCCCGCCAGCGCCGGATTACACATCCGCCACCAGCCTGGATCTCGTACGCAGCAAATCCAGAGCTGGATCAGCCTCCATTTTAGATGTCAGTGCATGTTGTCTGTCTGGGGATGGTGCCATATTGCTTATTCATCATCGCTGTTTTTTTTTTTTTTTTTTTTTTTGTGGGTAGGGAAGGCAATGGGTGGGGGTATTGGAGATCAACCAAGTGTTGGTGAATGCTGCCAAACGGTACCCAAAATTGCTTTCACTAAGAGTGTGTGTGTGTGTGTTAGTCTGTGTGTTTAGCAGCATCTGATGACTCGTTCACGGTTCAAAGTTGAAGTTCACGACAGCATCTGCTCTGATTAGTCGTTTTACTGAGTCAGGCCATTGCCAGGCAGGAGATAAATGCAGTGTGTATCAGAAAAAGAGATGCTACCACGAGATCACATCTTAAAAGCGGTGGATTGTATTTTATCCCATACAGTATGGTGCCTGGGAATTAATCTGGGATGTGTGCGTGCGTATGGGTGTGTCTGTGTGTGTGTGTGTGTGTGTGTGTGTGTGTTTGCTTAAAACCCTATGGGAATCAATAAATTAATTTACCATGTTTCAGTTTTTTTGAATGTTTGCAGGGAAATCATTACTGTTTGTGGTAAACATTTTGAGCCGGTTTCCCAGGCATGTATTAATCCTCGTCCTTGTCCAAAGATGTTTCTTTCAGTATCGTAGGCTTGTCGTCTAACATCCACACAGAGCCTTGATTCGTAAACCTGAACAATATATCCAGGCAAATGTTGATGGCCAGTGTAACAAAGATGTTGTTCTCAAGTTGTGGTTAATTATCAGTGATCAGACAGTTTAATAACAGGCAATTATCAGACAGTGTTGTTTTTTCGTTCCGCTATTGTATTTTCATCTCCTTTATTTTTGCACCTCAACATTTTGCTTCAGTTTGCACCAAATTATTTTAGATTTACTCACTGCAACAGTGCATATATATGTCCTGCAATGAGACAAGGTGTAAAAAAAAAAAAAAAAAAAAAAAAAAAAAAAAAAAAAAAGGAACAAATAATCAATGAAGCCAGATGTATCCCAGAATAGGAAGGCTGTTTCAGACAGATTCACTTCCCCAATTCCTCAGACTTTCTGGAAGAGGGCCGTGATGACCCTACACTGTACAAAGGCTGACTAAAACAAAAAAAAAGCAGGTTTCTTCGTCAGTCTCCTTGTTTGGCCCAATAATGCCCTCGCTTGCTGTGTCAGGTGAGTCCACACGCACGGGAAGATCCTCTTGCAATGCTTTGACAAGATGTCAGCCAGTCGAGCGCAACGGGCCAATTCGATTACCTTACGCCCAATGTGTGGCGTCTAGGACGGGCTCCGGCTCAGCTTCAGCTCGCTCCTTTGTATTCTGAGGCCCCGCCAATCTGTGAAAGCCAGCGTCTTGGCTACATCAGCCGAGGCCTCCAGAGTTTAAAACGGAATTGTCCACCATGCATTGGTCGGAACATGCAGTTGAAAGAAAAAAAAAAAAACACAACCTTCAAGGCAACGGGCAGCCAATCGTCTCCTGACTCAGGTACATGACTGGGACCCTTGAGAACACCACTGCTGTTGGGCCCTTGAGCAAGGCCCCCGACCCCACATTGCTCCCAGGGGAGATTGTCCCCTGGTTAGCATAATTAACTGTAAGTCGCTTTGGATAAAGGCGTCAGTTAAATGACAGTGAGGTGATGCATATGTCGCTGTTGACTTCACTTCTGTAATGTAACTGGTGTTAATGCATAATTTACATTGCCAAATACGATGTTAAAGTTAAGTCGAGAGTGTGGCGACACATCTTTCGTTATGTGACTCATCTGGAAAAGTGGCGTGATGACGTCTCTTATTATATCCGGTTAAATAATACGAGTTTGAATGAAGCAACCAACTGTGTGCTCAGATCCTTCCAACTGTGTTCTCAGGTCAAAGATCATATTCAGAAATCCAGCTGGACCAAATTTAATGAGCTCAGTAAAGGTTACAACCGTACATTTACTGCACTAGACTTTTGGAATAGCTGTGCATAATTGCTGTTCACAGATTGGAGCAGCCATTTACTTATCAGGTAGATCAATGGTCTTGTGTGGGGTAATGTTAAGCTTTATGGATTTGCTCAGACATTGAATTTGGCCTGCGATATCTAGCCTATGTGACTGATAATCTCTTGTTGGCTTGCATATGTACCAACAGAGTCATTTGCGAGCACTATTTGTATATCATTTCCAACCAGTTTGGAGAGTAAAAATATCTCTCTTTGAAAACTGGTGCTTACATCTCTTATATAAAAGCATGAAAGCAATGAACCCCAATTCTGTCGCTATTAATTTCATACATTATAAGCAAGCTAATGGCTCATCCGAAACCATTTTATTTTGGATAAAACAACTGAATGCTTCCAGGATTTGCGAAAAGGATTTATGCTCACACAAATTTTCTGTTCATGGGATTCACTCTGAAAGCAGGCTGATCAGAAATAGAGGTCTCATTTTATAGTGAAAACATCTGATTTTCAAGTCGTTAAGTGTTACTTTTCAGTAATTCTCACATCTTCCCTGTGGACACATACATAATGTTATACTTTACATGGCATTTCATTTATTTAGGTAATATCTAAGGTTTGTAAATATATATGCAATTGAAAAGCTTAACTGGTCACGCTGAAAACACATAATAATATAAGGTCTCGTCTTAATGAAATGTTGCAGGTTTCCCCTGACTACTTTGGCATGACTTGATGATGCCACGCAATAGATTGCCATTTAAATAAAATAATAAAGGATAACTATGGAGATGGATTTGTCTTTGCAAGAGGCGGTACACGACCATACAACATCAGAAGCGGCCACTGCAAACCAGATCAGTTTCCGACAAGATGTTTGATGTAAAGATAATTAATATGAAATGCCAGTAAAAGTGTTTGTTTGCAAGTGGATGAATTCGATACAACACAGACTTCATCATCTTTGGGCACACAAAAGTAAAGTCTCTTCAATGCATAAAAAACAGAAGTAAATCATGCAGGTTTGTGTGAAACCCTGGGATAGAAGATGAAGTTGATTTGCCTGTTTAGTTGAGCCTTCATGCATTTGAACCATCTGTCTCAAAAGTGCAGCAATACCACGTTGTGGTTCACGGTGTCCTGGTTTTAGGGGCGTACACCACACCTTTGGTCCAGGTATCCCACGGATTGGTCCATGGATATATTGATTGTCACTTATCAGTGGTACATACATATTTGAATGTTCTTCATTTTAATTATTTAATGTTAATTATAATGACCAATAATGCAGTTATATATCTAGATGTTGCGCTTGACTAAATTATAAATTACATCAACTAATTTATGAGTTCATATAATTTGCGGTTGCTTTGTGTTTATGATAACATCCACAACTTCCATGCACATGCCAGGAAAGGATTTGCAATCTTCTACATTATATTGTATATGATAAGAGATCTATATCGGGAATGTTTTTATCTTAATTAAACACGAGATCAAAGAATTTTTAAATTCAAGCCTTTGTTTGTCTCCATACCACTTGAATGTCAGTAAATCAAAGTAATTAACTTGGATTTGTTCAGGCTATGGCTACTTTCCAGAAATACGAATCATAAAGTATGCTTAAAGGTGATAAAAATATATAAATTAAAAAAAAAACAAACAAACAAAAACCGAAACAAAAGGAGAGTCCCACCAATCATCTGAACGGAACTAAACCGTGTGAGGGGGCTGTTGATTGGTTCTTTCATCTGCCACCAGCCTGCAAATAAAAACCTCACAAGACAAGAGCAAGGGATTTTTACCCAATTACATGAACAAACTGCATGTTGGTGGGTGAGTAGATATAAAATTCCTTGTAAATGTAGTGTTGGTGACAGACACACAGAGGAGTCATCAAAGTGAGTTAACGTCAGAGAGTGTGGATGAAAACATGAGATGGGTGTGAAAGACATTTAGAGCTCATTGTTTCCAGATCCCTTTGGGTACATATTAACATGCATGTGTACTTGCACACACACACACACACACACACACACACACACATATTCATGCATATGCAGTACATTTCTTAAACCTTCTCGTAATAAACAATCACCAGTGTTGTTGAATCCACACTGGAACTCACCAGGTGCTTTTCAGTGACCTAGAGAGCTAAATACCACATACATAAAATGCTTAAAAAAATATGCTCATGTATCCACAAAATATTTTACTATCCATCTCAAGGTGTGCTTTACATGTGCACAGAAGGTGTTATGCCACTTTAACCGTGTTGCATTGTGGGAATTTTTGTTTCTGGTAAGGAATACAGCATTTGGGAACAGATAAGACCATACTTTGATGTCATGTCTGAAATGATACACTTTGATTACAGACTGTTAGCTACAGTTTGGACTGTTTGACCATTCACAAATGCATCATAAATGAGGAGGTATTTGGAACTTATTTGCTTATCCTGGTGCTTTCTTGGCTAGGAAAGCACCAGCATCTTCTGACCGTGGAGTTTTATTGTGAATGGAAAAATCTACTGTTGCTTTCGACCACAGTTTAAAGCAGATTCAGGAGAGGTAACCACACCTATACCATCATGACTGCATAATTAGGAAAGAATAAGATCAACAATGTCTAAATGCTTGTATTCAAACACAAAGATCAATTCCAAAGCTTGGAGACTGTGCAGTGCTGAGGAGACTGTGCGGTGCTTGGGAGACTGTGCTTAGGAGACTGTGCGGTGCTGAGGAGACTGTGCTTAGAGACTGTGCGGTGCTTAGGTGACTGTGCTTAGGAGACTGTGCGGTGCTGAGGAGACTGTGCTTAGGAGACTGTGCGGTGCTTAGGTGACTGTGCTTAGGAGACTGTGCTTAGGAGACTGTGCGGTGCTTAGGTGACTGTGCTTAGACTGTGCTTAGGAGACTGTGCGGTGCTTAGGAGACTGTGCTGTGCTGAGGAGACTGTGCTTAGGAGACTGTGCGGTGCTGAGGAGACTGTGCTCAGGAGACTGTGCGGTGCTTAGGAGACTGTGCTTAGGAGACTGTGTGGTGCTTAGGAGACTGTGCTTAGGAGACTGTGTGGTGCTTAGGAGACTGTGCTTAGGAGACTGTGTGGTGCTTGGGAGACTGTGCTTAGGAGACTGTGCAGTGCTTGGGAGACTGTGCTTAGGAGACTGTGCAGTGCTTGGGAGACTGTGCTTCGGAGACTGTGCGGTGCTTCGGAGGCTGTGCTGAGGAGACTGCGCAGTGCTTAGGAGATGGTGCTTAGGAAATTGTGTGGCGCTTCGGTGACCGTGAAGAAATAGTGAGCCTCCAGCAATGCAGTACCTTTTTCTAATACTCTTTTTGAACAAGTGATTGGAGTCCAGTGCTTATGAGCTAAAATGTGTTCCCACATTCTAACATTACATTAAAGGTATTTAGCAGACACACTTACCAGAGCGACTTAAATCTCGGCTCATAAGAGACTTCTGCTTGTTTAAGCTTATTACAGTAGAAGTGCTTATTTTAGGCCATCATAAATTGGAAGTTTTATGGTGCTTCCACACACTCACTCACTCACACACGTGCACACACCCTTCAGTACCTTCTCACACATACTAAAGTGCATATATGCAAATGTGAAACGCAAACATATTCATACATGCACATGTATAAACATATATCCGCTGATGTTGAGTAGATGACTGGCCCCAGAGATCATGGACTTTGATTCTTAATGACTGCTACCCCTCGCTCTTTAGCAGATGGAAGTTGACCCATAACCGATGAACTTGAGGTGCGTCTCCTTTCAGATCCCATCAGGGAATGAAGTAAATGATTCAACAAGCTCTCTGAAACATCCAATTACGTGCCTCGGCACGATGGCGGGTAAGGGGCTGGGCCGATAATCAAAAGGTCACGAGTTCTATTCTCAGGTGAGCAGCCGCCCTGCCCTCGAGCTGGCATGGATGCTGAGACTGAATGCTGAATTAGCTTGTAAAACGGCTTTTACATACTACAGAGAGATAGCATGTGAAGTCGACTCACATCAACAAGTCAATGCACTTGTCAGATGAACCATGCAAGTTGGCTCCTTTGGTGGGTCGCAAGATATGATGAAGCATGGGTTAAAATGCAGGGTAGGGAGCCAGTAATCATGTCCTTCTGCAAACAAACATTGACATTGGCATCTCTGAAAAATGTACTTGTTTGTAATTATCCATTTAAATTGCAGGGACAACACACAACTTAAACATGAACTGGATTTGTGAGACCACATGGTGCTGTCTGCAGGGTGGCTGGCTCTCGTACCATATAGAGTCGGCTCTCGAACCCCCCACATGGCCAGGGTTCCAATCACAGCCCACCTGTAATTCCCTCCTCTTCATCTTCACTTTCCTTCCATCTGAACTAAAGATGATAAAATATGAAAGGAAATTATCCAACCCACTCTACCAAAACCCAAATTAAGTATTAAAAATGAATACATAAATGTCACCATTCCATATATTGTACATGATTTAGGCTTTAACAGTTATTGAAACATTTACTTTTTTTCCCCTCCAGGTACAATGTGCTTATGTAAACTTAAAAAAGTGGAAAATTATGACAGGTAAATCCATATATAAATGAGTGATTGGAGAGATGAAAATTATTTCAAATACTTGTTTTCTATGAAGGCAGTTGAGGATTATGACTGAATCCTAGTTATTCCATTCTCTGACAGCCCAGGTAGGTGCAGAAGCTGCTGTCTGCAGCCTGTTGAATGACATTTCCAACTTCCATATCTCTCTCTCCAGGTAACGATGCTAAATTGTGGAGTTCATATGTTCCAGAGTGTACACGTCTGTGCCTTCCTGTCACTCCAATTCACTTGAAGCATACAGCGTTGAACATCATTATGTAATGGTGCAAACCTCAAAATGTCACAATATGCCAGTGATGATGTTAATATTTCAAAAAGATAGCAGGCGCTGACTTAAATACTCCAGCAATACATAAATATGCTAAGAAAATAAATCTTCAATTTCCATAACTCTGACATGCTTATGCTATACTTTCGTTTAAGTATTTTGCAACTCTGTACATGGTATGTGAGGTGTTTGTGAACATCATCATTTTGATCCATCAAGAAAATAACATACTCCACATCGCCTAAATGGAAAAATTGCATCTATTTAAGCAGCAAAAAGTAATTTAGTTTTCGAGGCATAGTTTAGCTGAGAGGAAATGTGTGTTTGTGGGCAAATCTGGCCTTTTTGCTCTCAGTGTGAGAGTACCTTTCTCGGTTGAGGACAAAATGTGAAATGGGACCAAACCGTGAGTCCACAGCAGTCACCCCAAAGGTGTAACGGGAAGCATCGGTGTATCTTTTGCCTAAGTGCCCCTCTCATTTTAAGAGACCATTTAAATATTGCACGGCTGGAGGGATGGGCACACGAACAGGGAACAGCGTCACTTTTCACAGAAAAGCGAAGTAGAATTGAATCAGCTGCATATGTTACGTATATTTTGAGATGCCCATTGAGTGAACAGTAAGACTCAGAGAACAGACAAAAGGAGGCTATTTGAATCAAATGAATGATAGATTAGCTTCATAGACAGCTATTGACTGCTGCAGACCTTCTGGAATATCACTTAAAAAGGGTTCAGAAAGAAAGCTAGATCATGTTTTACCACTGACTCGTGTCCCAGTCCATATAAAGTATTGAAAATTGTGCTTGAATATGTCATCGGCCTCCTGAGTAATCCTAAATGGTCGTATTGTCCAACACAGTTTTTGTCAATAAGACATCAATATTATACGAACTTGCTTTGAATGTTCTGGGAAACAAAAATGGTTTGTTAACATTTCACTGATGTAAGAATATCGTATTCAACTACATCTCTGAAAGGTACCCATTGCAAGTGCGGGGGAACAAGCTCTACCAACCCACCAAATATAGTTTTAAAATTGTACGTCTACAGTTAGGCAAGACTGTTCTTACTGGTCACTTTAAATTATGGATTTCAGTTATGTTCAGCTTTGTCAGGCCAGTTTAGTCATATTTGGTTCATATCATATTTGGTGACAGAGGACCTTAAATTCAGTCTTTTGTGTATTCCTATGTGAATAAAGGTATCCAAGGAAACACAATTGCGCTATGATGTGTCCCTGAAGCCCAAATTTGATGTCGCTGTTAACAATTCTAAACATTTTGGCAACAATCTTTTGAGGGAACCGATTCAAACTGACACTCGCGATCATAATGAATGTGTTCTGAAATACTGTTATCGGACAGCGCACACCACTCAAAAGTATTTTGTAAAATTTCATGTGACTCGCAACGCATATCTCCCCCTTGCAGATGTGACTGGTATCTCCCCGGTGTGTCTGCATCTATTTCTGTAAAACACTGCGGGTAGCAATCTGTTGGAGAGGTCATTCGAGTTAAAGTAAGAAAACCTTATTACTCTCTGCTGCAGTTCGCGTTCCCATAACCGTCCCTGTACTGTGTTGTTTTTTTTTTTTTTCTGACAATGCACAACTTGGACAGGGGCTCGATCAACATCCGTTCACAATAGGATTCACATGCACCGGATGTCGAATGCCTGGTTTTTGACATAATGGCAATTGAGGATCAGAATGTTTTTAAGATTAGGTTTTTTTTCTGTCATGGTCTTCTCTCCCATCTCCTTAACCCTGCATTGCTCCCAGGGGGATTGGCCTTGGCTAGCACAGTCAACCTTGGATAAGCATTATCAAAATTACATTCATGTAATGTAATGATATCAGCATGTGGTCAGATCATGGAAAATCACTGTTTCCCCAATAATCAGTGATACATAATTTCCAATTAAACATTTCCAAGTTCCCAATTGCTTATAACCTAATATGTTTTAAAATTTCAAGGAAATTAACTGGCTATACAAAAACCTTACTTATCCACTCTGTTTGTGACATGATGGTGATCATAGTCCCATTTAATGTCAGTTGATTCTCACACAAAGTAAATTTCCCTTTTGTTGCATGTTGGATACCCTTTCCTGGTAATGACAAGCCATGAAGTAGGCAGATATGCTAACACACACTCTCTGTCTCTTTTCTCTCTCGCTCTCCATGGCTTGGTGCGAAGGTGCAGTATCACAATAAAATTAGAATGTAACACATTTCTATAATTGTTGAAATGTTCAGTGATTTTTTTTTTTTTATGGCTGTGTGTTTGTCTTAACATGATGACAAGATGGTCTCAATTGGGAAATTATCCAAAGTAATTGTGGTATCTACCTGCATTTAGCATTTTAAGCCAAATCAACACACCCCTGCTGGTTTACCACTTTTTTATACACACCTCAAAGAGATCTGGTCTGCTATCTGCTGGTTTTTCAGATGAAATTCAGCCGGCATCATGCCTTGCATTGAATACAAGTGCAGCCATCGCCTTTCATCCAGCAGACACATGCAAATAGTGGAATGGTGTAGCATGCTGATTTCATTCCGGTGAGTTAGCTCGCGCAACAATACCTTGAATTATGTATACAGGCAGGTCCGCTACACGGATACCCATACAAACACGTGCGAACACATAGGATGTGCTTGTAGATACACATGCACATACACACAGACTTCCGATCTCTGTGAATGTAGGTCTGCTCTCATGGGGAACTGAATTACAACTCAAACAGGAAATAAAGGCCGTACAATAACACGGCTGTTGCCAAGGTTAAAGCAAAAATGTTTTTTTTTTTTTTTTTAACCCGCCATCCAGAATTCTTTTTCTCTGTAAAACATGACCATAAAACCTGTAGCTTTTGATGTTATGTTTTGTGGAATTGTGGAGAACTCAACACAGAGGAATTTGGGAAATCCAGTGATTGAAAGGATTTCAGGGATGCACAATGGCTCATTGGTTAGCAATGTGGCCTGAAAGAAGGACCCAGGTAAGAGTCCTTTCCATGGCCAGACCCCTTTCTGTGTGAATTGAGCATCTTTCTCCCTGCTTTCCTCCCACAGTCGAAAGATGTACAGGTTTGGTAGATTGAACATGCCAGAGCTGTCCATAGATGAGTGTTTGTGTTTGTGATCGACTGTCTGATCCTGCAGCAGACTGGCGACCTGTCGATTGCATCTTCTTGTTTTTACACATTGTATTCTGGGATAGGAACCAGCCTCCCGGCTTTTTTCTGTTCATGCATTTCTGACATCATTTAGGCTCTATGGTACTCACATTACTGATATTTCAGCTGAAAGTAGGTTGTTTGACTGTTTATATTGAATGCATCAACAAGACCTACCATTATCTCTCTGAGTAAACTTAATGCTCAGTAAATAGTGAAAACAACTCCAGAAGCATGAATGTCCACTGTGCAATCGGGACAGACTTGTATTTATTCATATGGCCTTGAACACTCATAAATATACAGAAAGTGAATTCAGATGACTGGCCACACACGAAAAAAACCCTCACAGGGATACAATAATTATGGGCTGATAAAATGTGTTTCGCCCCAGCTGTGGACTTCTGTACTGTTGTACTTCATTGCTACATTTTGGACTAGGTTTTTTTTTTTTTTTGTTTCTTGCATCCAGGAACTTGCATGTGTGGGCTGACTCTGTGCTGAGCCGGACACGAAGGCACACTGAGCGGGTCATTGAAATGGAAATGACTTTTGGTTTTGAGACAAGTGCAGCCATGTCCACCGAGGTCTCACAGCCCCGCTGACGTGGACGTCACAACACGCATTCTCTCCAGAATTCTGCTTCCTCAAACGCGTATGTGAATATTCAGGAGAAGCAAACGTTTATAAATATCTCTTGTGCAAATACGTCTATGTAAAATAGCTAAGATTATTCTCTCAAAAATCTGTAACAAAACATTAAAATAGAAATTCTTTCACTTCGGTGAATATTTTTATTGACTTAATGATCTGGAAATCCTTCCTTTTGCTACACAAATGTGACTCTCCGATCATATGTCAGGGAACATTGCTTAGACCCCCAGCACAAAGTCTTCTAAATTTATCTCGGGGCGATCACTTGGAGAGAGTGGAAACACGTCTTCATCTCCTGAAAGAACGAAATGAAGAGATGAAAGTTACTGATTCTCTGTCTTATTTCCTGTTCAGCCATCATAGCCATTGAGCAACAAAGATAGTGTAAGTCTTGGAAAGTGTATGATATACACAGTAGCTGTTATAATATTTGGAACAAATTAAAAGTGGCTGTTTTAACTGTTACACTTTCAAGCCATATTCTCTGTGCTAGTCACGTACACGCACACACGCACACTCCCTCACCCTCCAGTTCAGAGTGCTACACAACCCTGCCAGGCACCTTGCTTTGTCAGACTTGTTTTACGCTGTTCTTCGAAAGCACCACCTGCTTTATATCCCCGGCATATCAGTGGCTGTGATTTAGGGGCGTCGCCGAGTTTCAAAGCCGCGTGGTGAGAAAATACACCCACCTCTACTATCTAACAGTGGGTGGGCAGCCAGAGCTAGAATTTACTGCCGTGGCAGTGGCAAGCAATATTACAGGCTTGGGTAACCCCTGCCACAAACGCTGGCTCCTTATGACAAAGAGCGGTATTAACGGACAATTATTTTGCTCATAAACAGGCAAATAATTGCAGCATAAATCAGAAGGTCGGTGACGAAATTTGGAACGACTGGGAAAGAGTTGTTTCGGTGTGCTCGGCTGGGGAAGCGGCAGCGGGTGGCGACAGTGCGAGACGTTGACAGGACAATTGTCCGCCATTTTATGAACGACTGTCTGAATGGGCCTGTCTGTTTCTCAGATGTACCCCTGTGTGGGATGCCATCTTCCTGTCACATGTTCAGCATTCCCACAATTCCTGCGATTACGCCAGGTCGATGACCCCAGCGATGTCAGTCAGAGTTCGTAGAATGTGTTTCTTCAGCAGAGCACCAGCTAATTTGTGGAACTTGCTCGTTCTAGAAACAAAATTGTAATTTGAATGAACTGGTAACATTTCCCACATGCATCAATGCCTTCTCCATCTTGCTCTGTACAAGCGAAGGAACATCATAGGCTACTTTTGACTAAAGTTTTAGGGCATGCTAAAATTTTGGCATATATGCAGTCTTACTGACATTATTTGTAATTGTAGCAATTGGACATCCTCGACCAATTCCATCCTTTGTTGGAAGTAAATCTGTGTTGCTCATACAAAATGCTGTAAATAAAAATTGGGATTTATTTGTATTAAATGGGTTTTAATACAAATATTCAACCCATTTAATACAAATACGACCCATCAGCAGAGCAGGCTGCATGTAGAATAAATTCTCATTTTTCAAGCTCAACATTGTGGCAAGAAAATAAATGCTAATTCCTATGGGAAACATTCTCTGTTGTGATATGTTTTTTTTCAAGCTGAAGCGTCTGGTTTGGCCTTCCACAGCACTGTCTGAAGGGATGTTAAGCATGCCGACAGGTGTTGTCAACGAGGCAGCCGAAACACATCAAAGGGCAGATCGCGCTGCAGGGGGCGTTAGCCGATGCCCCGCAAGACCAAATTATCATTGACCAAACAAACAGTTCTGCGGCATTGCTCTCACTGCATGGGTGGATGGAGGTGTAGGGGTAGGGGATGGACAGGAAGTTGTATTATTTGTCTCACATCTGGGAATTTTTTTTTTTTTCTTGAATCTGACCCCATTACATGTTCTTGGCCTGGAAGTTATTGTTTATCTCTGGACTGTAATCCGATCACTGTAAATGTCAAAGAATAACAATATATGGGAGTTGTAGGGTGAAAAGAACAGTTGGAACCTCTTGCAATACTCCTTGCCTTTGTGTTTAATGTGTGGGTTTGACACTGGCTTCCCCAAAAGGGGGAAATGAGTGAGTGAAGGCAACCCAGACCCAGCAGTTCTTTCAAAGAAAGGTAGAATCCACAGAGCTGTTGGTTGCTTCCTCTGGAGGCATGGATAGGACTAGCATTCCAGCACAAATGTCTTGCCTTCAGGGAAACCAGGGTGAAAAACATGCCGCTTTGCAGATAATAGCATTTTCGCACCAGTGCAGGCAAAGGAATACTGATAAGTAGCTATTATGTAGATGAGAAGGAAGGGAAAAAAATAAGAAATTACCCCGTACTGCAATAATGAGTTTTAATAAACTCCTGATACCTGTCTGGGTTGTAATGGCATTCCTCCAAAATGCTAAATACCTCAAAAAAAATCTTCATACCCTCCATGAGCACCGTTTGTGAAGTTTTGAAATGCATCAACACCTAGAAAGAAGCCGAGAGACAAAGTGTCTGTGGCTGTGAAAACATATTGCACAAATCTGTATGAATTAATGTGTACAACTGGGGGTATTGATTTCCCATCAGCCGCTAACAAAACAGTCATGCCCCATCTGCAACTGTTTCTATTTCACTCAGCTTTTACACCGAAGTCACTCTCTGTACAGCAACCAGGCATTTACTTGTATGCAACCAAAAGAATTATGAGTAATTCCACCAAAATCAACAAATGTCCCCTTCTGACCCTTACCTGATTTTTTTTGTTTTTGTGTGCACGTGCTAATGCATACATGACGAGCATCGTAGCAGTGATGTTAGTCATTTAGCTGATGCTTTTATCCAAAGCAGCTTACAGTGGATAGGGCAAACCAAGGGCCAATCCCCCTGGGAGCAATGTGGGGTGAAGGGCCTTGCTCAAGGGCCCAACAGCAGTTCTTGTTGTTTGACTAAAGCTTGAGCCACCAACCTCAGGGGTCTCAGTCATTCACGTTAGCCACGAAACTACAGGCCGCCCCATGTTAACCCTATATGAAGTCAAACATGAAGACCCAAGTAAGAAGACTATTTGAGTTCTTTTCTTTTGAACCCATGAGGGGTACTCTCAGTTTATATTCTTTTTTAACCCCATTGCTGGAAGATACACTTTTCAGAACTGAAACAACAGTTTTACATAGTTTACCAAAGTGTGATTAAACAATCTGAAAATGCAACCGTTTTTTCCCCAACATGTTCAGTTATGGAGTGTCTGGCAAGGAGATGGAAAGAGGAACGGTTCTGAGGTCACACTGATAATCTCTCCCTGACGCCTGGAGCTGACTCTCAGAGAATCTCATTTCAGGGTTAGATTTGATCTTTCCAGCCATTTCTGGGTGTGTAAAGTCAGTAAATATGGAGACCTGAGGAAGATTTAGGGGGTAGATGTCGTGCGCAAACAGTCCACCTTTCTTTCCACCACATTTTGGGGACACCGACAGTGGGAGCGGGTGAAAATGTGACGCATGTAAGAGTTTGATCTATCTCCCCTGTAGAGGCAGCGAAAGCTCTTCTCTGCAGTGTGCCTGAATCCATTGCCCGTTGACCACGCCTCCGTTCTGACACACTCAGGGTGGGGTGTTAATTGGGCAAGCTTTATGTGTGTTGTCCTTTGGGAACAGGGGTAAGAAGTATGCACTGTGACAGCTATCGAATCTGTGTAAATTTCCCAGAGCCCACCGGAATAAATATGCCTTACATCTGTTTTTCCCCATTTATGATATATGAGAGTTCCCATAAGGGTTGCTGACAAGGTTCTGTGTGGATTTTGTGCACTTGTTGATGAGGTTCATCTTCAACCACGTTTTCGATCGATCAGGAAATTTCAAATTAGAGAAGTGGCCGGTCTTTATTCCGCTAGCCTGTGATGCTGGCTGAATGGGATAAATTCTATGGAATAACGATCTGCCCACTCGAAACCAAAGGGTGCACATCAGAAACCTGGCAAATACATTACATGTTATCCTTCAATACTCAGAACATGTATATTATAAATATTATAAAATATGATTTCAGAGCAGATATTTGGCTGGGATTGTCCCCAGTGTCTACAGGCGAGTGTATTTTTGATCAGCATTATTTATTTTTTTTATTTATGTGGATGTACACCAAACTGCATTCATTATTGAAAAAAAGTCATAAAGCAAGAATAATCAATACCCACACATAGGCATCACTTCAAAAATTCACGGTTGTATATACGAACAAGCGATAATGCTTCATGTAGTGAATTTATTGCACAGTGCGGTGTAAAAATCTGCTGGTCACAGATATAATGAAAGAAACAATTCACTGATCCAGGCGTTCAGATAAAACACAAACACAGGCACGCATGCATTTGTTACATAGAATTGAGATATGCAGAGTTATAGTTTGACAATATGTTTGGTTATGAATGTTATATTAATGCAAGTCAGAAGGCAAACACTTGTGATATGGAAGCACCGAACAGGAACACACAACCTCTATTCGATTGCTTCGTAACGGGTGTGAGTCGTGAACGGGATAGCCACAACACATTTTAATTATGGAAAAGCATACCTGTAGGGACAAGGGCCAATCACTTGGGGGGTGGGGGGTGTGCTATAAATTAGAATGGAACAGCTGAGCGATTGGGACAATTCCACTGGGCAAATGAAGAATCTACATGGGGTCAGTGAATGAACTTGTTGGTGCTCAGCCTGCCAAGGAGCAGAGGGGTTCGACTGATATAGCCATGTGCAAGTCACCATGATTCTTTATCCAGGTAA
Organism: Albula goreensis; assembly: GCA_022829145.1. NCBI lineage: Eukaryota > Metazoa > Chordata > Actinopteri > Albuliformes > Albulidae > Albula > Albula goreensis. The sequence goes on from CM040751.1 coordinate 6,288,986, forward strand.
GCTGAGTTGATTGTTTCAGCTGTTGGAAATAAAGCTGGGAGTTAAAAATCTGAATCATGTGATGAATATTTTGGACATTCACTTCTTTCAAGGCTCAAGCAAAGTGATTTTGTACATGTGCCATCTAATTTCTGGAAGATTGAATTGCTTCAGGGTACTGTGTGTGTGTGTGTGTGTGTGTGTGTGTGTGTGTGTGAGAGATTTCTTTGTTTTAGTGGAAGAGCAAAGCCCTGCCGTCCCACTGCTCCAAGCTCAGTCCTTCCTCATTAACAACAGAGGATGACAAAGAAAAAATATCTCCGCACAGAAAATCCATGCTAGCTCGGATGAAATTGCAACGGCTCTATATCAACACTCAATGTCAATACAAAGGAGGGCACTGACCTGCACCCAATTTTCCTTCTGCTCCTTCTCCATTTTATTTTTGTATCATAAGCTGTGGACAGCTGGTCTTCTTAGAGTCCACATTACATTCTACTTCATCAGCATTTATATTTTTCCTCATTATTCGATCTCATCAGGCTCTTTGTTTCGGTTTGCATCGAGGCCAAATACAGTCATCCGCGTTCTGGCCCAACTGGGAGCGAATGTAATGCTCAGAGTTCCCTATTGAAATGCAGAAGAAAAAGGTGGGAACGAGTATGAGCACTCTGCCACTTTCCGTAACGCACTGAAAAGATGCCAAATCGTCGTTCTTCATGACTGGCTCTTAAAGCTACTCATTTTATCGCGCAATAATAAACCCAAGGCAAAAATGCAGAGTCAACCAAAGTGCGGTTATTAGCAGAGCTTGCACTGTTTTGATAGTTTTCTGTGCTTGTGGAACAAAGGGGACACAGTAGACACCTTTGTTTAAATGAGAGCGTGATGTGGTGGGGATAAAATCCCTACGGCTTCTGCAGCGACCCACATCTCCAAATCGCTTGCTCATCTAAAATTAAATCAGGAAAGTCATGTCGCTGTGCCCTTGCACATTAGACCAGCAACTGCTGAACAGCTTAATTTCAGCAGGTTTATTTTATTTAGATTTGATTATGTACGAATGAATGAATGAAATAATTGGATCATAATCTATTATTATCATTATTTTTATCAGTATGATTTTTATTATTATTATTATTCATTTATTTATCATCATTATTATTATTACTGTTACATTTACTTTCACTGTTGTATGGTGAAATGTTGTTTGCCAGGTTATGTACCAACTTTTGTTTCACCAGGAATACTCACCTTTTGCTGTATTTTTTTTTTTCCTGTGAAATCGTAAAAACCACTTTACAAGCGGGACAAGGTGTTTTGATTTGTGGTTGAAAGAAATAATCATCACCCCGCTTTGGTCTATAATCACGCTTTATAGGAAAGCCATGACCTATTGATGTCTCAGCATGGTCAGGAATGCTTCCATTTACACAACCACAACTTTATGAACACTTGTACCCAATCAAGTTAAGAGCTCCCAAAAACTGGCTCTTTGACAGATCTTTAAAAAATGTGATTTTTCAGCTCAAAAGCTGCTTTATCACTTTTATGGTAAAGGGCATTGGGGGCATTGAGGACTGTTGAATTTCACCCACATATTCTTCATACACTGGCAGTCTCTGAATTAAAGCTTTTATGATTCATATCATTTAAAAACCGAAAAAATGCCAACATTATTTGTTGCCTCTGACTGGTGTTTGTGACATGAGCTCTTCCAGACCCATTTGAAGGGCTAAGAGCATAAAGGAAAGATGATTCATCCATAATGTGTTTGTATTAAAATTAATATGGACATTTGTCACACTTCTTATGCTTTTTGATCAAACATTATAGCCATATTAATCATTGGAATATTCCCGGTTTTCTTTATTTGCATATTTGCTTATAAATGAATCTTTGTTCTGTCATCTGTGTCTCATTGAACCTGGAAGGCCTTCAGGAACATTGACAGCAGTGACAATTAGCCCAGCTCTTGCTGCTTCCGCCATCAGGCTTGTTAGACTGCTCTCCCTTGAGATTTTGGCTGTCTTTCAACAGCCTGGCTTTGTGGTTCTCGGCCCATTTTTACCTGTTGGAGGTTCAACTTTTCTTTTCCTCTCTCAGTCACATTTCTATTTACTTATCATTATCAGAAACCCAATGAAGGAATGTAAATTCAATCCATACTTTTCCACAGTGGTTTATTTTCCTGATTTCAAGGGAGGCCTTGCATTCTTTTATCTGACATGGAAATATAATTTATTGGCAGGTATTTTGTATTCAAATTCCAACAAAGCTGTGATTTTAAAAAAATCCTTGCAGTAAAACACAATCAGGAAGAATGGGCAAAAAATGTCCAAATTTCCATGTGTTCTTTCCTCTTTTTGAGCAACTGTCATTTGTGGTAAGCTGTGAGCTATGGCAACCAAGCCTGAGGAAACACAGAAATGGTGAAATTGCACATAATCATTCAATTTAATTATTGAACCAATTTATGCAGAAAAAAATGTTAATTGTGTCACATTTCTAATTTGTTCATAAAATGAATTTAGAGGTCAACCATAAAGCATCAGTGTCCAATCACACAGCATGTTCAACACAAAAAAGATTACATCATTCTACATGACTCTGTGACTGGCAGTGGCTGGCAAGAGCTAAATTCCACAACATCAGAATTCTGTGAAAGATCCTTTCTAAGCCCGGTCTGGTTCTCAGCATTTAAGGTGTTGCTGGACGTGTCTTTCACCAGACATACTGCTGATGGGCACTTTTTTTTCTGGCACAAATCAATTTTTCATCAGATGGTGGGAGCCCACAGTGTCGGTCACAGGCTGTCATTCATCGTTGTGTAGTGTTGAAGGATGTCCATGGACTGCCTCAATTCATTCCGTGTGTGGAATGCATCTCTCCTCCGTATTTAACCCTTGTGCCGTGTTCACGTTTTGTTCGCCAGGTCAAAAGAACCCATGACACTTTTCAGATTCAGCAAAATAGTTATGAGCACACTTGATACGTCTCGTCTTTGACTGAATTCCAGACAGAACTCCAATACCAAAATTGTCCACATACATGGTTTATTTTTTGTAGTTTAACTCCGTTAAAACTACAATGAAACTGCCCTTTGCTTTGTGGTGACTAAACTGTGAAAATGTTCTCTTTTGCTTGCTCTTTGCTGGAAATACACCAAAGCAATGTTGTTGCTGGGAGATAATTTTTCTTCATTTACTAAAATTAAACACTGGTCAATTTGACCCAAACGCAACATGAATTTTAAGAATATTGAACTTTGAATATTGCACTTGTATGGGCAAGCCTTTGGAATAACTCATGAGGTGATTCTTATCTTAATTGGGGACAGTGTCATGAAGTAATGAGGAAGATGAGATTTTCACCATGTAAGTGGCTGGGTATTGTAAAAGATGACTTCCATATGTGAAAAGGGAATTACACTGATAACATGCTCCAGCAAAGGGACCCATCTGAGAACTATAACACGCGCTAACATACAGCATCATAACGCTAAAGCACGGATACAGTAATTATATTCCTACACATCTGATAAAGCTTGGGGATCAAAAAATGTTAACAATGTGCAGTCAGGCATTCCTAAATCTGTCATTAAGCGCATGCAAACTTTAATGAACATTATACATCCATTCTTATCCTTTTCTACATATGGAACTGATTTACAAATAAAATGTATTGTGGAATGAATGTATATTATAATTTTCATGCAGTGTACTTACATGGCTAACGCACTAGATTTTCTCAAAGAAATATACTGTTAAACTGAATTTGTGGTTTTTTTTTTCCTTTGTGGCACCACATTGCATAAAAATCAGCATAATCGTTAATGTTCCCGTTTTATTATGCAGGCCGAGGAACCGAGGCACTTTGTATTTTGGTCAGGATTGATTGCAATGCCGATGACATCTAATGTGTTAATGACCGCTGTTTTCATCCGGATTGCATAAGCGACCATTGAGGGTTGGATAGAAGGCGATGAGTGCGTTGTGTTTCTGGGAGATTTAAAAGGTCTAATCAATGCTGAACTGCAGAGAGAACAGCCCGAGCAACTGAATGACAAACTGCAATGGAGGCAAAAGGTACATCTTTGTATAAAAATGAGCTGTGAGTGAAATACTTGTACTTCATGAGTCACCTAGTAGACATGGAAACCCTTGGGGTGTTCTAGACAAGGCCTAACTCAGTGTAACTGACAGCATGGAGACGGCAGGCAAAATGACAGGTCCAGAAGTGCTGATCGGCCTATTCTTTTCATGGAACATTGCCCAATGGATCCCGGGACAGGGACTTGGAGGAAACTTCCAGAAGGTTTTGTCAAAAAGTTAATCTGCATATAGCGCGTATACAGCTTGAGTGAAATGTTCGCTGGAACTGTTAGGAAGGAAGTTATTGTTTATTTCAGTCTCGATAAAAAAAATTTCTCACACTACTTTTCATGTAAAAGGATTGGGGAGAACTAATAGTAAGCTTAAACAGCCTTAAAATATTAGAAATGCATTTTTGAACAATTGCTGGTTGATGACCAGTGTTCAGGTTCCTGTTTTTTTAGATATTTTTTTGATAAAGGGGAGTCTTCAATCAAGTATGTTGACGAAAGACTCCTCACTGCAGTGAGGTAATGCAATGGCTTCTCCACTTCCGTAGATCTCCTGAAATGCAGGAGAAGCAGTCTCAGGTCCTGGCTGTCGGTGCTAGGCCTCAAGGACATGAGCGTGTCATGGTCCCGTCCCCGTTTCCCTCGGAGGAGGCCCTGGGCAGGGCCGAGGCTGTTTCTGGGAGTTTGAGAAACGGCCGGTGGAGGTTTCAGGTCATTAAAAAGGGAATAGCCGGCAAAATTCTGAGAGGTGTTGGAAGATCTCCTCGAGTTGAAAACAAGTCAGGGTATGGCCCCTGTTTGCTTGGCGGAAGAGTGAGTGAAATAGGAACTCGGCTGGTTTTGAAAAACAAGGCAGTTAAAATTGAAGAGTGGGGCCATCGCTCAGCTGGGTAGGGTGTGCTGTGCTTCTCGTGCCTCAAGGATTTAAATTGCCAGCAGCTCAGGAGCTCCTTTTTGTCCATCAGAGAGGCAGAATGAAATACAGGTCATCAGTTAAATTATTTCATACTAAAGGGAGAGGTGATAAAATCCCCTCCCCCACCATCTCCAATCAATCAATCAGTCAGTCAATCAATCAATCAATCAGTAAGCTCAAAAGCATCAAAAATCATTATGCAATTGAACTCCCCACAAAATACAAATGGATTTACATGGACACTTTCAAACAAATTGCAGAAACAAGAGTATCCTTTCTTAAACAGTTTATCCTTGTCGACCTTTAGATTATCTTTTGTTCTCCTGCTTTAACTAAAAAAATTGTCATAAAATTATGGATGGAAAACATTGATATATAGGTCAGTGAACATGGGTGAACAGATTTTTGATTTTCATTCTTCTGAGTAATTATGTCTCACATCAGACATTTCTTTATTAACAGCACAGCATTAACAAGCTGTTTTAGAATGCGCTGAAGTTGTCTTGTCGCCCTACATTCTACATTACAAAATGCAATTTTCAAAGGAAAAATACTGAGGTAGACATTTCACTCGCATTGTCCCAGACTGCACTGCAGAAACAAGGTGGTTTATTTGACTTGTATTTAGATGCAAATTCATTCTGAGTGTAACCTATTGCTTGCAATTAATGCCAAGGGGCTGTCTGAATCCAGCCAAACCTGATGAGGCTTGAAGTCTTATTTGTTCCACAGTCAGCGCTACACCGAAATCTATTTTCAGGGAGGAAACGGGAGCCTTAATAGAAATTAAATGTTAATTAAGACAGCCAGTGAGAAAATGCTCTACAAACAATGTAATAGGTTATGCGATCCCGAGCGTATGTCGTTGTTGTCCTTGGCTTCAACAAGGGGAAGTCCACAGGGAAAGCTGAACAATAACGTAGCCGTATCTTACTGCTTCAGGGTTCAGAAAACACCGAGGGAGAGGGTACGTAGCCTTCTGTTTTATTCCATGACAGCTGGAATGACTTCTACCCATACCACCCTGCAGGGGGTGGTAGTTGGACCTTATTGGTCATCCTGCGGCGTTATCATTGTCGTTGCCAATGGTCCTCACTCCTGAGCCTCGAGAGCCAGAGTGCATGCTGGGTTTCGTTGTTACTCAGCAATTATTGGCCCATGAAAGAATCGATTACACTGCGGACTCACTTGGTTTCTTGGACCTGAACTTCAGGTAAATTTCAGGTGAAAACAAAAACAAGCATATGTTGAGACCCTCTAGGACCTGGATTAAAAAAAAAAACATTGGAATACACAATTCATGGATGGCTGATTTCAGTCCCAGGGGCTGCTGAGCCTGCAGGATTTTTGATTCAGCTGTGTAGGTGAAGTCACCATTTAGACAGGAAGGAAGTGCAGTCCACATAAAATCTCCTGGTCACTGGAAGATTATTCTCGAATTTTGTGACCCTCTGGGTCCCTCATCTCTGACTCGGTTGGTCACTGCTGAATGGTTCTTTGGATTTTTCTGTCATACCCCGATTGTACGTAGATAGGTCCAATCTGGTGTAACACATCACAGTTGTCATGTTTGTTGGATTGGTTACATGGTGTTTGTAGGAAAGACACATTTTACTTACAGAGATTGGACAGTGGATTGTCCATGTATTCCAGAAAACGTATCTAAAGGCACAGGAAATAACACTGTATTTACATCATCTTTATCATTGAGATTTAGATAGCAGTACCTGTATGACATTCACTTTTAGCCAAACTGTCTTGAAGCGATGACGAGTCAGTTAAGGACAATTAGCTCTATTTTCACAAATGATTAAAATTGAACTGACCGCCTGGACGATAAAAGCAAGGGAGAAAACAAACAATGCATTTTGCAAGGGTCAGGATATATCCGAGAGCCTGAAAAGAGAGAATATTGTCATCCCTCACTCTGGGATCAGAGTGTATGCAGTCTGGTAACTCTTTTACAGAGATCAGCGGGTTCACTGTTTGAGTGCCTTGGAGAAGAATCACAGAACTATAATAAGAGCCGGTGAACTGTGCTCTTGTCACGTACACGGCTGTCCAGAGCAAATGCCTGCGTCATTAAACTGCTGAACCCCAAAAAAAAGATTCCTTTCAAGCTCTCTGAAATGCTGACGGGTTAGAGGCAGGACCGCTGTGCTTAAACAGCATCTGAAAGAACGTTTTTCAAAAGGTAATTTGCAGAATATATTGAAGCTCATTCCAAAGATATTATAGCAGCAGGTTACGGTATTCTGTGTTTAGAATGGTCATGCCAGTTTGGTAATGTGTTCATGGAAACTCCAAAAGTCAACAGTGAAAACTGAAAATTGATGTTCTCGTCTTTCAAAATGTGCCCTTGAAGGCACGGATGGGTGAAAACTTTTATATCCAGGGACTTCCATTTGATATGCTTTTGATAATAAACATTCAGACTATTTGTGAAGCATATTTTTGGTTTTGATTGATAGAAGCATAAAACCTTGCCAATTTTATGAGATTTAACTTTGATGTTGTCCTTGGATTCCTCTGGATACGTATGCATACGAAACCACTCGGTGGGGTTGAAGCACAGTCTCACAGTAAAATAGAGTAAGCATGATTACTCTTCAGCTGTGGACAGAGGATGCTGCTCCAGTTATGCTGTTTTATGCTATTTATGAGCTCTGAGTTATGTAAGCCCGTTCCAGCCTTGCCCTAGGGTACAGCCCCGAAAGACACGGCCTCCTTGACACGCAATGTCCCGTCTTCAGCCCCTGCCCAAATCCGAATCGCCTCCCCCGCTCGCGTACATCGGCAGAGTGTCTGACTACTCACCCTTGCTCTGGAGGCACCGGGGTTTATCCAAGAGACTCTTTCCTCCCCCCCCACCTTCTGATCATTAGAGATGGACCCCACAGCCCCCCATGTAGGCGATGATTACCCAGCATGCATTGGGCCTCAGCATGGCAAAGCCATTTGGCTCACAGTCGGGGGGGGATTTAGGGAGAAAAATTGATTGGTTAGGAAAACACTTTTGTGTAAAGTTCCAGTGGATATGTACAGGCATTAAAATAAAAGTAAGTAGTCTTAGTTCACTTGGATCTAAATAAGTCAAAAATGGTCAAAAAAAAAAAAAAAAAAAACGTATTACATTTTTTGCAGAAAACACTTCCCTTGCTTATGTGATCTTTACTGCATATGTTGGAAAGGACATTGTGTCTTTTGGTAAACATTAGGTTAGGTTTTACAGGCATGTCAAATTCTATCAAAACAGACTTCAGTCTTTGTAAGGCCAAATGGTATTCTATTTTAGATTAAGGAGACCAGATTCCAAAGGACATGTTTACAGTTGTTGAACAAATAAAAAAAAAAATACCAGTCGAAATTTAGGGTGAAATGTAAAGTCTGTTTTGATAGAATTGAGTAAGTGTCTGTGTAAAGACAATCTGTGCATTCATTCATTCACTCATGTCCATAAGATCAACATTAAGGAGAAAACACTCATTACACATCCTCAGTCGGACTACATCAGATCTTGATGTAACGGCAGGATTAAGGTCACCACCATCACTTGATATTATGAACAGCGTGTGGAATGTTAAGTCTCAAGTGATTGAAAAGCCTCGGTACATAACAGGGTTTTCTGCTCCCGCTTCTGATAAGACATGGAAGATGGGGACAAATGACCATCACAGCTCCATCGCGTAACTGCACCTTGAGGTTGATTTCCTCAAGCGTTACAAACAAACTCTTGCAGATAAAGTGACAGAAAGGAAGCGCGCGCAGACACATGCACAATGCATGAGAAAGTGGAGTCGGGCCCGAAACTCGCACAGCTGCTGTTGTGCATCCATAAATCTGTATTTCTGAATCGGTGCAACTGAGTTAACGAGAATCTGCAAAGACAGCATATGCTCAGTGAACCTTCGCTGCAGTTGAATAAATAACCAAAATAAATCACTGTGAAAATCACATGCATGTGCAGATGTAGATTACAATCTTAAAAAGGAAAAAAAAAAAAAAAAAAACGGTTGATTGTGTCCTCCAAGACCGCAGCGGGAAAGCTAATACGTTGCTCTATATTGGATGGAGCGACTGGGTTTTCAGTGGCAGTATAAGCTCTTAAATTCTATAGGGATTAGTGATAAATACACGTCGTTTCAGACGAAGTCCGACGGATGATCAATCTTCCACTTCAAAGGAATGGTTTCCATTGTTCTGTTCATAACTGTTAACGAGGGATGGCAGACCGGGGTGGTTGGTGAGGGAGATTTCGTATTAAGGCGTGAAAGAATGTGTCTCGGGCTCTTTTGGAGGAATCTAGACATCATGATTGATTGCCAGTGTGATTTTGGAGACATTCCTTGATAAATCTGTGTTGCGGGACATTTCTTAATTGAACGGCGATCATCCAGTCCTAGCGTCTGCCGATTTTAGGAGAAACTTTCCCAGTGTCCAGTGGGAATGCTCTTTATTTATCCGTACTGCAACAGCTTTCCAGCCCCAGTCTAGGGAGCAGGAGGCAGTACATACCTTACTAGCCCTTGGTTCTTTCAACACTGCAAACACATTACTAAGTCCATGCTGTCTATGTCATGGAATGGGCACAAAATAGATATATACTCATTTAACGTAATTGAAAGTGCCCTGCAGGCAATAATTGGCTGAACCCCTATTTTTCCCAAGTGGGTCTTAGCCAATTGTTGTCTCAACAATGCAAACCCCTGGCCATAGTCCACAGTAATGTGTTTGGGACTGGAACTCCCAGTTGTAGAACTCGCAGGCAATGTTCTTTTAAAGGCCAGGTCTGGTCAAAATTGATTTTGTTTTTTTATCGTGTTCATGGGCTGAGGTATCAAGTAAACACTGCTGAAATTTGAAATTCGAAATCAGAACAGTTTTCCAAGGGTGAATTTTAGGCTTTCTTCCTTCACTCCATATGTATCCAGCATTCTGGTCTCAATTATGGCCTCCTCCACTTCTGCTCTCGGCTTACACACCCAATAACATCATCCATTTGGTCTCTCCTCTGCCAGCATTTTACTAAAAAAATGGATTTACAGAGCTCTGGATAAATAAATTGTGCTCTATTACACTTGATTGCTCCCTTTGTGCTTTCATGCCTGTGTTTCATGTGGCACTCGGTCTCGTAACGTGTCCTTCGGTATGCAATTTGCAAGCCCTATGTGACGCAAAAGCTAAATTTCATACACCCTACCCTACCATACCATACTTGGAAAAATTTAGGGAGGAAAAAATTGACATGCTTCAACCTGAACCCATTTTTGTTGTGAAATGTAATCACCATTGCATGTGAAGGTGGCAGCATTTGGATGCATTTAGATTAAATTTACTCACTGTTCCAGACAGTTTGCTAAAACAATATAAGCCGAATAACTTTAAAAGCTTCACCTCTCAGACAAGGATCATGACCATGAATGATTTTATTCCAAACATAAAACTGAAACTCAAATGAAATCCATGGTCTTGAATATTTTCAGTTAATGGTTGGTGCTTGGCAACATATTCTCATATTTTTATATGTATTTGAAATCACAGTGTAAGTGATGGAGTGGTCTTTATTGTTAATTGCATGGTGATACCATTTTTATCTCTTAATAGCATGTGGAAATGGGTATTGGAAAATATGGAATAAATTAAATGAATAAACAGCAGAGAGAGAAATAAGGTCCAGGTTTTTGTTGGAAGGACAGAAGTTGATGAAAGTGCTTCAAAAATAAAAATATACTCTAAATATTCACCGATTATTTCTGAAACGGATGAGGCAGACAATGCATGCATACAATATAAGTTGAGAATGATGCACTCGGTCATTGTGTCTCATGGCCTGGAATGACACTCAGACGATACCAATGCAGGCTGAGGATCTCCGCCCTAACCATATGAGAGTAAGTTGCGTGGGGCCCTCCGGGTTACTTGCGGATTACAGGTGAACATTCATTGTATACCTATGGGTGCCACAGCTCGTGTAATGGAGGTTCCTTGTGTAACGGAGAGCATCGTGATTCCTCTTGCCGTGACGACAATTGTCTCCCTCGCATCTGGGATGTCCTCGTGCCACCTGGCAGACTCGAGTAGTGAGACCCCCCTCACTGTCTCCCCAGTCTGCTGCTGTCATCCCAGCATTTCATTGTTGTTTGATGTTTCCCCCTTTGTAACTGCGAATTCTGACGGTCACCTTTGATGGACAATAAATGGCAGATGCCAAACGAGGAGATCATCGTCTGCTCTTCACTACCACAACACACACCTCACCAGGGGAAAAGTAGCAATTAAGCTGGTTGAAGAGAGACTGATCACTCTCGACCTGCCACTCCTGGCCAACAGGGTGTCTGCCAAATTCATGAACTGATCGCTTGATGATTTTGTGTTACACTGCCAGCATAGGGCGATTGGTGGTTTGGGAAAAGCGTGGGCAGGTTGTGACATGAACAGTCAGAGTCATGTGTCTTGCTGCATCCTCCTAAGCCTGTGGGAGAGACAGTCACTCTGTGACGCTAGAAGAACAGTAGTTAGATTGAAGTCGGGGGGGAAGGTGGGAGGGGGTGGGATAGCAATTTTTCTGGTCAGTCGGACACCTGCCACTGTACAGTCCTCCAGGGAGTGCTGCACAGCTCTCAATGGTGGAATACAGAGGGAAGAACCCCAGTGAATGACCAACTTTGCAACAGAGCTTAACTGAATCAACTGAGGACTTTTCAGCAATTTAACAAATTCATGTTTAACCTAAGTCATCAATTGCACATTTCTGCTGTTGGCAAATATTGTTTATCTGAATTTTCTTTATCAGCTGTTTGAAAGAATCATTTCCTTTGACTCTGATTGAGTACACTGACATTAAAAAGAGAGGGCCCATGAGCCAGTCAAACATGTTTGGTCTCTTGAAAGGGCATAAGTAATTAAACGAGAGCAGATTTCACATCACAACAAACTGCTCTTTGAGCATTTCTACTGTTGTATTGGAAACAAGCAAATATTTCCTTCTCATTGTTTTCTATTCGTTCTAAAATGCAAAAGCACAACTCTCAGGGCACTATCGATTGAATTGCGTATGCCGTTAAAGAGACTGTTTGTTTCATTGGGTCCTAGCAAAGAGACGAGGGTGGGCAATTTCATTGACTTACTGGTGGTGCAGTTTCTTTGTACTGTAAATAAATCCTTCTCCAGACAGGTATGTTTTTATGGTAAACCCTTAGACATGCTTCGGCAGGCTTTAAATCGATTATTGTGCAGTCAGTGAACAGAGGGGTTATGAAACCGATTCAGCCGCATACGTTGAAGATGCTTTTTTTTGCCAATTTAAGGGACAGTAATGCTTTTTGAATTTTTATTTTAAATGTTAGATAATGCTTTTAAACTTTTCTGTTTTACTTGTCTTTTTTTCTCTCTGTTGGGGTCTTTGTTGCCCTACTTTATAAACTATGAATATTGTGAGGATTTTGAGCCTGGTTGTCAGTGAGCACTTTTTTTTTTTTTTTTTTTAAACTATTTTTACCCAGATTAAGCTGTGGTATGTACATGTAATTTTTAGGATCTTGTGTTCCCACAAGTAAAGGTTACAGCAGATAAAATATTGCCTGGAAGAAAATGTAGCTAAAGGAATGATGACACATTGGAGAGACTCAGTCGTGCCTCAATGATAACTGAATGTCCATGCGTCAGAGCACTTAAAGGATTAGTCCAAACAATGACGGGCTGTTTGTGACTGAAATAAATGTTTCGGTAGGAACATATTCAAATGTAAAATGGGTAAAAAAGATTGCTGTTCCCTCAGGGTGATGGGAATAAAACACATTTTGATAATGTTTGATTTCAGTTCAGTATTATGGATCGGTTGTATAACATTCTGTAGACTGGGCACTCAGACTAAAAGGCATTTACCGTGAAAGGGGGAGGGCTGTGTCAACGACATATGTCTGCTCTGCCCATTGTCATTTAACCAGCTCTGACTGGGAGTTTTCAATCATGGGTTACAAACTTTCTGTGGGCCATTGGTCACAATGACCACAGTTTGTCAGGTTATGACTTGAAAATACATGAAAATTTGGTTTCTTGACATGATGTTGTTATGGTTTTCTCACAGGCCCACAAAATATAGGAAAAGTGCAACTAAAAACCTGGAAGCATGCTTTTGTGTTTAGTTAATACTCCATTTAAAAACACTCCATTTTAGAAATTAATTCAGTGAAATTAGGATTATTTGTGAAGAATCACTGTCCCAAGTAGATGGTAAAGACCACAGCTCAATATCTGTCTCTCAAACCACAAATGCAGAATGGCATCTCTAAAAATGAATTAAAAATTTGAATATCAGGTTTTGTGAGTTACTTGCTTTGAAAATTTACATTTTAAAGTGATTAATTGTACGTTGATACTTTGGGTAGACATCTTTCCATGCACTGCATTTCTACTGCTGTGATGTCACATATATATCAGCTTTTGAATCATTCATTCATCGTTGAGCCATAATTCAAACAGCAGACAGTTGACACTTCCTAAATCCTTCCTGCTTTTGACTGGCAGTTCTGCCATACACTGCGGTTGCCAGGTCTGGACAAAACTCCCTGGTCAGTCCCTGCCAAACGGGCTCCTGGAAGCATGGCGGCCAGCGTGGGTCACCTGTTCCTCCGCCGGCGTCCTTTACTGATCCAGCCAACTAAATCTGACAGAACATGACCATACAGGGTCACGAGTCACACAGGAGACACACAAAGATTAAAAAGCGCACACACAAAAAATATATGTATGAAATATATGTATATCCACACCCCCGCGCACACATTCACACTCAATACAGAATCTAGGGCCAATGATCCAAGCCATGGCCAATAACTGTCACAATTACATTTAAAATCTTGAATACCGCTTGTGAGAAGGTTCAGTTTAACAAAGCGACATAAGACCTCTCTGGGCTCTGCTTGTTCTCCTTTTTTATATGAAGGACCTGAATCCTAATGGCTGCACTTGTTATGCTGCAAAGCAGATGCTCTTGTAATGGGCTGTAACATTGCATTTATTTTAATCAAGAGCTGTGCCATAATGGACAAAGCTCTATCAGTTCCACCAATTTAGTGTTTGAGAGGGACTCAAGGGCTTTTGTATTTTTTTTATTTTTTTTGCATCTTTTTATTTTTAAATCTTTCTTCCCCATTCTTTGTCAGCTTTACAGGAATCTTGTATGAATATGCATTATTATTGCAATCACAGCAATAAAAAAGGGAAAATATGGCATAAGCAGGATCACTGTGTGCACAGTCAATGCCTTATTGGAATTCACATCGACATTTGCATTCCTCTGACTGAGAAAAATACTGCGTAACACTTATTTGTGTCATATTCATATTAGCTAGGTAAACGTACCATTCTCATGTTGAACAAAAAATAACTGAGGTCAAGCAGGGTTGCTGCTTGATGTGCTGTTGTTGGGCCTTTAGGGGGCGCTATTCTCTCTGGGCCATATATAATGTCCCAACAGAGTGATGGATGATGGGAACACTGCTGGAGAAAATCTTTGTCTTTGGGAACCCCTGTGCATGCTGGTTTTCAATTAAACCATAGCTGCAACCTCCACATGGGTTCGTATCTGTTTCTTGTATCTTAATGGCTGTGGAGATGGACTCTCCTCTCAAAAAGAAAATAAAAGGATGTGAATTTTCAATGAATGACACTTTTGCATCTCTGGACCTCTTTCATGGAACATGTTTATGTGTCAAGTCCTATTCATATTTTCTCACTTTTATATTTTACTTTCCACTTTATTTGTAAAATTGGTCAATTGGTCTGCAGGATTACAATTTGAGCTTTATGCTTCCTTTTTTTCCCAGTATTTAGGCCTATTTCATGTTCAATTACGGAACCCCCAAAGGAGATTGTAGGTGATACCAGTGTTTGAGGGTTTTTGGAGGAAACTTGCACAAATGTAAAAATGTTTCCACCATGACAAGCCTACCCAGTGCTTATAGGTTTAATGAATACAGGATCAAATCCACCTTTGCAAGTTGTTGCTTTTTCTTTTCGTTCCGGCAGTGTAAGAGTGAATGGGTGTGATCACGTGATGTGTTGGATTGTCTGACTATCAGCATAATCAACCAGTCCCTGTTTCAATTTGCCAGTGAAGTGTTATTCTCCAAAAACAGAACCAATGTCATAAAACTGAGGCTACTCACACATGTAAGTGAACAAGCTCTTTTCCCAGCAAAGTCATGTCACTCTGGAGACAAATCCAAACAAAAGAAAAACAATTTTCAAAAACATGAGAAATGTACTTTTCCTACCTCACCAAAGATTCAACTAATTTGTGTTAAAATATATTTTGTAACACCATAACATAGTGGAAGAGGAGACTGGTCCATATTTTCTGCATCCTTAACTTTGCAAGGGAAATTGCCAGGGAGCTGTGGTAAAGACATAACATCTTCGGCATTCACCAAGAAATAATATTTTAAATAGGGCATTATGTGGAAAGAGTGAAAAATGTTTTCTTCAATAAAATCATTGAGGTGTGTGTTCTGAGTGCCTTGGCTCTGCAATAAAGGCAGACTACTCAGGTAAAAAATGAAGAATAAAAAAAAAAAACATAAATAAAAGAATGCCAAGGAAGTTTCCCACACAAACAATTTACTCGATGTATCTAGAGAAAAAAGTGTTGTTCTATTTAGAGTCTGGTTTCCTTTAAGTGTCTTATCAGTCAACACCATCCTTTCACTGCACCACACATTCGCTCCACCAGACACCCAGATGGGCAAGTTCTGAGCGTGCTCAGTGCAGCTCAGGCCACTTTGATTTTTGAAGGACCCAAAATAAAGGTTTTTCTGTGTGTGGGTGGATGGTGTGTGTGTGTGTGTGTGTGTGTGTGTGTGTGTTTATGTCTGTGTGTACAAGTTTGTGTCTGTCTGTCTCTGTATGTGTGTGCGTGTGTGTTTCTACTACCAAGGATCAATTTTGAGTTTATTAGATTGACAAACCGCATCAGCGACTGCATTAATACTCTCTGGATCAATGGTAAGCAGGTTTGGTGAGAACGCCACTCTGCTGACACACACAACAGTCTGGGCTGAAAGGAAATATTGTATCATAATTAGGGAGGGAGGTAGAGGTTCAGAGAGAGCTGTATTCATGTGGGTGGTCTGCCCGAGCGCAGCACTGTTATCATACAATTTCCAAGTTCCCAAGACAGAGCGGTACAAGCATCTTGTTGTAGCATTATCTTGCAATTCATATTTTAAAGACCTGCCTTTTGTCAGAAATGCAAAAGTGAAACTGGAAATGGCAAAGGCAAGTGTGCTCTATCTCACCTTCATTTCTTGAAAAGCAATAATTTAATTTGACAATTTCCAAACAATATTTTTTTCTGTCATATGCTCAGCTGTATCGTGCCATATGGCTGAATGATTTGCATATGTGAACGTGATCCTTGTGATGTATTTATTGTCCTGCCTGTAGCAGTAGGCAAAAGGTATTGCATAAATAGGTATGTTTATGGATGGAGTTTATTTCCAGGGCTGTGTGTTGACAGGTCCCTGAAAGCATAATGTTATACAATCTTTTGGCCTGACATTTTTTAAGTTCCATTACACTATGTGTTTCGATATATCTGGTGGAGAGGAGAGCAACACATGAATAGATGGCTTGTCACAACACTGGGAATGCCATGGCTTGGTTTGTGTGTGCATGCATGCGTGAGATTGTGTGTGTGAATGCGTGCATGTGTGCATATGTGTGTTTGCATGTGCTTTCATGGGTTGACGACTACTATATTCCTGACATATTTTGAAAGCATTCCCCATCTGCAAAACATATTAGTTTCTCTTAATTAAAAGAAAAAAACAATTAAAAAAAGAATGAACCACAGTTATCAGTGACATGTTTTAAAACATTTTCGAAAGAGAGAGTGAGACAGGGAAGAATGCAGAGGTTGTGTAAAGTTGAGAGTCATCCAATGTTTCTTGAGTACCTGGTTAGGAAATTGTTCTTCCATGCAAGAAAACTATTTCCTGCATTCTTAAACAGGAAGAAGGAGGGGAATTTGAATGGACTTGAATCTTAAATATGTTACAGAGGTTGTATTTTGGAGTGGAGTTTCTATAACAAATACTTCTAGGCAACTGCTCACACTTTTCCTGCAACCTGCAAAACCTTTTTCATTTCCAGACAGGGTTAAATTGCTACATACCTAGGTTCCCATTTTTTGAGCTTTTTCCAGGGGTCACTGCTCCTTCCCATCTCCACTTTCAGGATTGTCATATCTTACCTTGGCAGAAATGAGAGACAAATGGCTGTTCCTCATTTCTTACCTCTACATTCTCTGTTTTTGCCACTGTTGAAGGTGAGATTTTCTTTTGCTGGTGCAATGGGGTTGGTCGACTTTTCAGTGGGGGTCCTCTGAAATTTAGGGTATTCCGTTCATGTGCCCAGTCGCCACTGTTTTTCTACCCCCGGCAACACCCCCGACACAAGTACACACATGCGCGCACAAACACAGTACCAATTATAAATAAAATTATAAATAAACCACAGAACTTTATAGGCGGTGCTAAGGGGGGTGCTATGGCTATCCTAAGGGTTGCTACAGCATCCCCAAGCCCTTCCCTGGTGCCACCTATGCCCCCGAGTCCAAACGAACATGTCTTCATGCAGTCTAGTTTGGGTTCCACTGAACTATCATACGTTTGTACCTGTAAAAGATATGAATTGTCACAACTCTGAAATGATTTGTGATCACTGAGAAAAAAGGTTAGCTGAACAAGTTTAAGCATTGCACAGTGTAAGGACATAATCAAGTGTAACCAAACACAAAATTACATAAGGAAACAATGATTAATGTTCTTAAATATGATTTGTGAATTTGTCTGTAAAATTACAAAAATAAATTCAGAAAGTCAGATGCCACACTTCTATCAATCCTGTTTTTCACTTTACGGGGACAAATCCAGATCTGAGCGTTTTCTGTAAATTGCAAGTTGACAGATATTTCTGTCGGTTTGGATTTTGGCAGTGACAAAGTAAGGACAGCATGTTAAATAACCTTTCTGTTTCTGTGACAGTCACACCTTCAGTGTGGGCATGCTTTATGTGACCATAAAGTGCTAAAGTCTGTCAACTCTCAAGTTTCTTGGAATGAATGTATTGCCACAGAATAACGTCAAGAAGTCCAAAACCAGGTCCACCTCCCCCATGGTCAAATAATCCCTCTCAGGAGCATTTGTCTTGAGAAATCAACTGTGTTTCACGCAGTTTGTTCTTTTTCGTTCTACGAATTCCCCTCAAACCCGCTCACTCCGGCCTCACAGCACAGCTGACGTCACTGACTCCCATCCTGCCATCCGGCGAGCCTCAGTCATGAATCCGTGTTGCAGGAACCACATCCGTCACGATAGCTTTCTGCGCCGGTTTACTGATGTATTCAAAGATATTCTGCGTGAGATTAAATGGCGCCTGGCTCTGTGGCAAAGTATATCTCATATGCAGATTTTCTGAGGCGAAGCTGAAATGTGCTTACCGTACCCCTGGAGACATCCAATCGCAGGAGGCATAAACAGATTTTAAAGGGACGACAGCTTAGCTGACACTTACTGTATGCAAAATCTGTGCATACATATGTGTCCATTTTAGGGCAACATAAATCCATGGCGGCTCTATGCATCCAATGAACTTTATTAACCCGGGGGTCCTCATTCTTTGCATATGGCATCAGATAATCCAGCCAGCAGTTGCTTAGCAATGCATGAGGTCACCACATAATTCCGAAATGTCCACTGTCAGTATGTTTATGCACGATATACTTCATTTTAAACTGGCAGTGTAATTGACAAGGTTATGGCATCCAAAGCCACATAAAGATCACATCTGTTAAATCAATTTCCTTGGTGTTCATGAATAAATGTATTTCCGTTCATATGGAATTGGCAAACAATTTCAGCTGGAGATGACCACAGGGTCATATAAAGATGATGATGATGATGATGATGATGTCATTGCTTAATATCAAACATGTTCCTCATATCTCTCTAGTTTCATGTGGCATTTCAACACATTTGTTCAGAAAGCCATGGGATTAAATTCATATGCATTTATAATAAGCAACATCATACATCATTTAAAATTTAATTCATTCAGTTCTTTATTTACTTTTTTAAATCAATGGGAATAGGAATAATTTTGCCTGAAGTTTGGGAAACAAGCTGAAGACATCAGGTGGCATAATTTCAGTGGAATGCACACCGCTGTTACAAAGTCGTCCCCCCACCAATAAAATACAATACTAATTTGCCGGGCTTTTAACTGCATTGATTCACAGGCTAATGAAATAATTTCAGCACCAGCCATGTACGATCAATGCCATGGTGATTTTGGTGATTCAGATAGGAGCTGGTAAAGCGGTGAAATGGCAGGGTTATGCTGATTCAAACTGTGATTTGAATATTTATAATGGATCGTTCTCTGGATTGTTGAAAGGTGTCCACTGAAAAAGTTGAAATGTTACAAACCAGCCAGCCCAGAGTATTTTAGAAAGCCAGTTTCACAAACTGAATTATGTTTCAAGAGAGCACAGTCATCATGTCTTTGGAAGAGTGTGGGAAAACCATGATGAATGTGCAAAAGATAACGGGAAATATGTGGAATTCATCTCTGTGAATGACAGTGCTGGTGCCAGTGTAAAACAATCGATAATGATAATCAGGGGCAGTGTCATCGTGGGAAGACGCAAGCGGCTCACCGCCGTCTTCATGTGCCACTGAAACAACAGCTGTTGTTCGGTGTGATCGGACGACAGAAGCAAGACGAGAGCACCTCGATTGGCGGCAGATCATCAATGTCAATTCACAACAAATTATCCATTTTTTTCCACATTCTTTTCGAATAAACATCATGGCCCTCTCTTCTCCCCCTTCACGTTTTCTGATGCAGCCTGGCTCACTTGAGAATTTTAGAACGCATTTTGATTTTCCTCCCATGTAGTCAAACCCTTTCACAGTGATGCATACAGTTGCCGTTGATTTTGCATAATGTAACACCATCACTGATGAGGTGGTATTTTCACCACTGTGTTTCCGTTCTTTCACAGTAATCCATCAAATACCAGTGATTTTCCAAAAGGCAACACCATCAAAGAGTCTGTTCCATTCCGCCCTACTTGCCAACTCTCTGTGAATCACATTAATTATATGCAAACGGAACGAGAGTTGTTGCCGGCACATGGGGAAAATATTGGAATATAAAAATGGGCAACTGACACTTTGTTTCGGTCTTTCCATGGCAGTGATCCTTAAAGTGACAATTATAAATAACCCCAACGGACACAATCGATTGTAACCTGAATTCATGCCACAGCTCAGAGCAGAACAAGCATGTGCACTAGTTCAGAATGTTCTTTAATCTTTGGCACCCTAGGAGAAAGCATTCAAGTCCATGGCAGAATGCATTTTTGCCTTTTTGTCTATTTAGTACAACACTACAAGGTCTGTCCATTGTGTCGAGCGAGAAAAATATCGATCTGGCTCTAAGTGAAAATGAAATGACATTGTGATACTTGGCAGAAGTAATTTTTCCTTACCTTGTTATAGTTAGTAAGATGACAAAAATACACTTCAGGATCATGATACTGCATTTGTGGGTTCCAGCAACTGAAATTTGCAGAAGCAAAGGAAAAAATAGTAAATATGAAAAATCTAGAATGCTCGATGAAGATATGAGGCCTCATTTATAAAACTTCCTGTACTTTTGTAACTAAACAGTTACGCCACAACCAACAATTTTGCGTATGCAACATAAAGTTATGATTTATAAAGCTGTACAATGGCCAAGAACCCCAAAGTTGACAGGACTTGCAGATGGGCAGATACTGACTGGTTGCTTCGTGTACGGCGCTCCAGCGCCTGCCCCAATTCAGCACAGTGTTCCAAGAGCACAATTTGTGTGAAGCAAAATTGAGCCAGTCATTAAGCCAGTCATCACCGTGGGCAAAGAAGTCAGAACGGTCCCTGGAGACACCTTCCCATCGCAGTGCCGAGGCAGCCATGGTCATGCTGTCTTGCTGTCGTCACACGCTTGAGGTCTATTCATGTGAACAAAATAAATGGACTCATAATGCACGGATTGTCTATATCTGTTTATCTGTTAATTTATCTCTTATTTTAGCCAAAAACATTATGAATAAAAATTAGATCCTAATTAACACAAGGAAACTACAGTGCATTTTTTTGTCTCTAGGGTGTGCTAATTAGAGCAAATATGTGCCCTAAATGTGTGCACTCATGGGTCAAACGGATCATCAAGTACAAGATTTATAAATCCTAAAATGTGTGTGAAAACTGGCAAACGTACGTTTTGCATTGTATTTTGCGCACACAAACGGTTTATAAATGAAGCCCCTGATGACTTTGTCAAATAGGCAGGCATGGAGCGGATATTTTTTTCCATGGTGCTGCACATCCTTGGAACACAAAAGATCCGTATAAGGATTTGTACAAACACATATGACGATTCAATCACATGTTTATCTGAAAAAAAAACAGTGCTTAATGGATTATATTTCAGTGTGAAATTACTTTACATCATTACAATGAACTGCTGCCTAATGATGATCTATGGGGCAACATGCTCTGGTTCCCTCACGGAGCTGATGGATTCATTTAGGCATGAGTCAAAGCCATAGCCAGTCCATTAGTCAGAAGTGACGAAGGAGTGTTGTGCCCGCTGCAATGATGCAGAGGTTGGGATTTTTACATTAAACTTATCTAAACTCTTCTGCTCTTGTCAAACATGTTCATGTTCATGGAAACATTTCATTCTTCCCAGTGATGGCCTCAGGAATTTGGGGGTCTAGTTTCCATACCCTTGGACAAAAGCAGGGGTCCTCCTGGCCACTGGGGGCAGACTGCTCACTATTCTGACCCTGATCCGTCCTTGTGTGTAATGTGTACAGCACTCAGCATTCCATACCTCATTTTTTAGGTGAGTATCACAGCCCATTACGAGTTTTGAGCGAAAAAGCCCTTCTTCACCAAACCCATTCCAAATTTATCTCTTTGTGATGGGAAGAAAATTGTTCCAAGGACAGTGGTTTCAGATCACATCAGAAGTTTATTGTCAGAACTTCACGAATAAAAGCTTGATTCGTCTGTACACCAGCACTGACAAAGCAAAGGTTTTGAAAGCAGTGTTGCTTCAGATACAAGAATCAGGAGAACAACAATCTCCCTCTAAAAGTATAAAACCAATGTATCACCAGTGGATTTTACCACCGTATCTGATTGCAAAATGTAATTGTACTGCAATTTTGCATTATTCTGTTTCATATGAATCCAAATCAATTAAAAAAGGAATCTTCATGCTATACTTGCCCAAGGCATCTACTTAGTTGATTTATAAGGGGATGTGGGAGTTATACTAATTAAAAAGCCACTCGTTTACAGTGAGAAGAAAATGAGAACACTGTCAGATGTTCTCTTTCTTGTGTTACTTCACATATAGCTGATGGTATTTGTTTTAATTTATTTCTGCACATGAGCAGCGGTTTTTATTCAGTCATTTCCATTTCATGGAATTTTTATATTTTTGTTCTCTGCCATAAAATCCATGGTGAAATAAAATGGAAAATGGCATATTAAAGAGAAAGACCATTAAAAAGCTATGATTTTGGGGAAAAAAAAAGTTATCGGTGTATTCATTCATTTTTAAGGCGATGTGTTAGCCGATGGTGGATTAATTGAGCTGACATTTCAGAACTGGTGTCGAAATACATTTCTCTACGGCATGAGAGCACAACCACATTCATGGAGGGCTGGTTTGTACAGTGGTATGTGTTTCCACTGATTATTCTGCATTAATTTTCTAAACATCTGTGCATGATATTTTGGGTTCTCTCCTATATTGGTGTGCTCTAAAATATTTCCACTACCATTTCCATTGCAGCTCAAAATGTATCGGTAATGCCATGTCAAATTGAATTACTGGGTTGATTAAATAAGGAACAGCTTGTCATGAATGGACTGGCCCTCGATGCACATCCCTGAGCTGTGGGGTCCTGTCCGAACAAAAGATTCTCTCAACAGCTCAATCAAAACAAAGTTTCGTTTGGGATAGTACAGATTTAACTCAGCATATCATATATGACCTTATCCCAACACTCAACTGCTGTGTTGGGGTTTTCAGCAGCTATCGTGTTAAGAGCTCATCTAAGTTTTTTTTTTCTTCTGCTTCTTTTTTTCATCACTCTTTTCTCTTTCAAAATACCAGTCTTTTATCATTGATGTTTGTTTTCCATTCTTTCATCTGTAGAGGTCTGCATTACAAGACCATGAGCACTGGACTGTAGCTTTCTGTTCTACTCCAGTTGGAAACCATGAGAGGTGGCAAATGGCTCAGATTTCAAAATGTCAGTTCTCTCGACCCCAAACGGCTGCCAAGGTTACCTGCACAGTCAATGTGCAAGATAAACCCTGGAATAGACTGAGTATATCGTAATTTCCACCAGATATACACTTGGTAAGCAATGTAACTGACTGCGTTCTGGTTATTTCATGGTCAGTGCAGGACAGACGACTGAGGAAAGCTGGTCTTGGGTTTCAGTTGAGTAATAAAAGTGAAATTTTCAAACAAGTATTTAATTATGT
Source organism: Albula goreensis (assembly GCA_022829145.1). Lineage (NCBI taxonomy): Eukaryota > Metazoa > Chordata > Actinopteri > Albuliformes > Albulidae > Albula > Albula goreensis. The sequence goes on from CM040751.1 coordinate 6,312,603, forward strand.
TGGTATGGTTTGGTTTTTCTTTGGCGTGATAGTGTTTTAAATGCTTTTTTTTTGTGCTGTGTAAAACAGTGCTGTCTTATTCAGTCGTATGTTGTAAAATGAAATTGGGGAGATGTATGCATCGTGGTGCTTTTACTCTTCTCAGACTGTTATCTTTCTTGAATTGCAGCTGTACATTTCACAGATTCATGGTTTAGATTGGGACAGGGTAGAATTTTGGTCCTTGGTAGATCTTGCTACGATATACTAGATCTAGTCAAGTATCTGGGGTAGACCCTAGTCTATATACTTGTCCAGAAAAGGAGCAGACAAGGGTCTGACAGGTTTGAGGTTCTTAATAAAGTGCATTTCAGTTAAACATCCTGCTTCCAGAGACCATCAGAGATAAATTTCAAATTAATGTGTCCCTTGGGTTAGGATGGGAGAGCTTAAATTATGTACTACCCATGATCAAAGTACAGAAATTATTAAGAATAATTAAAAAATGAACATTCTGACTCATTAGGATTTTAATGGAACCCATTCAGAAAAATCAAACATACATTTCAGTTCGCAATGGTGGACTGAGAACTGCGATCTTGCAATGGCACTTTGGAATTTGCACCACGGACCAAGGCTGGGTCAATTCTATTTCACTTCAGAATTGAAATATACTTTCAAAAGAGAGGCTGAGTGAAGATTGATGAGTGAAGATGACTGTTATCAAATAGAACATATTACATTCTTAATTTGTACAGTGACCTGGAGAAAGAAATACATATTTCTTTTGATTTGACATATTGGTTTGCTCTAAATACCGATGTTGGCAGTATTATATTGGTAATTTACAAATGATATACTCTTATTCAGGGGTATTCTTCAATAGGTATTTGTGGCCATGTTTAGACAGAATGTGTTTTGCAGAGAGTATACTGAGGAAAATCACATATTTATGGAGTAAGTGTGTTTTCATTTAGACAGCAACAGCTGCTGTCCTTGGAAATCCACACACACACACACACACACACACACACACACACACACACACACACACACACACACAGATAAAATAATGAAAGTTGGAAAAGTGCAAGATAACATGATAATGTGAATGAGAGTATCACTGCAACAAAAAGGTGAAGGGTGTTTACGCTTCTGTGTGACCTCCTTATGTTCGGTTTTTTATAAAGCATGTCAATTATTTTACATTTTATGAAGTAAAAGTACATTTACAACGAAAAGCATATCAGTTTTGAATCAGACAGTGAGAGACATAGTGAAATAACAATTACATTGGCCAATCCAGCTCCTTGTTCTCGATAATTTAGGTCCATTTTACTGTCTTCTGATCTAACTTTAAGTTGTTAGACATTGACAAGCACACATGTAACTTCTCACACAATATGATAGATTGGTTTAACAAGCAAACTGGGAATTAGATTTAGAGTGCCTTGCTTGTTAACTTGTGAACTTGCCTTTCCCGGGTTCTCTAAAAACTTGATGCAGACTTTGCTTTACGAAAAGAAGTGAACTCAAGTTTAACAACTATGCGCAAAAAATAAATAAATAAAACGAACTGAATTTGGGTTACCAACAAGTGACACTCACATTCAATTACTTTTTGTTGTTGCAACAAAAGATTCTTGTAGAATTGTTTTTTTTTCCTGTAATCGATTTCTGAGCAGTGTGCCTCCAATTGTTTTTGACACTTTTCAATGATTGCCGTACATTTCCATACAAATACTGGTTCCCCCATTCTACTTTCCAGGTACAAAATAAAAACAGGAGGAAAGCTAAAATAATTAAATCAGATAATTTGTCCCTGCTATGAAACTTAAACTTTCAAAGAAAAAATGAGGACATGTACTTTGTTGAGGCTCACCAAAAAGTCTTTTTTTCATGGTTTTTAAGCAGGTTTAACAGCCGGCCACCCACCCCTCCCCATTTGAAATGGCAGAGAACCTCCAGACGTTATTAAATTGGTATCAGGAAGCTTTATTACATGCCCAATTAGGCAAATGCCTTGGGCTGTATTAATTACCGACATTCTTCCGTTCTACTAAATGTGACAACTCCAAAATGATCAATACTTCAATGTTAAATAAAATAGTACGTTATCATTATGACGAATACAAAGACGTGCAATTGCAATATCCAGGACAAAAACAGTATACGTATATTCAATTCCACAGTTTCTGCGAGTAAAAGTGTAGACCAGAAGTGTTCACCAAACTATACACAATACGTTTTTCAAAATTTTACTTCTGGACAAAAAGAAAAAATCATCGTGATGTAGTGACTTGGAGTGAGGGTGTTTGAAGTATCCGACAGTGTTATTGGGTCGGGGAATAACACATTGCAAGCACATAAATATGCACACAGACGTTTTGTTTTACTTGGGGTCACATAAAAATCCTCCAGCAGGTGATATAAAAAGTGACTTGCCTTGAGAAGGAGGTGGTGTTGTGGAAATCCTCAGAGTTGCAGATGGTTGAGTATGCGAGAAAATTACCTTCTCCCTGGTGTTGTGATAACCCTGTTTAAAGTGTTGCAAAATCTGCTTGTTTCTGCATGCATTAAGCATTTATTTGCATGCATTCATATGGAGATGAGTATTTGTATTTGTCTCATACGAAATTGTCCTTTTCATTAGGGCTGCTAATCTGCATATTGGTTTGTATTGATTTCTTTGCTAGTAAATGATTTAATTTCCATGACAGGTTAATCAACAGGATCCCACTTGAATTCTATATTTTTCACATTCAGGTCTCTCTTACCCTACTTCTTTCCTTTTTCATAATTCAGGCCCAATCTACATACTTGTCTTTGGGTTGTGAGAAAGGAATGGTGGGAGAGCTAAATACCTGCAATGTAATGTAAATCTATCGCAGTGTTGTTTACAGTCCGATACAGAATGCCCTGTAGCCATTCTTGGCCATTCTGTGACTTGCCGCACAGACTTCATCCACATCCTCTACCTCCCTTTCCTGACTGATACTATCCATGTCCTGCAGTAATGTAGAGATTCAGCCTTAGCGTCATGTTATTAGCTGCTAATCAAGATGTGAGATGGACAGACCAGTTATTTTTGGACATACCACTTGTCTTATATGCCAAATGAGACCCCTGAAGTTAGGAGATTTCAGAAGAGTGGGCTCGCTAAGATAGAAAGAGGCTCAGCAAAGGCCAGCAAAGCCCTTTCCTTGGTTATGCTGTTCGTACATATAAAACTTTAGCAACCTTGCAAAATGGATCCCGAACACAGTGCAACAACAATTCAAGTGTGCATGTACATATTAGGGTGCATAGATTTAGTATATCTGAATTCGCTTTTCATCATGAAGGATCAAGTGTCGACATTAATTTCTGACATAAGCCACATACACACCCCCGATACCCCCCCCCCCAGAAGCAATTCCTTGTTCAGGTTTAAAATCAGGCAGAGTGTTTCATTAAAATTATCCTGTGGTGAATTTAATTAGAAATAAATGGGGATAGTAGAAATGTATTTAAGTCCCTTAGAATACGGAAACAGAAAATGGAAATTAGCTTTTGGTGATGGACAGAAAGAGACCATCACAGAGTCTATTCAGTTTCAAAGGCAGTCCATCTGAAAGGACGGATTCTGTACTGAACAAGCCACAGAGCGGGGGACCTTTTCAGAACTTCTTTCAGTGCCCGATAGACACGGAGCAGATCAGAAGCAATATTCACCTCCAAATTAATGGCTGTAATTAGGACATTTTTCGAAATGAAATGTGAACAAAGCGGAAATGCATGTAATTTGACTTTTAATCTAACACAGAATTACCAAACCATTAGAAATGTCTGTCACGTTAATACTACACACCCCTGTCTCTACCTCCACGTTTCCTTTCTCTCGCTTTCTCCCGGGTCCCTCATGCAGTGGGATGGGGAGGTTTACCCGGCTCCTTTTTGGTTTAATAGCATCCTACAACGGGTCTTTAATAGGAAAAAGGCCAGAGAACCCAGCTGTGACTTAGACAGGCTTAGCGCTATTGAGCCAGCTACAAAAGGTACTGAGAATGGGGTGGACTCAACAGGGCATTTCATTTTTTTTGTGTTAGAGTTTCAAATGTGGAACTTCAAAGCTGAGCGAAACGAGGGCATGTGAAAGAGAAGGACCAAGTAATCTGGTACCTCTGGGCGGCATTTCATTTGTCATTTTGTGTTGGACATTCAAATGCAGCACTTTCAAATGGAGGACGAGATGACCTTTTGTTGCATGGATTCATAGAGGTCGTATGAAAATGCTCAAACCACCTTTCTCAAGTCTTTCAAAATTTTATATTTTTCATGATCACAAGGACTCCTTCCTTACTTTCGTGATGGAAGGAAACTGTCCATTGCTACTCTGTCAAAAACAGACCACAGACCCCTGCTTTAAATGGTTTGTACACTGCATATATGAAATTATAATTGTGTATGATGCTCAAAAGTGTTGACCTTTTTTGAGATAAACCATTAACCCAGCATTCATTTCTGGTTGGGTTGAAGCTTTAACCCCACATCCATTTCAAGTTATGTAGAAACATTAACCCTGCATTTTGAGTCAGACTGAAACATTAAACATCAGAATTCATTGTCTGTTAAATTGAACCATTCAAGCTGCATTAAAGTGAGGTAGGAATTCATATCACACCTAAGCCCCCCGTCTCCTACCTTGTAGCTTGCCAGCTAGCTGGTTGTAGCAAGTAGCAGTACGAGTGCACTCAGGATCGATTCCACCAAGACGGCACCATCTCATAACCTTCCTTGTACAATATTCACCTGTTTATTTTTTGTTGCATTAATCCAGCATCCTTTTTGTGTTAAGTTGAACCACTTACCCAGTATCCGTTTTGTGTTTGGTTGAACCATTTACCCGCTATCCATGTTTGGCTATTTTGAACCATTATCCCAGCTTACATCACTCTCTGTGCTCTTTTCACTTGGTCAGGTACAGTTGCCTTGGTTTCACTGGAGGCCATGCCTCAAAACTGGAGTCACAGGTAAACAAACCACATTCTGAAACGCTATCATTGTCACAACCGTGAGTACAAGCCCATGGTGTTTTTGCTTCATGCTGACACACACCGAGGTCTGTGAGCTGAAGTTTTTGGAACAGTGTACTGAGATAATTGCATGTTTATTCTCATCTAGTTTCCACGAGGAAAAAAGTCATTGTTAGTGATCATAAGTGGTTCCAAAACAATCATAAAGAGAGGGGAGAAATGTAATTTGAAGCATTGTCATGTAACAAAGTGAAAAGAGGCCGTCTGTGAGCTGTTATCTATGTGTCTCCACTCGGGCATATCCACTTGAGGCAGACAGCAGAAAGGAGAGGGTATGGGAGGTCAAGAGCCCTACACATCAGGGGTGAATGTAGGCAGACCTACATGCATAAATAGAATTTCTCAAATATTGAGGGAAAAATACCTGTACATTGAGGAGTTGGAGTACAGGTCACTGAGAGAGATCGAATGAAACCCAGGGGGATTCAGAAGTCATAATTAACCACTTTATTTTGTTTCACTTTTTTTCCCCCATACATTTTTTTGCCAAATAAGGGACGGATGAAAAACAGAAAGAAATTGGCACAATCTCGCTTAGTCCCTCTGTGGTTCACGAGTTAGTCTCATTAAAGCCATTAAACACAAAACATAATCTCACATAATCTTTTATCTGGTTCATTATAGGAAAATAATGTTCCTCTTTTCGCCACTACTTTAAACAAGATGTTCTGCAGGATTGGCTCAGATCAGTATGTTTTGGTTCTTAGGTAATAAAACCACCCATTTCACGGCTCACATGACTTCACACTCCTCGCAACTGTGAAAGCTCAGTGTTTTTCGCCACATATGAAGTCCCAATCGGTGGCAGTCACATAAATGAACTTGATCAGAATTTTCTTAGATAATAACCAGCAAATATGTTGACTGCATGCCAGGCCCAAACATATGTTGGCTCCTCCAACACAACAGCAGTGCTTTATTGTGCCACTAGATGGCGCATTGCATTGGTACCAACTTGGAATCCAACACAACAGTCAGTCCTTGAGCAGAGTTATTCTGTCACCATGGAACCACAGCACCAATTAAGATAACACTGCAGCTCAACCTTACACGATACTTACGATTCATCTTTATGTTTACAGGGTAAATACGGTACCAGGAACAGCAATAAGATGTTACGTGATAATTCTAATGTACGTGTTCCTAAATTGGTGATTTCATTAATATGCAAGCAGAATATATTCACATAGGCTCGTGTATGTGCATCACATAACATTTACATTACATTAAGTGAACAGATGCACTTAGTGACTTTGAAATTGAGGTACAAAAGTGCATAGAGCAGATACTGTAAATGATGGTCCATTCTGCATAATTACTGCATATATCTGTGAATTGATGCATGCGTATGTATGTGTGCACATTATCGAGAGTGCAACAGCATTTGCATGCGTTTCAGCGACACTGAATGCGCTTTATGTCTGACATGACAAATGATATCAATTTGGACACAATGATTTGAGTTTTGAGTGGGGATTTTTTTGTTGTTTTTTTTTAAAGTAGAAAGCATGCATAATGGTTGGGTAAATACCGATATATCATAGTTTTCTGATATACGTAATACCTTTTTGACAGGGGAAAAACAGTGATGGTGTTATGGATGGCTGTCAGGCAATAACCTCAACTCACAAAACAATGCAATTGCTGTGGATGCATTGGCCTGCGTTCACATATTGTTTCGAAATATAATTCATTTATGCTTTGATAGTGTGTTTTTTCTGTTCCCCATATCATGTACCACTTGGATTTCTCCATTTTCATAAGAAGCAAAACAGAGTGTGACAACTAGACTGCTGTTTTACATTCTACTGCGACCAGTCGTACCACTGTGTTGTGGGGTAACATTCAATGAAATTGAATGTCAACCATACTGTGCAGATACAATGAGGCCAATTCCACTGTGAGAGTTTTACGCTGTTTGCAGATGTGTTTCAATATTAATATTAATTTCATGTATATTCAATGACATTTTCTCACTTCTTGAACAAAGTGGTGGCCCCAAACAAGCAAACAATGAAAGGAATGTATTTCTTCCTCTTTAAACAAGGAGAAATCATTCCTAATTCATGTCGTTAAATATGTATTGCTTGTTTACTAAGAGTTTAAGCAGGCCTTAAAAAAAAAAAAAAAAAAAATCTGACAACAGAAAATTCAACCACTGTAAGGTGGTTAACAGCTGTGCAACATTGAGAGACCGTGGGAAACGCTGTTGGACTGTCGAGCTGTAAACATGTAGCTTCAAAGCATGTATCGCTTAATTTAAATGCAGGCACTATCTCTGACTGTCTGGCTGTGGAAACAGTGGACAGAGACGCTTGAGTGGTGGAATTATAATTGATGGTTGAGAAGCAGGGTGGTGACTTTGTTTATAGCTGAAAAGGTTGTTCTGGAGAATGTGAACTTGGGGAAGAGCTGTGGGTCGAAACGTAACGAGTCCTCACGGGCCAAATCGGAAACTCCAGACTGTTCCGGCCAGTCTATGTGCATGCAGGGCTCTTCGTAAACCTCTGCTCCCAATACCTTGTTTTAGGCCTGTCTTTAATTTTTACGTCTTTTTTATGACGATGCATGACATTCAAATTCTTGTCAGTTTGATATTACTCAATGCTCACTTCACTGTTTCATTATTTGTAGTCAAAAAAGATTTAAAAAAAAAAAAAAATCAATTTCATAAAGAATGTTCCAAACAGGCAAAGAAGGACTCCATTTTCTCTCTGGTTAATTCATTGGTCCAATTTAGAATGGGAAATACAATTCCATGACTGAACAACAGGAGCTTCACTTCCATAGTTCTCATGGTACCCATCAGTATGTTCCTTGGAGACATGCATTCTGAAACTAATTCCAAAGGAATGTGTTCATGCAACCTATAAAAAGAGCTGGATTCCACCAAAGGGATCAACCCTTCTGAGCTTTGCACACTTGATCACCGCAGTAATTTCTGCTCTAACTCAAAGTCATTAAAGTTGTTTTTCATCTTCCATTTTCAGTGTTTTAAATTGCGGCACTAAATTTAGGGCTTTCCAGTGAAGACCAAACTTTAGATTTACATGTAATAAATGTAGTATCACTGTAAATGAGGCTAAATTTAAATAGATCAAAGACATAAGTTCAGCGATGCAGTTTGTTCTTAACTTAGAAAGAAAGTGATGTTTTTTTTTTAGTTGTTTACCAAAACATTATTGTTTCATTTCAGCTGCTGCCAATCCCACAAAGAGATTTTCAAATTTAATGAACTCAACTCAAAAGTTAAGTAAAAAGTACCATCTCAATAGTCACAACACAGATAAGTAGTCCACTTTGTGACTGCATTTTATGGATTATTCATAGCAGATTCTATGAAGGTAAACCAAGTTGTTTTCTTGCATTGGTTTTCCATCATTATGATGTGGTTTCATTAGTAGGTCAAGTGATTTACATATCCTGTTGCTCAAAAGGGATGTGTGTTACGTAATGGCCACAAGTTGGGCTCCATCAATGCACACTGCGATCGCGAAGGGTGCCGCACAGCACGGCTTGAACGTAAACCTTCAGAAGTACATCAGAAAAACAACAAACAACAACAGCATTTTGAACATTGTCTCTTAGCATATCACTGACATAAACAATCCATTCTGTGTTTGTGTGTATGTGTGTGTGTGTGGCCTTTGATTTGCTGAAGTGGAATGTGTAAAGCCCCCCCCATCATGTCGTCTTATCATTTCATTCGCTGAATTATGAAATTATATATATAAATGAAGGGCATGACCTGCCTGCTTTATTACGGTTCTTTCATATACAGAAGTTGTACTGACAAAACCTGCTCTGAAGACTGTCTCAGAGTTTCTACGGTGAACTGAAGCGCCATGCATTTGATTGGCAGCTGTCCATTCATCAGATTACAGCAGAACTGGTGCCACAATTTTTCTCTTCTCACATTGAAACGAAGAGTAAATGATGATTTCTGAAGGGACGCCATTTTCAAAATTTGCCCTCAAAATGACTGGGCACATTTCAATGGTAAACATGTTTGTATGTATGTATTTACAACTTATGTGCAAATATATATTTGGTACAGGTTTATACGTTTGGATATTTACTGCCCTGCTGCATTGCTTAAAAGCACCATTGACTGTGCTCTCCAAGGAGACAAAACTGGATGCTTTGAAAGCATTGGACCAACTTGTCTTTGCCCAGACATGTAGACCATTAAATATACATTGCTTTTGGATATTTCAGAAGAACTTTGTCTCTCTCCAGTTGTTGTCTTGATGGGGAAAAAAAAAAACAGTGGATATTCACTGCAACTGCTCCAATCTCAGCGATTTCTCTCAGCACAGAGTTTCGAGTAGTTAATATAGCACTGGAGGCCTCCATACAGTTCAGAATAAAGAGATGCTTTTCCCTTTTCACTTCTATTCAGTAGATTAGACAGTGTGGCTCAGAAGCTCAGCCCCCGCTTGAGATGGCGCTTCTCGAGGCCCAGCACACAATAGAGCCTACACACACTGCTGTGTTTTCTCTGTGAATGATCTCAGCCTTGGAAAATGAAAAAAGGGAAGAGGAAGGACAGGAGAGGAAGGCTGCGTTCCACTCGCGGGCTTCTTTCTGTCAGGGATGGAGGGGCCATGCGGAAACCGGGAGGTCCGTGTTTGTTCCACAGTGTTCTGGAAAAAATCCCCAAGGACTGGTGCTGGGTGGGTCCTACCCTGTGTGTTTATGACTGAATAATGTAAGTTATAATGTAAGTTATTGTATTACATAAAACTCATCATCTATTCCAAGACGGCGTGGACGTGCACGTATGCACCTCCTTCAGATGTGTGCATGAAATTCTGTGAATCAGTCTGCCGTAATCCATAAACGTGTACATGAAAGAGGTACTCATACATTAAAATAAAATAGTATGGTCAGTTATTTGTGTCTCGTTTGTTCTTTCAAAAAGCCAGCTCTGAATATCATCACGGTAATGATGGTAATGGTGCTAAAAACGCTGATGGAACAATGGGGATGACTCTGAGAGGCGGACAAAAGAATGCAACTGGGAATAATCACTTGTCTCAATCATTTGAGAACACCGTCACCACCTCCAACTCACCGAACTGTCAGCAGGAAGCTGGAGGAGACAGGAATTGGGGTGGGCGGAATGAATAAAATAGAAAAGGATGGCAAAAAAAATTAAAAACCAGAATCAAATTATGCTCCTGTCAAGCTGGGTCAGAGAAATTCACTGCAAAAGGGATGACTGACCCAGTTCATCCAATGGACAAAGAGCCAATCCAGGGAAAGTGACCCCACCCTGAGGTTAAGCATGGGGGAGGCTTACCTAAGTAGGAACCCACCCCCTCCCCCCCACTGCACCTCATAAACCTCCCAGTGGCGCACCATCCGATTCCTGTGAAGATGACATTGGTGGGTGGTGCGGGAGACCGACGACAGAGCAGGGAGGAGAGCCCGCAACAGAAGGTTTATCCGGCGAACACAAACGCCATCAAAAGACTACTGACAGCACTGCTCCCTCCAAGCGAACAACTGATGTCTGAGAAATGCAGGGTCTGAGGAGGAATTCGCACCGAGGGACCTCGCCGGTGGAAACCTTCAACAAATCAAGTCTCTCTGACTCCGCTGCGAAAAAAAAGGGTCCTCTGCCTAAACTTCCAAGTGCAGTGACTTAGTTCCTTCCCTTGGGTCTGGCTGCTTGGGTTGATTGATCAACCCCCGGTGTTCTTCAGGGTTTCGCCGAGGATGCCTCATATGTACTTACTCCTCCACACTCTGTTCCCCTTTCTCTTCATCCCTGTTTCCCCAAACCTCATAAATAAGAAAGAAATGGAGTTTGGTGGGTTTTGTGGCTTGAAAAAAGGACATCAAACGTTGAAAAAATAAATAACGCGGCACTACTTGGAGAGCACTCTGTTTGAGGGCATCGCGCATCAGCAGACCTGAAACGCTCTCCGTCTTTTGGCCCTCCTCGAGTCGTCTCTAGTTGGTCCTCTGAGCCAGCAAGGCTCCAATTACGCTCTGGTCCACGGCTCAGTTCTGTTTGATTAGATTACACATTTGGCATTTTGATTAAAGACAATTAAAGAGCGTTGCCAGACTTGGCTTCCCCTTGCGCTGCCATGGGCATGGGAGCATGTTCTCTACCCCGAAAAGTCGGAGGGTTGGGAACTGTTTTCGATCAAGCCCCTATCTGGCCTCCACACTTCACTGTAGCAATGCCATTCAAATATTTTGACATTTAAAGAGGCAGAAAGCCACATTTTTGGTACTGAGTATTCATGCTGACTTTTGAATATTTTTTCTGGTGGTAAATAGTGAAACCTGCAGTACATTGCAACTGAATCAATATTAATTCCAAAACTGTTCTATTTTTTCATAAAGAGGATTTCTTTATAGTCTAAAAGCAAATATTGTCACTCTTTGTCAGTGATATGAAAGCAAATATCAATTATGAAATGTATTGATTTGGTGTAGTATGTTGTGTCTGGCTTCTGGGTATAATTTACTCATCTGCACAAATTATTATTTTGATGTATTTAGTAAATTCTAATCAACACCCACTGTGATTTTTTTTTTTTACTTGTTCAAAACATGTTCATCACCATTTGATGCTTTGCACTCCACATTTCTGTTCAACAATACACTCTAATTTCTACAAATTTTATGGCAGTTCTCTTATCTTGAACAGTATCACTTATAATTTCCCCCTTCATATTCATGCGAAGTTTAATTGGCAGTCTTTATGAAAAGATTTAAAAATGGACAAGACTGAAGATGATGGCATGAGTTCAAGGGCAGGTTACTTGCCAGCTGTTTCATTCTAATCTGTCGATTAGGTGAGAGTGGGTCTCGCTGGGGAAAAAAAATGCTTTGAGGGCAGGCAGAAGTTAAGTGGTACCATGAAGATGCAAAAAGGATAACAGAAAAAGAAGTAAAAATAGCAATGAGTGAAGGACGAGTGCAGGTTGCACTACCTTTCATACACTTTAACCAGCGGACGGGAATAAAGGGTGCAAGTTTCCCTATATCACATTTCCAAACCTCACCTCATAACAAAAAAAGTTATGTACAGATATGTGATCTTTCAATACTGAGTTCAACTTGATCGATGTACTCAAGAGATTTTAAACGCTTAAATTATTGTTTTATAAATTATACGACTCCTGAGTTAAGTCTCCACTTTCCTGTATTTTGGAAGAGAAGGAATTGGGTCATACATTTCTCAGCAGCACTATCAAACTAGCCCCCAACCACATTCTTAGGATAGTAATGGATGAAATGGTGAGAGCTTTTCTTTGAGAGAAGTGGAGTGACAATGAATGAGCTCTCGCCTCAAAGGCTCAAGAAGTTATGCTTTCAGCACATGTCCAATTTTCACATTCATTATTATGTTTTAGATTTTTGTTGAACACTGAAAGACTGTTTTTCATTCTACATTTTTGCCTTTTGGGAGCACAGCAGCTATCCAATGCTAGCTCATCTTCACTGTCCTGTAGGGGGTTGTATTTTAATCACATATAACCTCAATATATTCATAAACGTTTTACAGAGGCACTACATAAAAGGCTGCACACTTGATATGTTGTTTGAGCATTTTGTGTTCATGTTATTTGGTACAATGCAAAATGTGATTCTGTCTGGTCCTGTATTACTGCTCATGTGTCCATCAACTTCACATGAACTGCTTCTCATTCAGCACAATGTTTGAGTGTGTGTGTGTGTGTTGTTTGATTTGAGGATATAAAAGTCGACATAAATGCACATTCATAAACAGTGCTACCAGCATGCCTTTAAGTAGGAGGACAAAGTTATTTAAATTAACTGTTGTATCAAGCACAGTAAAGAGCTCCTGGGTACCTCGTTAGCAATTAATTACACGCCAAAATTGAAATTGGGAAGCGTGAAAAAAAAGAAAGGAACTTAAACAAAAATCCACCACCACGGATGTGCAGTCGACGATAGATTTATGGCCAAGACTGAAATGTTGCCACTTACTCCTGTTTGCTTTCCCCTTGTGCTGACCTTGGACGCGTCTCATTGCTCCGTTTTGCTAAGCAGCTCAAATGGCTTTCAATTAAAGTCTGCTGATTGGAGGTGGCAGCTAAGGGCCTTCAGTGAAAGAGAAAATCCAACAAAGCCAGGCTCCTGTGAATCTCATAGTCTGTTTGTCAGGGACAGTGTTTCACTTGGTCTGGAACAGTCTACCTGAAAGTGCCTCAGTCAAGGTGACATGACAAAAAAACCCCTCAAGAATACCTTGTGTATGTATAATATATTGTCGTGGAAAATGGTGTGTTGGCTCATTGGATTGACAGGCTCCTGTAGGGTGGTGGCGGCCATTACAGCCAATTAGCAGTTCGGCTCAGGATCAGCAGGGTTAGGCAAATAACATCTGCCAAATGACAAATGACAGCTGACCTCTACGAAAATTGAATTGTTTTATTAAATGTCTTGTCTGAAATGTTTAGAAACAGTTTAAATGCTTTGCGACCCTCTCAAAGAAATCTATGCAAGATAATTGGGTTAATCACATGTTAATAACATGTTAGGAAGCATTTGCAAAGTCAAGGAGATGGCAACATTCCTTACCAAAATCAATGATTCTGGTTCAAACAACTTCGTCAATGCATTACGATTGAGAGTTGACTTGCACTAATATCAGGGTGCATCCCAGTTTGTAATATTTTGGGAGCATTTTGCACAGAAGCTTGGGAAATGGATGACTTCTCAGTGCAAGTAATTCTTGCCCAGATCTGCACGTTCCACCTTTGGAGTTATTTCGATTGAAAACATTTCAGGTCAAGCATCGATCATATTCTTTACTGCTTTAAATGCCAGCAAAATCCATGTAGATTCCTGGATGTGTTATCACACAATGTAATTCTACAAGATCCATTCCTGCAAACTATGTCTGTGCAACAAAGCTATTTGGTAATTTCTCATTGTTAACCAAAGCACTCATTTGAAAACTCCCCAACTGTAATTTCAAAAATCGTCTGTGTCTATTGATGTATCCGTGTGGAAAAACTGGAATAAAATGTAATTTATGTTTGCATTAATGTATAATAAAGAACATGCATAGTTAATCTTCATTTTCAGATTCCAGAAAGATTTTCAGATTTATGATGGTATTTCATAGACTTTTGAAGTGTTTTAAATTAACTGAATTGCACATCTTCCCTTTCCATCTCCAAGCAACAAACCTTGAAATCAGCTTCAAATATATACTCCTTTGAAAGCTGTGCATTGGGTGATGCGCTATGACAGTGTCTCTGGTTCCTGGGCATTTGAAATGAAATTCCCATGCTACCTATGATGATCTGGATTTATGGATTGCTGCTGGATTATTGATGGAAAACCCTGCCTTGATATCACATTTTATGTCCCTGTAATGCCATTTATTAGCTTGTACCAATTTCTGCAGTGAGCCATAGCCTTTACAGTGACCTTGCAGCGTTTAGTGTGGTTTTGCATTGTTATATCCGATCCAATCGCGCCAGAGTTTTACGCCTCATAAATACATTCCTGCGAGTAGGTTCTGCCTCATCACTAATTGGATGCATTGTGCCTGGACTAAGCAATTGTTAGACTTCAACACAGAAGAGCCTATGGGCTTTTTCAAGAGTTGAAACAAAGCACTACATAAGGGAAGAACACTATATGTTTGACTAAGATGGAAACCGACAGCTGACTTTGGCTGTAACGGTCTTACAAGGATGAAATGGATGTATTAATGAAGTTTCAGAAAGTATGTTCAGATCTTTTGTCGTGTCCCGAAAACTACAAAAAATTGCTTTTTGATTCATGAATTGTATAAATAATCCATGTTTCATTTTTATACTGCAGTCCTGTGCAGGCATGTAGAAAGTATGTCACCCATCATTTCAAGTAGATATGTACAAACCCCTATGATACAATCACGCACAGGAAGGTATTGTGGTCAGTTTGTACTCCTTGATGAAAATGAATGAACACGATAAAACATTAATTCCCATATATCATCTGGGAGTATGCACTACATAGCACAATTCAGTGAAATAAATCAACTCTGACGGAGTACATTTTACCCCAATTGGTCTCCAAAGTCGAAACCTTATTAGTCTAAGAAGTATAAAGTTAGAGTTAAATTAACCCTGAAGTTATTTCTGTGTAACCCTGACGTTATTCTGTGCAGTTCTGATGCTGAACGGAGACATAATTCAGGCCGTTGATACTGTTATTTTAAACAGTGTAGCCATTGTACCTTGTGTCTCCACCTCTGTTTTATACGGCATGTTTGTAGATCTTAAGTGCCAAGAAACTGCTACCCCCCCTCCCACCTCCACTGTGGACAGTGAATATCACTTGACTGTGCTTGTCTATGCCCACCAGATTAAAGGAGTCCAATGATCATTTCAAATATGGGAAAGACAACACCATCAATCGTGCCAATAATATCGACTGTTAGGTAAAGCTGACACTACAACCACACCCTACAACCACCCGCCAGCTTGGGGCTCTGGAGGAAAACGTTCCGTATTTGGGAACTTTCTCCATTCTTTACATTGTTTCGTATATACTGGAATGTTTAGTGAGAACTAACACAAATTCCATTCACCGCTGTGTCCCTGGTATACATCTTTACTATATCGCTGAATCATCACCCCATGTCTGTGTCTCTGTGCTTAGAATGCAGTTGGGTGGTTTATTCTTTACACCGTGTTGTTTAAATCGGATGTGTACTATTACTTTCCATCAAAACCTCTTCAGGTGACAAAGAACAATCCCCACACATGCCATGAGCTAAGCAGAAAAATAATACGCAATGAAGCGTGACTCGGCACTGAAGAAAGCAGCCAGACTCCTAACAGCTTTCAGTGAGGAGCTCTGCTTCATGCCCGAGCGAGGGACCTCGCGGCAGAAGTCTTAACACCTTCACAACACCCACAAAATCCAGCCGACTAATGAGATATGAATGCAGTTACTGCAGCTGTAGATTTAAACAGAAAAAAGAAAAAAAAAAACCAACAAAAAAAGTTGCTGTGTATGTTTCGAGGAACTGAGATTCTCTGCTGTGGGCTTCTGTCACTGTGAAAGGTTATTCTATTCATCTAATGGCAGAGAACTCAGCCAAAGTCCTCTTTGGTATTTTGAAACTGTACCGCTTGGATAGAAAAATAAATTGTTGCTGAGCCTTAGTCGAATGTTGATTATTGGGTTACCGGTCGTGTGCGTTGGCTGCAAGGGGGTTCTTAAAGGATCCTTCCAGAAGCATTCCAGGCAATTACAGTTCAATCAGGTGCACTGTTCTCGTGTTTTTCAAAAACTGTTGCACCACAGCTCAGTCATTCCGTACTTACTGACCAATTAAGACAACCGCTACAACTTTCACAGCTAACCCACTCCACCTCATTTCTTGGTTCTAAACTTGCTGTGGATTTTCAGGTAAAAACAAAAACCAGCATAAACTCCAGCTCTCCAGGATCTGGCCTGAGGACCACTGAACTAAACAATCAAAATATGGTGTAACCACAAAAAATAAACGAGGAGCAGTGCATCTTGGACTGGCTCCACCGTTCAAGCCGCACGCCCAAACGATATCAGAAGGACTTGATACACCTCAGGTAAAGATATCCTTTGGGTGTGTTCCTTGAATTATGGAGCCAGTCCAAGATATCCTGCTCCGAGTATGTTTTTTCTTTCATGGTTATTCAGTATCTTGCTGCAACCAGCACCTCATGGATAGAGTAACATGTCTGTGCACAAGGCTTTTTCTAAATTAATTTAATAAAATTATGGTTCTGATGCAGCCCATACTAAAATCTGTGCAGTTTTTCCTGAATCATATTGCACACACTCGTGCTTTTGACTGGCTTGTCTCAAATTGTGTCATCACCCAAGTTTTCAACAGAGTTTATGCTATGCAAGTAAAAATGTCCTGTAAGATTTTTTCCCCCCATATTGCTTAAATTTTCCCTTCCCTCTGAAGACATAGAAGGCACAAAGTAAGACTTTGCAAATAATGAGCGTATGTCAAAAGAAAAAGGGACTTGTCATGTGACGAATGCACTTCGGTCTGTTGCTACAGTGTTCCATTTTGTAACAGGCAATTGAAATAAACGCTGTGTCACCACAGTTCCAATACAGCAACCTTTAAACTGGCACAAAGTGCTGTGTTCCCTGCAACTATTTCAGAGTTAGTGCAACACACAGTTTGAAAGATTTATTGGAACTTTAGGCAAATAGCAGCATACCATGAGCGAGATGTAATAGATTCACCTTTCTCCCCCTCTTTCTTTCCCTTCTTTCTGTCTCTCTATCTCACACGCGCGCGCACACACACACACACACACCCCTCTCTGCCTGGTGAAGAGACTGCAGCTATAATCAATTAGCCCACACACTTTTGGGACATAAAGAGTATCTACTGACAAAATAATTGTGAATGCCAGAGGAAGACAGACAAATAGCCAATGACGTCACTCTTACATCAACAGCCACCTGTGACCCTGCCCGTTGTCTTTGGCATCCCCGCGAAGCCACATTTTTAGGTATATTTTGTTTTGGAGTTCCCAAACAAAATCCTGACCTATTATATGTTATCACTTCAATCATGTGTCATTCATGAAATAACCAAAATTATGCAGAAATATATGGAGGTGGTTAAGTACATATTAAATATTTATTTATTGTGCTAAATATAGTTTAGGGCTTGGTAGATACAGACTTCTCAGACGATGGGATGTTTAGACTAATTAAGCCAAATGGGAATCGGCGATAATGAAAACTAGCTCTCAAGATATTCCTCTTTAGCAGCAGCTAGGGCTTTGTGTTTATGGAACGCAGCACAGGATGGGGCGACTCCACTTCGTCGTGTGTCCCTCTTCTCTCACATCGGTTAATTGGAAAATAAGAGCCGGTGACTTGTTCAGCCATTCGAACCTTTTGAGGCAGCTCAAACTTGCCAGGAACTGAGCAACAAATTAAATATTTTATCGTTGTATTTCCATGTTTTAAAACTATCCACAGTCTGAATAAACAGAAAGAGGAAACAAACAGGCTATTGGTTTTGACATTGCTGGAATAAGATGAAGGATCTAGTCAGACTTACAAATATTAGATTTTGAGAGCTTGTGCACAAACCTTACAGAAGCTCGGTAAATGTAACGGCAGGTATGCTTTTGGGATGAGCAGGCTCATGGTACTTGTCTATGTCACAAATGGTAAGTTGCTACATTATATCCTGCACAGAGAAGGTATGGCTTTGTATTACAGTTTGGACAGCCTCCCACACTAGTTAAGAACCATATTTTTTATGGTTTTTGCTGCGAGAATGTGATAAAGTTCACGTCCTGATGAGAGTGCATATCGCAGTGCTCCTCAGGTTGACGTTTTCATATTACGGTGCATTTGTCAAAAACAGAAAACAGGTGGGAAAAGAATGGAAAGGGACCACAAGCAAGAGATGGCACTTTTTTTTTTTTTTTTTTAAACACGTTGTCATTCTGAACGTGTTATCCATTCACTGAATGAATCTTCCTCCTTTTCTATTTATTTATAGGTCCTTCAATTCCGCTGTACGCCCTGCATTTCGCACTTCAGTTGTGACTTGTTTCCTATGCACGATTCCATTCAGAGGGCTTCATTTCCTTCCCCTAAGTTCAAAAGCATATCATATCTCTGGCTGTAAAGTGGAGTGTTCTTCCCCTTCCCTCCTTGCATTGTGAGTGGGATAAATGTATTTTTACCAACATTCCCATCTTCTCCGCATATTAGTGCCGTTATACGGATCTTTTTTTTTGTTCAGGCTACAGAGATTTGATGTGCTTCTATTCTCTGTCCAATCTGGCTGGCTCAGGATAGCTATATCTGACGTATCTCACTCTGTGATCTCTAATCTATAATTAATAATCTTGCTGTTGTCTCTTCGATCCACGCCCGGGTTCACAGTATCTGATGGGCTTTTCAGCAATTCTCTTTTAATTTCATATTGCTATACGGAATATTAATGGTTCGTATACAGTTTCATAGATTAATCGTGTTTGTTCTTTTGTGTAATTCTCATTTGCTTGCACAGCACATGAACGCAGTCTCAACTGAACGATCTGAACTATTTAGTTTTTATGTATGTTACTCTCTGTCCTGTACATTTCTAATAAGTTAAATAATTCAGGTAGAAAACATACATTTTTAAAGGTTTGGTGTTGGCTCTGGTTTCCTCTTACGTTTGAAAATCATAACATTCCTATTCCTACATTACTTTTGAACGGTACAAGCACAACACATTTTAGAATATATTCATATGATGGTCATTTCATGTGATGCATTGGTGTTGTAAAATCCAAAATCCTCCCACTCTAATTGTACAGGAGGACTAATACATGTTTGTAAGTATGTAATTAATAGTTAATTGTATGTTTCATATATGTAGTAACAGTATGTTTATAAAACCACATTTAAAACATATGAACTTTAGGATTTTAAGCACATGTAACCATTTAAAGCAAAGGACATGGTGATTAATGATTATTCTGTTCCACATTTATATGAGAATATGGACAAATTAGGGGTAGAAAGGCAAAAAGCACCAAAGAACAGAGTGTGCTTCTTCCCTTATCAACCCAAGATATCCCTCCCTATGAACATTATAGAAGGCACAACTGAAATAATCTGCATTATGATGCCTGGAATAGAAGACGAAGGTTGATGTATCGTTCCTGTATCTGATCTTTATACAATGTGAAAAATTAGTGAATAAAAAATGAAACCCCTTTCAGACAGAGTTGGAAAAGTAACGTCTTATTTGCTGAGTACCTGTACTTGTGTCACATTTTCAAAATATACAAGAGCATATGACATGGCACATGGAAATCGTGTGGAAAGAAAGGAAATTTAGCCTGTTATCCAGAATACTCCTGTCAATGAATTGTCAATTTCCAGTATTTAAGCCATTCTGCAACACCGTAGTCAGGCTAGAAGTTGTGATGATTTAAATAAATTCACCTGCAATAAAAAACACAAACATTTTGATGTCGAAACAAAGTAAGACAGAACCACACTGGAAATCAGGAAATCCTGAATTGTTAAAATATGAATGTACCAAGCAAAAAAGTTGCCAAAGCTCATCTCTCCAAAGTTAAGATGCACCCACACACAAACAACAAAGAAGAAAAAACGAGTGAGAAGAGGAGTGAGATGCAAGAGAAATTCACAACTCCACCTCGACTTGAACTTTAAGGGGTTTACAGTTTAGACTAAACTTCACTTCCTTTTGGTTATAATATGTATTATTTTGTTCCTTGCACACATGCCAGCATCTTGTATTCAGACATGGGGATTCCCCCCATCTGCCCGACTCAATAATTAACAACCTCTTTACAAGAGTCAATTCTTTTGTTTGTGAACATCACATGCACTTTTTTTTTCAATGAAATGGTGGTTTGGCTCGTATGTTGAGGAAAACATCTCAGGTAACCATGAAAGTACCAAAATTATATGACCGACTGTTCTCTGGTCAGGCCTGACTTTTCAGGCCATCTATCCCGTGGTCCTGTGGTGGCCGACACAGCCCCACACACACACTCACTGACACATACAAGTCCATGCAGGATCTAAAATCATCTGCCGTCTTCCGTCAAGTGTTTCCTTGGATAATTAATGAATTAAAATGAATGAAATGATTCATAATTTACAGTATGTCTTACTCACAACACTGAAAATGAATGCTTGGGAATGAAAAAAGATAAAGAGGCTGATATCATACATGTTTTTTTTTTTTTTTTTTTGGAATAACCAGAAATGGACCCTTATGTGAAGTTTTCCTTATGAGCAGTGATTCGAGTATGGAAGAACAGTTAAGATATTTGTGCTGTTTATTTTGTATGTCCATACAAATCAGAAATTGGTTTAAAAAAAAAAAAAAAAAAAAACACATGACCAACCCCAAACTCCCATCCCCCCGTATTTGATGAAACTGAGACACACAATTTTGGGTGAACAAACTGAATACGCCCAAGTAATGGAAACACAGCTCACACTGTGTGATGAAAAGGTGCATTCTTGGTTTAAAAAAAATCTCATCTGTTTTAAAATCAGGGATGTAACAGGGCTGTTCCAGTTTTAAATGCTTCAGTAACACATTTTAAGGGAAAGACAAATGATGTGCTCTTTTTTGCTCTGATCGTGCTTGGGACCTCAAGCACTTCCCGCTCTCCTTTGTGAGCCTCACTGTGCCTTCACATGGTTCTTCACATGCCAGAATCATGATTGCTTTTACATGTGAATGAGTCATCAAGCTATGCAGCACTCTGTCCCTAGAGGGAAGGCTACTGTACCGAATGCGCATTGCCTTAATCCCAGGTTTATTTCAGCAGGTGTGGGATGCTGGCACAGTCACCCTGGGGGTTCGGGGAGCTTGTCCGTACTGTACACATCTGCATCTGAACCAGCCGTGGGGGATATGAAAATCTTTTAATGCGTTGCGTGTCTCGCATACATATGAGGCAGAGAGAATAGACGAGCTCGGGAAACTCGGTGCGGTTCAGCCGCGCATTGGGGCTCCGGGTCCGCCGCCAACTAATTCCACGTAAGCTAATAAACAATTTAAATGCCACTTCGACATCAAAGTGGGCAGGATCAGAATGTTGAACCTTTCGGGGCAATGGGGGTGGCAGCTGGTGACAAGGTGTCGACCCACCAGGGGCTGTATCATTTCGGCGACTTGATTGGCGTGTTGGGTTGCTGTGGGACGCCCAGGGGCGGGCTGCCCGGGAGAATGAAAACCCATTGTTAATGAGTTGCTGAGGATCTCTGAAAATTATCTCAAGAGAAAAGGCAAGGGATGGGCAGGGGTTGGGGGTTGGAGGAATATCCGCTCTTCCAAGGGAACCTGCTGGCAATCAAGACTTCAGGTGAGGGAGGACGTGGTTTGTTAGGTAATTATTCAGCCCATTCATTGGTCATTGCTAACACTGTGCCATTTTGCAATTGGAAAAGATTCATGAGGCTTTCAATGAAACGAAATTCCGTCACCTTTCAATCAAATATTGCATGTGAAAAGTTTAAATCAAATATGAAATCTGAATGTGCTGAGTTGCACTCAAATGTATTGTAAATGCTTGAAAAACATCCATATTATGCAATGGACACATGAACATCTGGGAAATTGTTGAAAACAAACCCTGTTGTTTCAGTTTACTATGAGTATATTTCATTCCCTTGAATACTTGCTCAATCAAATATAAGAACTTTTCTTGTGAATTGCATGATTCATAGCTATCACACAGCAACCTTGGCGTCCTCTGGCTGTGTATAGTGAAGTTGTACTTTATCATCAATGCCACTAGCATCTTAAAACATTTGTTGAAAATGCTGTGTTGTAAATGTTCTAGCCTTGAACATGTTACCTTTTCTTGTGTACCGGTACCAAATTTAACAAATCCTCTAAGCATTTGTACAGAAAGTTTTTAAATCGCTGTGTTTATCTCACATTATCTCACAAGAGATATAAATAGATTGATGTGCATCCATTTTATTCCCCATCTCCTACGATATCACTGTTCATTAACACCTTTCATTTGAACATGGGACTTTTGTGTCAGGGCTGACAAAATTTTTAGAATACTATTTTCATGGGTCTAAAAAGATGTCCTACTTTTTGCATGCATCACAATTCCTCATTGCAATTACCTGCTATCTTTGTCTTTTGTGGTTTGTTTTTCTGTCTTTCCCCATATCAGATCATTTTGACTTGTTTATTTATTATAAGTCAAGCTTCATAAGGCTTCACATTGGGAGGAACAATGATCTGTCAGTCATTGACTGTCATTGTTTAAACTGTTCAAGTTTTTCGATTCTACCTGAGCTTGATACATTTATGAATGGTGATTTCTTTGCTTCACTTGGCCCATACTTATCCATGAGGACTAGCACGTGCAATGGCTGTTGTTATGTTCACAGTTAGAGAGGGGAAAGCTCTGCCTCGAGCCTCAAATCAATGCCGGGGGATTTGATTGTAGGGTTGTGGATCTCCCGTGCAGCAAGTCTCTCACGGGGCGAACCTGATTATACCTGATTTGTTCGGTTTCGTCTTCCTTGTCCGGTTCTCCGTGCCGCCAGTGTTTTATGATGCGAAGGTTACACATGATGCTAACCCACTGGACAAAGCCTCATTATCTGCCACCGTATTTGTCGGCAGTCCAGACAGCTGCCATGGGCTGAAATCCCAGCAGTCTGTCTCAGATCGCCGTCTCTTCAACTTTCTTTCAATGCTTCTGAGGGCCGCCAGACAGCATGCAACATTGTCTTTGTTTTTGTCGTGTAATTTTGAGCACAGCAGGGTCTTGACATGACAACAGCTGAAAGTTGTGGAATTTTTTGATCTTTTAAGCCATTATCCTGTTCATGAATGATGTATTCATCTCCCCAGCCTGGGTTTGTGCTTCTGGTAATGATTCAACTGAATTTCCAGATTCCTAAGAATGTTCATGACTGTGGAGCTGCAGCTGTTAAATCAAAAGTCATCTTGTTTCAACCAATCAAAACTGGTTTATCTTCACAGCCAATGAAATAATTAATACAAAACGTTGAGGGACTGATGCTGAATGGCAGCTCCACCAGTTTTTGAAGAGTGAAATCTTACTCCCCATCAATACAAGGGATAGCTTATTTTTTCAGATATGTAGGTAATATGGTAATTTTTTAAAAATCCTCAAAAGCAAAGTGGAAAATAAAAAACTTTGGGTTGTCCGGTCGATAATGCCTTGAAAGAGGATGCTTTCTGTCACGGCTACTGTACTGGAACCTCCTTTAGGGAACTGCAGCAGGAGACATCAGAAGGCTAGGGACTCCAGCTGGTCTGGACGTGATATTTGGGTGACATTTTAGTGACAGGGAAGAGAAAGGGGGCCTTTTTAAAATTGATGTGAGGAGATTTCGGGACAGCTGACACAAGAGATGACGGAAACCGGGGTGGTCGGCTTGTCACCGGAGGGTAGAGACCACTGAAGCTAAGACAGAGATATAAGAGGCAAAGTAAGTGACCTAGCACTGTCTAAGCCTGACTATTGGTGGAAATTTCCAATATCCAGGGACTTAACGAAACACTCTTATTTATCATTCCCCTTTTTGAAGATGAACAGAAAAGGCTGTGCAGAAGAACACAAAACACAGGAACACAAAGAATAAAATATATTTTATGTTAAATCATACAATTATTTTCTTTTTTTCTCCATATACATTCTTTATAAATTGTTTTATACAAAATATTTAGAATTTATCTGCATGAGTTTTTGTTTGAATGTTTAAAAGTATATTTAAACAAAATGTTTAAATTTTGATTGCGTACACACATTTAATCCTGATATTAACTCCAGATTTAACTTTTTACCTATGTTTAAATTCCTTTTTATGGGCATTTCCTATGTAAGGATGTCTCCTTGAGACATAAGGTAGCACCAGGATGTCAGGCTTAATCTGTGATAATAAATGCTGATGAATAAAGTTCCTATGTAGATTAAATGTTCTCTGAGGACTGTATTGTGCAAATTCAAAAAGATACATTTGACCTGCAGTGCACGCATCCAAAACCTTGAACAGAGCACCACAACATGCCACAATTGTTAAACTTTAGAAGCTCCCGAATGAAACAATCTGCAAGGTCTGAGCCAAAGGTTTAAACAGCTGTGTCATTCAAATTGAGATAGCACTTCAGTTAGTTCCCATGGCATATTTAACCTACATGGCACGTCTTCTAGTGTACTTCAGCTTATTTCTTTTGAAGAGGCAATTACATAACCTGATGTGCCCTCAAAACTTATCTGGGCTGCAATCACAGCCATTGTGGATCCTGTGTAGGTGTAGATACTCCTTTGTGATGAAGGAAATGGCTTATTCAAATCAATCAGGATATGTATGTTTCACTTTCCTCTGTGTGACACTCTAGCTTTAAACACATAAAAAACACATTTTTCAGTCTTGTGGTCAAGGATGCAAATAGCATTGACATTGTAATGAAAATCAAAACAGCAAATATGGCTTATGTATTAGGAAACTGGTCATATAGTTTCATAAATCTTACTTTGGTGCTCATACAGTGAATTCATTTATTTGACAAAATCTCTGTCGGTGAGGTACAGATTAACCATGGCCATTTGGCATGAGGATCTCAAAAGCAATCTCAAAAACAAAACCAATCCAAGATAAAACAAGCTTTGCCTTGCACAAGCTCATGTATGACGCAGATTAGGTCAATTTGCGGGGCGAATTTTAGCACTAGATCAAGGTGTAACTTGTTTGGGATAAAGAATTTGGTTGGTATGTGGATCCAAAAGGGAAAAAATTATGTTGATAACAGCTGAGCCAGGAGTTTCATAACTGTAAATTAATGTTTGGGGAAAAAAATGGATGCATGAATGTGAATGTTTAAACATTCCAAAGGAGTTGACTTCAGCATAACTGCATGTTTAAGTTGTGGTTGCCCTGGGGCATTGAATGAAAGAACACGGGTAATTAGTTTATTGATGTCAGGATGGACGACTCATCTGTGGTACAGAGAATCTGACCTTTGTTGTCTGAAATCTCAGGATTCAATTACCCTGTGTGATAGACTGTTGTGTGGGATTTATCTCCAATATTCAGACACATGCATGCAAACATCCAAGAGGGTTAAACAGGAAAACACACACACATACAGAGACAGAGAGAGAGTGTTTAGATATATTGGGGAAAGTTGTGCAGACACACACACACAGAGGTCAAATATACAAGGACATGCAAACCAACACAGGTTCCATACATAAGGGAATATGCACACACACACACACACACACACACACACACACACACACACACACACACACACACACACACACATACTCACACACAAAGCATGCATATAAAGGGGAAGATGCACACACACAGACTCCCAAGCACCATACAGTATGAATACATATGAACAACACACACACTGTCTGGTTATGTATGCAAAAAAAAATCATTTGCTTTTCTGTGCGTCAACATTTCCATTCGTATTTTAAGAATGTTGTTGAAATCATCGGGAAAATCATAAAGCAGGTTGCAGTCCTGCCTGACGGACTGGCCTGGAATCAATCAACATTTTGACCTTAACTTTGTCAGTCAATAAAATTCAAATTACCTTATTTGGCAACATCACGAGTCAAGTTCTGCTCATCAACAAACTGAAGGAAAACAAACACTTGATTTTTTTTCCCCTTTCCCATGAAAATTAATGTTGATCGAAACTAGTCTTGATGAATTTCTTAATTGTATTCTGCCAGTGATGGAGTTTATGTCCATTGTAAATGAGAAACCCAAACAAAGGGGTCTCAATAATGTTGACAGCAATATGATGTTTATACTGCTTGGTGCTTGTGCAAAATGAATGATTATAACTCCAACTGTCACTGTGTCCCCATAAGTGATGGCCACAGCTGTCCTTGGCTTTCCGTCATTTCCTCGGACAAAGTTGGTGTAACTTACTTTGAATATTTGAAACAAATAAAACATGTCAAAACAACTTTATGTAGGGAATATGCACAGTCACTTAATTCTGGGAAATGAAGAACAGAATAAATAAAATGTGCAGCCCTCAAGGTGTTGTCCTGTTCATTGATGAAAAACTTACATATTTTCAAAGGAACACACAAACATGATTCTGGGATCAAAGGCTGGCAAATACCTCATGTTACCACGGTAACGCCCATCCAATGAGAGTCGACGATGGTCATGCAGCCGTAGTTATTTTGTACCCTGCTCTCAGGGACACAAATAGAGTTGTCTTTCCTCTCCAGTCATTTCACTGACTTTTGAGGGGGAAATATAGTTTGACACTTGCAACAGCTCTCCATTTAGCAGTCAACTCTGCTGTTAGTCAGTCTACAGAGAAAAGCTTTAAGGCCAGCATGGTTTTATATAACTTCTGGCCTCCCTCAGAAGTTCAAAAGTCTGGAGTTTACACATCTTTACAATCATTCTTATTCCATGATTTCATGTTCTTTGAGTATCGTACTGGAGACAAGCGCATGTCATTTGTGTATATTTATAAAATATAGCATATATAATATATATAACAGCATATGTTGTTGAATACATGTGCTTACATATGAGTCAGGTTTGATTGGACCGCAAGTGCCCTCGAAGTGACTGAGGTCGGGATTCAGTCAAATGTACTTACAATAAATGGAATAGCATATTCCCTTTAAGATACTGAAGTCTGTTTTTATTGAATTGCATATGCCCTCAAAGTGACAAAGTGAGTGTGACTGCATCCCAGGATAACTGTGTTTGATTGAATTCAGCCCTTGAGGTATGCTTTGGTATTCCAATGAAATGTGAGACTTTATTGAAGACAAGCAAACATGTCCTGTGGAATGTGTTCTTTTAATTTTAAAATGGACAGCATGTGCCTTCGAAGAGATTCAAGTCTTATTTGTATGTCTTGTACCCTTTCCCTCTTTATATATCTGCTTACTGTGTATTCATTTATGCAATGATGCCAAGAGGAGAAAAGGATGTGAAAGGGATATGACAGAACCTGACCCTTCATGTGACCCTCGCATTAAAAATGACAGCTATGTATGCTCAATAAATTTGTCATTCACATATGGCCAAAAGGAATGAAAACACGACATGTAAATTAACAGCTAGATTTGACTGCAGATGTCAATGGATGATTTTGTAGAGAAAGTGTTACTCAGCAAAAGAAATGTTTTTGATTTGTCAGTCTCATTTAATGTAGTCTGCTTGACCTATATATTGAGCCTCAGGATGAATGAGGTTCTCCCAACTGTTATGGACAAGCAGGAGTCACCTGCATCTCCTCTCTCGCATTGTCAGCAGCCAAATGGTTCATTAGGCAGTCATATCTTGGTATTCATTAATGTGTAATCCCAAATCCCAGAGGTCTTAAATCTAGCAGAGTTTTCTCCCAATGACCAATTACACCGCATCTCATATGACTATCCAATCAAATAATGCCTGCAATGAAATAATAATAATAGAAAGTCAAATAATGCACCAGAAAACCACCCTCAGGCAGTAGATTCATTTTTGATACACGTTGAACACTTCCTATAAAATATTCAAATTCAAAAAACTGTATGCCAGAGCGGGAGTCCCATGGACCCACTGTGCATGTTGGTTTACATTCCAACCACAATCGTGCCCTCCGTATTACAGCAAACCGGACCATTTTTAACAAAGGGATGAGTCGTCCGTGTTGAGAAATAAACATATCCTAAAAAGCTATCCATGCCTCAAAAACTCATTCGCCTCCTTAAGGTTTAAAAAGTCACACAATCGATGTATTTATTGTCCATGATCTTTTTGCAATACCGTTCAAGAGAGCTCACAGGCAAAGCACAAGACAATAAGGCAAACTTTGTGTTGAAATAAGTGTATGCCGTGTATACTGTATGAGAACACAAACACTTGTTTCTCAACAGCTTTGCCTAATCAGGACAATGACTAAAGCAAATGTATGCACAGTGGTCTTCAGTGTGTAATACATACATAAACAAATAAACACAATGAAACTTTGTTTGTTTGTCCCTATCAGTAACGTCTGTCATGTCAGAGAGACCAAAAAATGACATTAATGTAAACGTAATGCAAAATCTACACCCATAGAAGAACATTTTGTTTTCATAGTAAACAATATTTTGGTTTTTTTATATTTACCCAGCTTTGACTGAAAAAGTCTGGCAGCTGGAACTCTAAAATCACAGTCACGAACATCACGCGTGAAACGAAACGGAACACTGACACCCAATCACTGTCGAGAGAGCCCCTTCAAATGTTTGTTCTCTATCCATCAATAGTCACGCTGCCGAAGCACCAGGAACCTTGAGAGAACACTGTGTACTAAGACATTCTGCTGGCTTTACAATCAATACTTCTGCACAAATATTACTTGAATTTGGCTCTCTCTCTGAGTAGATGAGTGCTTTTGTAAGGATCTGGGAAAGAACATGCGGATCGTGTGTGAGATAGCAGTCCGCATTGCCTCGGAATGCTTTTAAGGCAGGAAACATGAAGCTTTCATCTTCAACCACTCGTCTTTCTGAGAGTTCTACAATGCAGAATTTATGCTTTGTGTCAAAATTTGTCTGCAAGTGCCAACATTTTTAAAATATATGTATTTTTTTTTTTTAGTTTCTCTTTTCAGGTGGTTTGCTTGTCAGGCTGACTAATTTCTTTCTCATTTCAATCTTCTGTACCTTTGTCCAGATTCCATAGATGTATTTTGCTGATACACCAATAGATAGCACCTGTTTCAGATTAATTCCATGCCCCTTTAAAATCCACTGCCTTGGGGGTGAGTAGTGACCCAAGGCCACTGAAGCAGCTGCAGTCCAATAACAATCAAGACGTCTTGCAGCGTTCAGGCTAGATTGCGCACCAGCACATCCGGTCTTATCCATCGACACGCTCTCGGCAAAGCAAACGAGAGGATCAGAGAGGTTTCATTAAGCCGGGAAAGGAATGCATATTTCAGAGATGACAAAACAGAGGTGAAAACTACTGCTCCGTCTTCACCTCCCGACGGAGTGCTTTTTATTTCCCCGGTTTGTCGTGTCATGGTAATCAAGGTAGCAGTGTGTGAGCACCTCGGACCCTCAGGCTGTCGTTCCATCATTCTGTAGTCATGAAAACAGAGCAACCAAAGCAGCTCATTGCTGTACCTTCCATCGCTTGATTTGATTTCATACAAACCCAAACCTGTCTGCACGTCCATATTTTCTGTTGTTTTCATGTCCTTGTTTGAAATGTATCCATTTGTATCCTGTGACACTTGTGTGCTGCAAGTTATTTGAGTCCAATAGAGTCCAGACAAACAGGCTATGGTTAATCAACACAACTTTTGATGCAAATAGGTGACGATGGAATGATTGTTTCACAAAACTGACCATATTTAGTACGTGCTGAACAGTATTAATGGAGACTCAAGAGAAGAACAAGGGTTTAGTAATTTGAACCAGGACCAACAGCACCTGATAGCTGGACCAGCCTGTCGTCTTGTGGCTAAGGTACATGACTGGCACCCTCAGGGTTTGGTGGTTGAAGCCCCAGTTTAGCCAGTCAAGTGTAGAACACCACTGCTGTTGGGTCCCTGAGCAAGGCCCTTAACCTCATGGGCCCTTGGTTAAAACAATCAACTGTAAGTTTCTTTGGACAAAAAGCATCAGCTAAATGGGTGTAATGTAATGATCGTGACTCAGCCTTCCTGGTCGAAATGGTGGCCCCCTTGAGACGAGCTCTCAGCTTGTCCCATGATGACGAAAGCGCCTCAGCTCCCCCGTCACCTGTTAAGCCATGAGCAATGACACCTGATCCCTGCCTTTTCTCCACGGAAATATTGATTTGTTTCTTTTCTGTGACTCCTTTTGTTACAGTGAGGGCATTCATTACACTGAGTTATCATTACATTGCATATTGACACAACATGCTGTCCACAACGTCCGGGCTTTCAATTGTTTGGACATGCAAACTAGATTGCATAAGGGCACTGAAACTGTTCCAGCATTTTACCGTTATTGCTTCTTTCATTATCTGCTTGTGATTTTCTGTTTGGAGGCGTATGGCATCACAGACTTAATTTTCAAAGTATGTTCAAGCTAGTGTTATGTTTGTCATAAACAATATATCAGAATGATGCTTGCTTCAGAAATATCCAGAACTCCCCTGTCTATTTCTGAAGGGAAGGATAGCAATGAGTCCATAGAATCATAATGATGGTAATATTCATTTCCCAAGGTGAACATGTGGCAGTGTTTTTGGTAGGATTCAATGATTACTGGAAGGAAGCACTGATGATAACAACCATCAAACCAAAATGGAAAACATTCCCCTTTGGGATGTGCTTTACAGAACAAACTCATCTTCCCTCCCTTACAATATCTGAGAAGGAACATGAATTGGTGTCATACATTTTCAAAGAAAACAATTTCAAATGCTGAAGCATGAAATGGGAGCCAGTCAAACAAAGGGAGAGGTGATGCTCAGGACACACCAGAGAAATGTTTATTCCTCCTTCCTTGGAAACAAGCCTTCAAACGCCCATAGCAACTCATCCATAACCACCAACAGAAAAAAAAGGAAATTGACGAAAAGTAATAGAAACTAAATTCATTCTGCTGGACTTTGTTCAGCGAAGCTCATTGAGCATTGGAAAAAGTCAAGGATATTTAATAAAAACAGTGCATGCAAACACCTTTTTATGTACCCTCAATTTTTTTTTTTTTTTTTTTTTTTTTTTTTGCTCTTTTCAGGATGTAATATATTTTTCGAGTAATTAGCAGGAGCATCACCAGACCCTATTTAATGGGGCATGTAATATTTGTCCTAGTAACATTTTGCAGTGCCTCAGTCATGTTTTTTTTTTTTTTTTTTTTGTATAAATAGTTTTTGCAATTTATCATGTATGGAGAGAGAGGACCTGTGCTCCAGTTGTACCTTGAGTGCTTTGAATGTAGCAACACCCTTGGTCATATGCCATACCACTAGGCATTTGCTTACAGCCAGGATAAAGAAGCGTTGTAAAAGTCTTACTCCTCAGTGCTTCGAAGTGCAAAAATGTAGGCCTTCTGTTTGTGAACAGTAATCAGACTGTGAACAAGGTAACGAACCTTCTTGCCCACGGAGCTAAGGCCGTTAACCCTGTTTGTTCCTCAGCAGGGTGTTGCAATAATCAGTCCCCTGGAGGGAATTTTAATCAGTACCAATTCCGTGTTTGGACCTTTTAGAAATTCTAACCCCAGCCATGATGTTACCAGCCACGGTAGTGAAAGAATCTGTGAAAGTTTGTTATAATCCTCATTGCCCTCTGGTGGCCCCTACTGTTTGGTTGAGAACCTGCAAGGTCTGTTAACTCATCGGTCAAACTGACACCAACTTGACTTTGTGATCCTCCAATGGCAAATGAAAAATGTGATTTGCACAGTGTGGCATGTACAGTTTACATTTTGGCTGCATCTTTGGGGCATATCCACTGCTGACAACACGAATATGAAAATGAAAGAGTCAAACATTCATTGAAATATCTCCTCCATTCATACAGTATGTGGACAGTGCAGTTCACTTGCGCTGCCTTTCCTTTCCTTTTTGATCATGAGCCTGGAGGTCCTTCACATGCAGTGGACAGGAGAGAAATGTCAGAAGACTGATGTACGCAAGGAGTCATCATCTGACATTAAACTCATTTGGCACTGCTGAGGAAAAGAGGAATTTGGCTCCCGTCGGGAGATCCGGGGTCACAGACATGCAGGATGCTAAGGTAGCAGAATCAAAGAGAAATGCAGAAAACCTCATCGTGACATCCAGGGAACTTGGTAAGCTGATTGGAGGAGAAATCTTAACACTGTTATTTTGACAAAAATGCAAAATCGACACATTGTGGTTTTTATTGCACCACATTTCGACCTAATTCTAAACGAGGACGCAAGTCATCCATGGTGGGTGATGGAATTATGATATATCGGGAAATCATTTAATGCGACACTCAGTCTCATTTAGGCTCAGAAGTCAAACTAATGCCTTTACGGGGTGATTAAACTAACAGGCCGATTAAAGCCCCAGTCATGCTGAGAATCATGGCGATAACTTTATCCTGTAACGATAATGATACATCATTTCTGCTTTTCTCAGCGGGACATGAGGTCTCGTCTTTCAGCTTTTCCTGAACTTTCAGTCGCAAAGTTATGCAAAAGGCTATATATATAAAAAAAAATTTGTCTCAGCTCTGTGAGTTTAGTGGTCGCTTATCTATGCAAACATATATCATCTTTTTATTATTATTTGCTGAAAACCATTCAAGTCAAAGCAACGTAGTTGGATTGGATGAAACGGCAACGAAGAAGAGTTAAGGAGCCTTTTTGTGAACACTGAAAAAATCTGGCCCCAGGAATGAATTTTAATTCGTACCAGTTTAGTGTTTTGGCCTTTTTTGTCTGTCACAGAAAAGAATAGGCTAAAATCATTGAATGGTTGTGTATGGGCACTCCATGGGTGGGGGGGGCGGGGTGGGGCGATGTGACAGGTCCCAGCCTCAGATGATAACAGCGTACTCGCACCATCAGCAGTGTCTCTGGCCTCCGTCAAATCGCAACACTGGGAATAATTGCCCCTGGCCATTTTAATTGGCACTGCATTAATGTGACATCTGATATTGAGCGAGTATTAATAAGTGGCGAAAAGAGTTCCGCTCGGCATGTTGCATCCCCACCGCCACCCGCTCACCACATGCTGTCCGCACCACATGAACGTTACTCCACACCCTCTTCTCAAGTCCTCATTCCTGATCCGGGAGGACCGCTGATATTCTGGTTTGGGATTTCATCAGAAAATCCACTGCAAATTCAAACCCAGTTGAGTTTATCTGTGTGACCGAATGTTTCAGTGGGACAATTAATTGCAGAGCATCAACACAATCAACACACACACTTTAGCCCTCCAGGACCAGAAGTGAGGACCAGAGGCATATGCTATTCACTCAAATCAAGTCATCTTCTATTAAAGATCTGCCACATGTTCATATTGCAATTTTTAATATATTCCGGGCATGTGGACACATTACATTTGGACTGATGATAAACTTGTATAACAGACTATATTTAATGAGTGGCAATGTCAAACTATTTCTGCTTTTCAGCTGCTAAGTGCGATGCATTTCTGAGTTTCATAGTTTTAATGAGACTATTTTATGTCTCCTGTGCACTATCATGGAAATATCAACAACAATATTGTAAAAATTATATATAAAAAAGATTACATGTAAAAACAGAGAGATGTTTCTGTCAGATCGGACGTGGAAAAAAGCTTCCAATCTCTGTCTTTGTCTTGTGCGTGATAAAGAAAAACCTGGAGGCTCAGAAAAGACAGATTTTTTAAAATGAAAGGGGAAAAGAGAGAAAGAGAGATGCATAGATGGATGAATGCAGCAAGCGGCACCGCGAGCTGCGGCCAATCCCTTTTGATTCTGCAAGAGGATTTAGATGTCATTCGCGGCAATCACTGCGTTGGCACGGCCTCACCCTGAAAAGTTAATGTTTTGGGTTGTCAAAGCATCATTCTTACTTGCCTCGGGATTGCTTTTTGCAGATGGAGGCCGGTTCTTATTATGGTAAATCTGTTTTTTTTTTTGGTGTTTTTCCCCCTTTTTTGCCTGTAGAAAAGGAATTTTCTCTGGCTTATTTAGCGACTGCGTGTGTGTGTCAGTGAGATAATGTGTGTGTGTCAGATCATGGGTTCGAAGGTTTACATTATGCGTTTCACTTGCAACATGGGCAGATGTGGCCTTTGGCTGGAAATATATATTTTTTTTTTTCCCCATATTACCCTGGGGCATATGTATGTATATGAGTGTAGGCAAACATGTACACAGGCACACTGGCAAACATAAACACACGTGCACTGGCACATATACTTGTGCCTTATAGCACTCACGTGTACGAATCACAATACAACAGAGAAGGTCCTGACAGCTTATCCCTTGGAACTTGTAATACGTATGATTAGTTTTTTTTTTTGTACAGTCAAGTTCTAATGCATGATATATATGTTTTAAATCTTTTCTCACCTCATCTCGAATGATATTTTGTAACAATGCTAACTTTAAATTAGATAAAATTGGGGCAGCCTGTGGTTTCGTGGCTAAGGTACATCACAGGGACCCCCAAGGTTGGCTCAAGCTCCAGTGTAGCAACAGCAAGAACATCATTGCTGTCGGGCCCCTGAGCAAGGCCCCCGACCCCACATTGCTCCCAGGAGGGATTGGCCCTTGGTTAGCATAAGCAACTGTAAGTCGCTTTGGATAAAAGGCATCAGCTAAATGATGATAATACAATGTAAAAATAGAATTTCAAAAATATAGGTGGATCCTCTACCCTCCCCCTTCCCCCCTCCGAGTCTTTACATCTCCGTCCCATTGGATCAGTCTTCCCCTCCCTCAAATGACAATTAGCCTCATGCTCAACCAGAAACCCCACCCCTCATCTGAGCCCAAAGCGTTGCATCACAGAAACCTTTTGGGCTTGTTCTATGAGGAATGTCACAACATTTATAATCAAGTACAGTACCTTGAGCAATTGCTGCCATGTGAACTTCAAAAACATGTTGCATCAATTGCATTTTTTTAATGTGACAGTTACCTGGCTACTGCAGTTACATGCCATAAGAAATGTGAAAATGCTTTTTTGTGAATTACCGGATTGAAATTTTGGACAATCTCCAAAAAGACAACTCTTAAGAGGGCCAATTGACAATTGCCTTGCATTGTATTAGACAGGCTTGTGCCACATTTTTTAATACATTTTATTTGTTGCAGATACAAGAAACTGGTGGCACTAACTGACGACTGATCATGCAAGCACTGTTCATGTGTCAGGCTTGAAAAGTCAGGAGGTTGTCTTATGGTTTTATGATGAGAGTGCAGTAATATGCTGTGCTCTGTCCATGGTGCTGAAGCCAAGGTGCCTCAGGGGACAACAGTACACCTCAGGTTGCATCCCAGTATGCAAATTTTAAAATTCAAAAGCTGTGCTTGAATGCAAATGGCACGCCTCACTATTTGTCATTAGCTAGGTGAGGTCGTGCAGGTGGTGAAGCTTCATGCATCAGCTGCAGGTCCGCAGTGGGACTCAACAGTGCCCTGCAGACAAAACAGGCAGTGGTCATACTTCTGTGCTTTAATTCCAAACCACCTCAGAAGGCATGGGGACACAGACTTGGTTCAGGTAGCATATAGATCAATAGGTTTATTTCTCTAATTCACAAACAGGAGTTATTTCATGGCCATATGTCAGAATTCATAATGTCATATGATAGAATGCATAGACATCTCCCCAAACAATGCTGCCATGTAGTCATGCCAATAAGCAATGATCCATATCCACAGCACAGTGTTCAGAAATATCACTGCATGGTGGGGTCAAAGGGAATGAGGAATATAATGAGCTGAGCGGTGTAGGTATTAAGAACTTGCTGAGCAGCTCTGTGGGGTATGACATTACAACTATAAAAGTCAGTTATAGCAATTATCCCCAGTGATAATTGACAAACAATGGCCCTCATTCATGAAACAATTATACAACTGAATCTCATCGTAAGCTGAACGTGCACGTTTTATGTACAGACTTGTGTTGACAGAGACTGCAATGCAGCATTGTAAATCACAACTGATATTCATGAAATATTTTTGACTGCATTGCCCCTGTAGGGTGTCGCCTGACCAAACTCACATTCTGCATTTAAGCCTAAATATTTTCAATTCAATTTAATTTGTGTCGCGCTTTTTCCAACAAGTTGTCACAAAGCAGCTTTACAATGGATCCCAGGCCTGAAATCTCAGTCAGTTGATATAAATGCCTCATGCAACCAACATATTTCATAATTAATAAGCGTTATCAACATTATTTTACCTCTGCTGACTGTGTTGTGCTGAATCAGCTTGCTTCATGGTAGGTGGCTCTCCTGTACACAGGTGCATAACATCTTATCTCTGGGCTTCTGCGTAGAAAAACATGATGCTAGATGAAAATTTGCTCCTTAAACAGGCACCACTCCTCGTTAGGCCAGAGTAAGAAGCGAACCAATTACTGCAGCTATACACTCCTTAGTTTATGTACTAGGAGCACCCTTGTTTTTTTGCAGTCTCGTTTGACACCTCTGTTATTACTGGCCACACTAATTTATGGGGCCAGTTTCAGGTCTGAGCATTTTTATTTCTCTAAAATATGTAAATGGTTGGGTTATAGAATTGAGCAGTTATCAAACAGAAGGGAAGTCATTGTGATCGCATTTAATATGAGGGACCTCAGTCAGACTTTACATCTATGACCTGGTGATAGAGTCTAACACGAACCACTGCACCACATTTGTTTGGTTCAAAATAATGTTCAAATTATTGATGGAAAAAAAGCGCACACACAGGCACACATATTTGCACGTGCAAACACACACACAAACACTTGAACACACACTCAAACTTCTTCCTGTATAGGTACATATAAGAAGGGATATTGTTTTGTGAGACATTATTTTAACTGCACTCCCATAGATAGTGGAGAGAATTAATGGGCCAAAGTGGAATACTTCAGATGCCTGTGGAGATAAAATGACGAGTGGGTTCACTGTTTACTTCCAGATGAAACCACTTCCCTGTTCCTGTCGGTGTGCTTTCTTACCACATTGTCTCTCCTCCTCCTCCTCCGCTCAGCACATACCTATCAGTCAGTTCGTTCTGCTCTTAACGCCGGTGCCCCCGTTTTTCCCGCCGCGGTAATAAGCACACGCTGCAACTCTCGCAGCCCACTTACCGCTTTCTGAGTCTTCTGCCCCGCTCTCCCACTCGGTGACTGTGTAGAGGACCTGTGCACCATTCCCTTAATTCACCCCCCGCCCCCACGCCTATCGCCATGGTCGCCGCTGCCTGCTTTCACAGCGCAGACGGTGCAGTGTTTCAGGGGTCCTTCATGTTTTTGAGGGGATTGACGTCTCATCGGACAAACAAATGTGGGCCGTCGCAGGTGCCTTGTTACCTGCAGCGTAACATTGTTCAGCTGTCCTGCCTGACTCTTCCTTTAATTTCCATGTGTTCCATGACACAGGAGGCACTGTGTCATGGAACACACTGCTCTCACAGCAGGCAACATGCTAACCTTCTTCAACCTCAGAATGAGCCATTTATGACACATTTAGCATGAGGATTCCATGTAAAACATGAGAAGATTTCTCTGGCACAGTTCGTGTTTTAGTAATTTTAGGAGTTTGTAGGCGTCTTTCAAGACATTCACGTTACCAGGTAACTGGAAGGTTCACAATTGTTCCGCTCATTGTGCTTTGAGAGATGACTTTCAGAATGAAAGAAAAGGAGAAAAGCAGAAAACAAGTCCAGTGGGAGTTCGTGATTAAAGGAAAATCAAAAGGGTGAACCAGTGCACCGCAACCCGCCCAACAAAACCAGAGAAAAACAGCGACTCTCTGATGTGGATTTGTAGATTGAATATTGAAACCTTAACAGGGAAACTTCAAAAAGTCGAACCATTAGGAGTAAGGCTGAGGCAAATGAACAATAATACAGAGTTTAATCAAATCTGTTAATGGGTATCCTCCAGCCTGTTTCATTAAACTTATCAAAGGATTTGTGTCTGTGACATCATATCTAAACTTCATGTCACAACAGCACCTGAGTGGAATAGCTTGGCCTTGCACCAATGTCTCTGCGCCTGGGTGAGGCACTGCAAAGCCTGAAGTAACAAAGTGAAGGAGTTAGATATTGATTCAATCAACAATTTCTTTAACAGCTCCGTTTCATGGAGTTGACGGAATTGGAGCTGGCATTTCATTGGGACCCCTACGCTTCAGCTTTATGGATCAGGAAATTAAGTTCAACAGGAAGAGACTTCTCACTTCATCGCAAGAGAGACTCTGAGGTCCAGATTCACTCATCGTTTGTTCTTACCTGACTCATAGATAAATTCAGCTGCTAGCTATAGTGATGTCTCACCGGGGCATGAGTGTTTTACTCAAAAATTGACAAGACCGCCTTTCCCTGGCCCGGAAATAGTGCCTGTGCAATGAAACAGAAGTCTTAACATAGAGACAGAAAGGGAAAGACTACCCCATGCATCACTTTGGGCTCCCGAACTGAGTCCCTCCTGCTGAAACAGGAAGACTTAAACATATGATTAAGCACCTTGACTGTGTTTTACAGGACCTCCCCATGGACAAGCACAAGTGGCTGTGGAGTAAACAGCCATTCATCTGTGTTAATACCCTTTCAGCCAGTAATCGGTGGTGATTCTACACCCAGGAGTCTGCTGCACTGGCTCTTGTGATCCACTAGGTCATTTTGATCACCATGCTTTTACAGCAGCCCCAATCCCAAACCCCCTCACCCTCGTCATCAATACCACAATACCACCAACGACATGGAATTACAAGTATGGCTCACTGAGTCCAAAAAAGAAAACATTCACATGGTTAAACCAGACACATATTTGTCACTCTGCGTCATTGTCCTGATTTACGCAATCAGATTGCACAGTTTTTATGGTGACTGCTGCACAACACAATAGATCCAATGATGTCCCTATGATGATACCCTTTCGAAACCATAATTGTGTGGCAAGAACCCCTAAAAAAACAGCCAAGGAAAGCGCTCAATACGTTGTTGTGCAGAGGCACGCATTGCCCGACCTCGTCATTGCTTTCAGTTCACTTCTTAATTATGATGGCCGTAAAATTGTCTTTATGTTGCGAAACACATGATGGCTCAGTGAAGGAATCGTGATAAGCCTGTGTTGAGTTCAGGTTCTTCAGTGCACGTTGGCGGTGTGAGGAGGATATCCTCCCTTAAATGTCTTGCCGCAAAGATCTTCTGTGACATTTTTTTAGAAGAATGTCTCCCAAATAATTAATTACAAAAACAAAATATTTGGACATTGGGATGTACACACCTGCTACAGATTTACTGAATAACAATCTATTTTAAATACTCCAGTTTTTGCACAATGACAATGCAGAAGCTTCGATAAACACACACATCAGTCAGCAAATCTTTTCAACCAGTAAATGTAACAACTAGGAGTCCAGCCTGCAATTTGAACTGATTTGAGCTGCCTATGTCAGAGATGCAAATATGACAGAAATGCTTTGACATCCCTGGTAAAAATCCATACAAGAAAGCAATGCCAGGCTCCTGTGCCAATGTCTTTTTGAAGAGGAAGAGAGAAGCCAGCAGTAATATCACTCATTTAGACAGTATCTGCTGCTGGACAGCCCCTCATATCAAATTATAAATCGGATATGTAATTCATTGTGATCTTATGTCAGGCGGAAACAGTGGTGGAAACGGCATTCACATCAAACTGTGGTTTAATGCGTGAGAGATCCATTTTCTGCAGCATGGAAAAACCCAGTTAAACTTTTCATTTTCTTCCTCATATTTTCCCTTATCCTGCTGTGGATGGAAACAAACACCATCTCCAGTTCCTATATTTATCCTGAAACGGAGGGCACACTGTATGTTCTTCTGACCATATAATATGTGATTGAATTGATAAGGACAGTTCAATGTGATTTCCAAGAGATGATAAATGGGAAACAGTATCCATCAACCATCAAAACTGCCAAAGCAGTTCACTGACAGGAGCTGTATTTAAGAAATGGCATGAGGAATTTGAAAAGGTCAGTGGCTTATCATTATGTAGGCCTACATAGCAACGTATCTGCATGCATTGTCAAGCAAAACCAGGTCCAGACTGCCATGTCTGTCAGCCATTGTCAGGACTTATGTTCTTCTGTAGGACAGCAAAATATTCAGATAAACAATCCAATATAAACAATATGGAATGAGCAACCTAGTACATTCAGTGAGAATTGTATTGTTCTGATAAGTATACAGTTTTACGCCATTGATACCATTCAGTTTTTAAGATAACAGGCTTGTATTTGCAGAATAAAAAGGCATGTAAGTGTTGCTATTATTACGTTTTGAAAATCTAACTTGTTTTCTGGTGTTCCAAACGGACCTATGGTTATGTTAGTCTGTCAAAACATTGCATATTTACTTGTCCTCCTACACTGATACAAGTTTTGGGACATGAACTCTGAAAATTTTCATTTTGCAGAGTAAAATGCATCTCTTGTTGGGCTGTTATGGAATGGTCATGCTATAAATAATGGTGTTTTTATGTCAACATGTTTCAAATACACTCCAAGAAAAAAGAATCACGTAGACCCAATCTATTTAAAAACACATGCTCGATCCAAAAAAGCAACTCAGTAGATTGTCAGTAACTTTGTCCAATTAACATTCCCTGATTTGTCTCACGATTGATTTAGAAAATAACGAGACAACAATGAAAAGTAATGATGCCACGCTTGCATCATTTTGAGTTGTTTGTGTTCGCAGATTAAGCGCGTACTTGGTTATTTCAGCTCTGAGAATCACTTTGGCCCCTGCGGTGACTCGCCCAGCTCATTTCAGTATTTTTATTGGAAAGGTTAATTGACTGTCTCACAAGCCTGTTGACGTCCACGTAGAGGGGTCCTGAAGACCGCCCGATCTCTCACAAAGGTCACGTCCCGGCAATAAATTAAATACAGCTCCAAAGTCCTCCAGCAGGGTAGCGAAACACAGCACTGAGGAAAGGTCCGGCGTTAAGGAAGTACAACGCTGACATTTCGAGCTCATTTGGAGGTACAAACAAAGGGGGGAAAAACGCATTGTGTTTCGCTAACGGGTCACTCCGTCATAAGTTCAAAGTAAATAAATAACAAGCTGTCCATTACATTTGTGGTTGGAGGAAAACAGCATGCAGGGGCTTAAACCTTTTCAGTTATGGATCAGTTGTGACCTGCAGTGTAATTTTGAGTTGTGAGGAGTGTTGTGTGTCGATATGCATCAAGTAGCTCTTGTCACCACTTGTACCCCCCCTCCCTTTTTTTTCTTCTTTTCTTGGCTCCTTGTAGCTTTTGTTTTGCTGGTAATTTGTGTCATTGCTTTTATTCATGTTTTATTCCTTTACCTTGTTAGTAATTTTCAATTTACCTGCTTATAAATGCTTAATAAAGCATTCATACTAATGTCATTATCATAATTTACTGAAATGGGGGATTGGATAAAATTTCAACATTATTCAGGAGGACTTCAATGTCTGATTGATACGGTTTACATAAAATGTAAAACATTGTGGGTTCAGGTTCCTTCATTTCACTCCTTTTCAAATGTACCTTTTTCAACATCTACGTTTGAATAAACAAGAACCCTCCACTTCAATTTGTTGTGCAGCTGTAAGTTTTGCAAGCTAACAACATAAAATATTTACAACAAGGTCA
The DNA here is from genome assembly GCA_022829145.1 of Albula goreensis. Classification (NCBI taxonomy): domain Eukaryota; kingdom Metazoa; phylum Chordata; class Actinopteri; order Albuliformes; family Albulidae; genus Albula; species Albula goreensis. The sequence goes on from CM040751.1 coordinate 6,354,473, forward strand.
TTATAAGCCGCCATGTACCGAGCCCCCAGGAGCAGAGACTGTCACCACAGGTGGCATATGGTGCAAACCCGTGCAATATCTTTCTTACAACATGTCATTAATATGAAGGATATTCGAAATGCGGTTATTTACAGAAAAAAGGAGCATCATTTTCAGGAATGTGAACAAAATGTAACCACAGAAATGACATTCAATTAATTTTTCAGATGTCAAGGAATTAGAGTGCGTTCATTGAGACTTTTCATGGGATGATTTTTCATTGGGATAACAGAGGGACGATAAGGCACAGAAATACCATTCTCTGCTACAGACCATTTTAAGTCACATTGCAAAAATGGGGGGTGGGGGTGGGGGGCGGTTTCAGCTGTCCAGTTCCGAGCTCTGTTGTGGACGATTCTCTTTCGGTCGGTCAAACAATCTCTAAGAGGAAGCCATGCGGAACCGTAGCTGGATTGATAGCTGCTCAAGAGGAGGTTTGGCAGCTTCCGCCAGAGAGAAATGAAATGAACAAAAGCAAAGAGGAAATGAAAGTGAGGAGCCTGGTGTCAAAAATATAGTACTGTAAGCTCTCACCGACCATGGTGAAAAATAATGGCAATAATTTAAAAAAAGATAAGGATTAAATAACCTGGTCAATCACAGGCTGTCACAGATTTTGTCAGCCAAAATTGAACGAAACTACTGTGCCTAAAGTAATTGGAATGACACAGCATACGCTAAGTTAGACATTTGGAGAATAGAAATAGGTTCATTCATTTCGTTCAAAGTACTTAAATGGCTGTACTACTTTGGGTGAAACTTATTTCTGAATTGCTGTAATAGGCTCCAAGATGACATGGGTGGTGTTAGCAATTCTGTTGGGCATAGAAAGCTTTTTAAAGTTGAAAATGGCCATTTGAAATCAAAGAGAAAATTGGTAAGAATCAGGATTAAACAGCTCAGATGGTGCAATTGTTTCCTTGTTTAATAACATAGTCATACCCACATATGGTGATGTGTCATGTAACCTATTTCAGGGAACTATTGACATATACTTAAAAAACCACCTCTTTAAACCATCTGTATATACCAACAAAACAATGAAAGACACCAAACAATGTATGAATATGTAAGTTTAATGAGAGCAGATGTGTGACAAATTAATTTGATGATCTTTTTTTCAGTAAATCCTGTTAGTCTCCTGAAATGCTTTTGTAAAAGCAGAGCAAAAACATCTTTCAGAATGAGGTGGAGGTCAGCTTTGTCTGAAATGCAGGTCAAAATGATTCAGAAGGAAACCGTCTGATACAATGTGAAATTAAGGCACTGGCTATTTTTGGAAATTTCAGCAAGACAGACATGTTCAGCAAAGCAGAGGTGTAGAGAATTTTTATCTTTTCCAACTGACTGAAAAAGGCACATCTTGTCAGTCTTCAGCAGACTTTCCAGTCCCCAATGACACACGGTCATTTCATCGCAAATAGTGCAAGCCCCAAACACCTGTTATTACATACAGCATGTATCTTTTGGCATCAGGCCACCTTTTCACTTGCTGTCAATAATCTTATTACACCCACTGTATTACTATGTTTTTGTGTGTGGCAAAATTTCACACTCATTTCCTTTCCCCAGGCGAGAATTTGCATTCATTAATTCAAATAGTATAACATATGTTTTTTCCCCTCCTTTTTTCCTCAACTTCCAGCTCCATTTATCCAGATTTTAGATGAATTGCACGATGCAAAGTATACTTTTACTCCAAAAGTAGGTTTTCATGTTGTACTTTCTTTTGCATTAAATAATCTTTGATAAGCAATTGATACTTAATTCGCTAGCTTTTCAGTCTATCTTGGTTGTGTCCATATAAACTCAAAGACATATTCTATCTGTCCCTGTCTGACTCGAGTGTAAAGCTACCATCTGACAGTTCTTGTAATCTCCCACATGATTCATTTTGGTAGCTGCGGCTTTGTTTTGGTTATTCTTTTTTCATATCGTTTACAACCAAAAAGTCATAATCCACATGCTACCTCTGGTTTTTTTTTTATTATTATTTTAAAGTCTGAATTACATATCTCTGAGTTTCTTTAGATTCTACATGCCATGCCTTTGATGGTCATTGTGTCTCAGTTTGCTGTTTGGTCAGTGTCCATTTAGCTCCCAGTTTGAGCTCAGAACCCCTTTGTAATCTACAATAGATATGATTAGAGGTGTTGAATATTCAATATTCCTTTCTCAGGAGCTCCCACGTGCACTATAATTGTCATTCTTCATTACTCTCTGTGGAAAACGCAGGCATCATTCATATTACAGACTTCATTGAAATGTCCCCATTAAACCTTTCTCATTAGCCCAGAATGAACTGTAATTATGTTGTGTTCTCAGAATCACATCACTGAGTATCCAGCTATGTTGGCACAATGAACACATCAGCTCTTCAACTTTCCTGTAAATTCTTTGATCTGGCTTAATTGTATTTCCTTAAAAATATGCAGAGATCCTTATTTCATATCCCCCGATGCACGCACAAACACAATTATGTGTGAACTATTGGAAAATTACCATAATAATTTCAGAAGTGTGGAAAATGATGATACATACTATGTTGAACGCAGTGAATCCACACAGTTTTGTTTTGATGCCTGTATTGGAGACATGAAAATAAATATGAAAAGCAAATCTCATATGACATTTTCAGATATTTGATCTGCTGCATTTTTCCTCAGATATCCAGCATATTAACATATAACCCACTACGCAGTGTTTATGTATTGATCTGTTATAGCTTAAATTATGCACTGGTTTCCTTGACACACATTTTGACCCATTTGCCTTTCATTCTTTATTTCATAATGTTATCGTAGATTGTGGTTGGGTCATTAGCTTCTTCATTTGCGGGTCCACTGGACCAGCACAGTGCTCAGAACCATGAAAGCTATACTGAGAAATGATTTCAAAGATGCAGTCATCATCAGGCAATTAATCAATAACGTGCATGCATAAATGCACCTACTTCCATGCAAAATGGCAAAAAATAACATAGAATATACATCAGTATGTGGACTGGCATACTTTGTATCATGCAGGTGCCACAACTATCCATCCAGAATGAATCAACAGGTTCATGCTTCTCGCTGTCTGCATGTTCAATGGGATACAATGAACTCTTCAATGGACCTTTTCCCATTTCTCATATTTTGTTTTGCATTTTGCTTTGAGTGTTTTGAGTGCCCCTAGTGGTAGCTGTTATATTGCAGTAATGTTTCCACGTAACAGTATTAATCTTATGTGAAGTTCTTTTGTCACTACTCGATTTTGTTGATTAGGCTACTGAGATAAGCAACAGCATCGCGGGCTGCGTGTGAACTATAGCTTCAGCACACTTCTAGTGTCCTGAGTCAGTCGAGTGCTATTTTGTTTATTGAGGTGATACTGTTAAAGCAATGGACTGGAATGGATTTATGAAATGTTTCGGAATATGACCAAGGATCTGAGGCAGTGGTTACCAAGTGGGTTCCCTGGTACCTATCGGGTGAACATGCTGTTCATTTGCAAGAAGAATACAGTTACATAAGAGTGACCAGCAACATAACTGTACAGTCCAGAAGACAAACCCGAGGCGGCAAGCAAATTTCTACATTTAGAGTCTCCTGGCTAGTTACAGAGATGGGAAAAAAATCTAAAGTAATACGACAGGGCAAGACTCATCAATTAATAGGGATTAAGAACTATTCCACTTCAGTACACTTTGAGTGCCATGAGCGAGTCGAGTACTGTCCTGAGCCAGGCCTAGTGGCAGGAGGCAGGACCTGCACCTTTGTGTCCGTGGCCACAGGACAGTCCACAAAATTTTACAGCCCCGACTGTGCAGATGTAGACTATTAGCCAAGTGTATTGCTTCGTACATGACTGTCTCAACAATGGAGAATACTTTTTCATCTAGACTGGGTCACTACACATTTGAAACAAAGTGATTTTTCCTCAGTGTGTGAGTGAACAGATTCTTGTGGGTGGAAAAAATAATTCTACAAAATATACTGTGGAGTCTTTCAAATACACAATGAGAAGCATAAAACTGAATGAGGATAACAAACTCAAACAGACAGCACAACTTGATCTTTGTCTTATCTATTTCTTCCAATTTACAATTTTCCATCGAAAGTTTTTCTGTCTCTTATCAGTCCAGTGCAAATAATTGAGTTAGTTTCATTGTTACTTTGTCACCTTCTATGAACTGAGAGTTTAACTTCGAGATTACTATAGTTTTCCAGGCCCAGGGATCATTGAAGTCATCACTAAAAATATCTAATCAAAAGTTTTCTAATCAAAAGTTTATTTTTATTTCGTTTTCCCCACTTAATGGCTGAGATAGTGGACATTACAGAGTAATTTGAGGCTTTTACATGATTGGTTTTACTGTTTAATATTTTAGTGTTTGATTTCTCAATTCTTTTCAACATTTGGTACACTTAAAATTTTAATGTATAAACCATTGTGCCCGTATTCATGTAAGGGAAAGAGTGATGAGCTCGGATTTATTTTAGCTCCTACTGGACAAAGTTCAAATAAAAACAGAAAACATTATCCTTTCTCAACACCCTCATTGCTCTCTGACACTTCATGGATACCGACTTGATGCTTGAATTCAATGATCAGATAATCAGTGCCAGCATTACAAGTGAACACCTGAACACCAGAGAAAGCAAGTGAAAGGACCAAGAAAGAACTACTTTCACATTATTATTTCCAAATCCATAGATCTGTTAGCCAAACAACATTTTGGAATTGCAGCGATTTTAGGTACCTTCAAAAAAGACGTGATCTGATGAGACAAAGAGCGGGCCTGTATTTTACAATACCAACAGTCTTTCAAGAATATTTTGAGGAGATGGTCGAAAACCAAATATATTCAAAAAGATGGTGGCCTGTATTCATAGAAAGATTAATTTAGATACAACAGATAATATTTCAGACATAAAGGCTAAATGTGTGTCGGAGGTAAACACTATAGTTCTGGATAATGAGGGATCTTGGGAGTCCAGGCATAGATATTGAAGTAGACCTAATTGGACAGAATCTGGATGGAAACTGAAGCTGGAGATGTTTGCGCTCCACTTAATATCTGCTTATGAAAAGAATTTCAGTGAACTACGTTGGGAATGTTGCACTGAAAAACTGACGAACAAAAAAAGAAGAAAAAGAGAGAGATTAAAGAAGAAATGTCCATTCATAAGTGAATGTGTGTGACTGTAGGTCAGTGGATCTTTTTAAATGAATGATGGTAAAAGTTGCCCCCTCCCAAAAAAAAAAAACATTTTTTTTTACAGGACTTAGCTGCACTGAAATGATTATATTCAGATTGATGATATTGCCATTAACTGTAACACAGTTATATATGCATTTGTATCTCTTGATATACACAATATATACCAAGAAAACAAATAAGTCATCATCCATACATGACACATACATTACAGGTTTGTTGCAGCCTATGTATAACAAAGATTGTGTCAGCAAAACACATTGTCAAAGTAAGAGCCATTTTATTTACTGACCCTTTACCGAACTGCAACATGAACCAAGATGGGTGGAAGTTCATTTGCTGTGTAAATAACGGGTCACTAGAAGGGAATATGAAAACGTCATTCTCAAACCTTGCATTTACTGGCGCTTGGCACCGGGTGTAATTTTGAGCTCGATATTTCATATCTATGCCAGTCTCTTTCCATTTGTCTTACCTGAACTTGTATCTTTTAATTCATGTTTCCTTACCATATCTTCATTTCCATGACCACTGGCTTAGAAACAGTCATGGCTATGATTTATGATGGAAGCATAAATGGAGTAACAATCATGAATGTAATGTGTAGGGTGAAAGGTTGCAAGAGCATTACGAAATCTGCCAGATGGAAGATTGACCTGCAGCTTAAAGGACATACAACACAACCCCCATCGATACAACAAGAAGCATTGTCCCATCAATCAATCAATAGATTGTATAAACAGGGAAAGAAAGAGCACAATTAATTAGTTTTTTTGTTATGTTGATTAGCCTCCTCCTCCATGTGTGATGGCATCGATCTTCAATAGCACATGAGGAAGAGACAGATCGGATGATTATGGACCAATCAGGAGAAAATGGTCGCCCAATAATAATTAGGATTTACAGGTCTGAGCACTGCTCTTCACTGTGGGCACATTGAATATGAAGGTAGGGGGAAATCTCAGACCAGCTGAAACTTGATGAGCCACTTATCTCAGTGATCTCAGGAAGTGATTGGATGTGTTTGTCATAAACATACGTGCAAATGCTGAAGTGCTAAACGCAATGCGAACATTATTTTTTTTAGCATAAACAAAGAAACAAAGCTCATGCAACAACTGCTAATATTGCATTAACACTTCAGACATTTCTATTTGTTTAATGTCTCAGTATTCGACAAGCTGAACTTTAAAATACTGACAGAATACCAGAAATGAGCACTGGTTTACATTAAATTGCACTGGTATACATATTACAATGACTTACGATGGGGTTACATTCCGATAAACCCAACATAAGTGGAAAATATAAGTCGAATAAATGTTGAATATGGCATGTGATTTATTGAATACTGTCCTGAAAGGGAAAAACAGAATGGTTGTATACACGAGTGACCTTATGGCAGACTGGAAGATGCAGATCGCTGGTGCTGCTCAGCTGCCCAGCATCATGAGAGAGTATTGTTCCGCATATCGCTTTCCCAGGAAAAAAACTCAAAATTTAAAATTTTCCATATGGTTTTTACTGGATGTGTATCGCTATCGCACCATCATAATGTTGAAAAGTCATAAGTTGGACAATCTGTACAATGAAACAAGTCTTGGTGCTTTTAAATTGTTTTTGTGTGATTCATGAAGGCACAAAAAGACACATGGGTTCATTTGGAGGCACTACCACAGGGTTAACTCAATAAGCAGTCTTTTGATTTCAAGTTTATACGATTAAATATTTAAAATACCCCCTTTTTTGTGAAGGTCTGTTCAATAATACATGTTGTGTTGCAGAGGAGAGCCGCACAGGCCGCTACACTGATGTTCACTTGCGGGATACCAAAGCCACATGATCACAGCAAGGTCTGACTTCTCCAGGGCCTTTGGAAGGAATCTGTGGTACATGTATTGAGACTGTCTATCTCTCTCTCTGTTTGTGTTTAGAGATGTGTATCAGTGACAGTCTGTATTATCAATTATAAGTGAAGTGTTCATGAGAGGTGGGATTTTCAGTTCAGTCAGTCAACATTGTGTTTGTTTCATGCGAAAGATTTTAATGAGGGACCAGTCAAAAAAACGCGCATCTTTCTCCCTCCCCCTGACTCTCCCTTTGTGCCTCTGGGTTGCTTTGACTGAACAATGTACATTGGTTAGAGCTGGAGATTGATTTTACACATATGTGGTCTCTCCCTCTCTGTGTCTGACTGTCTCTTGCTTTCTCTTTTCCTGTCTTTGGTCAGCTGTGCTCAGCTCTGAAACGTTATTTTGTTGGTTTGCATCAGGCTAAATCTCCTGGTTTGTGATGAGTCTCACTCAACGGTTGAGGACAGGTGCGGTGGTGGTGGTTGTCCGGGTGCACTGTCATTTTCCTTTCTTTGAAGAAATCGCGTGTGAGACACATTCCTCGAGTGGCAGACTGTCTCCAAAGCGACAGACACAGCTTAACCCTTCACTGTTGGGCTTCCGAGCTCTTAAATCTGGTCTGCAGATCAAAAGATGAGGCAAAAATCTTCTGTCACTGTTACTGCTTCACCACAAGCTAACCATTTAGTTTCGTGAAAAACGTACTTTCTTCATATTTCTCATATTCCAAAATTTGTGGTATCTAGTTCATGTTCATGTTCATGAGCCACACTCCATCTTTATGATCAGATTAGGAGAGCATGGATCAGCATGCGCCGTCCTCTGTAGTGCGTGATGTTAGCTGTCGCTGCTTTTTCTGCCACAGCCCACAAGTTGAACTTGCATAGACATGAATCAGCGGGTGAAACAGCGGGTGCCTGGTTGTCCGGCGGGTATCTCCAGTTCACAGAGCAACACGGACAGCCATGTTGGCTGGATTGGTATGTGTCTGAGTGATGCAAAGACCAACAAACCAGTTTCAACTTGTACAACAGGAGTGGTCGTCACAGTCAAATCACATGACCATCCCCACAAAGTCTGTCTGTCTGTGTGTGTGTGTGTGTGTGTGTGTGTATGTAGATATGCCAGGTAATGGAAAGTAAAACTTCCAGGTATTACTTTCAACTATTCAAGCACAAAACAGATAGGGAAATGACTTCCCTTATCAAGATTCCTGGATGTACTGAGATAGAGTCATGTAGAACAGGCCTGGTGTCAGATTAATGGTGCTATCGAGTCGCTCGATCTGACCGAGCCACAGAAACTCCCACGATCTTCATTTAATAGGCACCAGCGGTGACGTTTCCGTGCGATTAGTTCAGAGTAATGCACCAAGCGCATTCTGTATCGGACGCCCTTAAAAGATATAAATGTGAGATGGATTCAAAACACTCGGTCTGAGTTTTGTTCTGTCACAGAATGGAGGAGGCTTGGGTACAATGGTTGGGAACAGAAAAAGGTACAGGCTGTCACTTTTACCAGATGAAGAGACTTTCTTGGGTACCGAGTGTATTTTTATCACATTATGCCATGATTACTTCTGCCATCCTACAATTTCCAGTGTCTACATATTTCTGATATTATCAGTATTACTCGATCGGATTTTCCAAAACAAAGTGGTTAACCAAAACTGTTAAGTAGCAGACCTGGGTCAAATACATATTTCAAATATTTCATGGCCGTTCAACTCCATGTATTCCTTGGCAGGAAAATTATTTCCAAATAAAAGTATGTTGAGCATTTTAATTTTAAAATCTATTTGTTTTGTTTTTGTCTTTATTTCAAAGTAATCAAATAGCGGATATTTGATACAAGTTTCCTAATTGTTATTTTAGATGTTACCAACTCTAACTTCTTGACTATAAAGTTTAAACCTGAACTATGTTACTTAAATGTAATCTTCACACATTCAAATATGCTGAAGTAGGCATCAAAACTGTCAGGGTTTTAAGTCCAAAAAAGGTTTTCCAGACATCAAACAAATATGATCTCAATGGAGTCACCAGGGAGGGACCCCACTTTCTTACACCACAATTCAACTGTGTACAGTGGATCCACTCAATTGGGATGAGTTGTCTGAACATAACAAGATGTTTTAAGAGCTACAGAAACCACTTGTGTTGTGAATACACAAGTCATGTAAATTCAATCTACAGAAATAAAGTTTGGTGCACTTAAATCAATACAAGTATGTCCAACCAATGTATGTGAATTATGCTTCGGTTAATGAATTAATTAGCCATTCTTAGCCAGCACTGTTCTATTTTGAAAATACTTTGCATAGACCAGGCAGGGTTTTAAAGGCAATGCTTCTCATTGAGGGTGACCACACAGTCACCTCGAGCATTAGCGGTGGTAGAAGTATAGAGTATAACAACATACCAAAAAAGTATAACATCTGAGTTGCTCATCCAAATTAATCATTACCAATCCATAATTATCATACCACAAGCCATGTGGGGAATTTTCTCTTAAAATGAACTTCATTTTGTTGATTCAACATCATTGAATTTAGTTCCTTTTAATTTTTGTGAATTTAAGTACAATGTACTCCATCATATCATGTACACACTGAAACACTATTTATGTATTATGAACTCAAAACACTTAAATAATCACTTTAGTTCATTCATATCTGTTTTCTCCAAACTACTTGCATTATGTAGATTGAATTTAAGTAACTGAATTCAGGTTTTTATACATGAAATAATCAAGCACAGTGAAAGTCTCACTGATTTCAATGATTAGAACGGTACGTAATCATGTTTAGACGGAACCTATTTTATATGCATTGCATCTGTAGATTGTATAGACAACCACTGAGTGTGTACATCCATGAGTCTGACATACAGAACATGAAGTTCTTAATCATGTTTTATTCAGAACACATACTCATACTTATTTCTATTTCAAATACATGAGTGTCTGAAACGTCTGATCTGAAACTGAAACAGCGGTCTGATCTAAAAATATGACCACTAATGCTTGACGCACGTTTCATAGCTCCAGATGACGCAGGGATATGCCCTTAGGCCGAGAACTTCACTCAAATGAGAACAGGCGGAGACCACACAAAAGTTACTTCTACAGGTTTTCAAGAGCAGAGATGGAGTCAAAACATACAGAAAAAGGGGTATTTTACAGCTACTTTTGGATACACTGTCTTTTTTGAGGAAACGGTTTGAAATGTTCTTTAAAACATCATTGAAAAAGTATTTAAACAAAGTATTCATTTACATTTTAATTTTGCATTTATTTCTTTAAAATACTATTTTAGTCAGCTGTTTGGTTTATTTAAATGACTTCAAATAAAAGTATTCGCTTTTTCCACGACAATATTTGCAAATACTTCAAATAAAAGTAGTTTGTTTGGCCCACTTCACTTGCAAATACTCGAAGCAAATCTTTACCAGATCTGTATTGAGTGACAAATTCACGCAAAAGATACAAGTTTACAGGTTGATACATAAGTGAAGTATTAACCTTGTGGGGTTAAGGGCCTTTCTCAAGGGCCGAACAGCTGCACTGATCTGACTGTGGCCACAATACGGCTTGAACCACCAACTTTACTCGGTCATAGAGTACATAGTCATTCTTAAATGTAACAGTTAGTCAATTGTAAATATAATCTATGTCTCTTGTGGCAGCTACCTTGATAGAAAACCATATGTACCATTTCAACCATTTTATCATGCTGCTTATTCTTAGCAATGATTTGTTCATTTAATGTGGCAGTGTTATCAAATGGTGAGGTCCCATACAGATGAATTGCCATACAAGAAGATACCAGGCACATAGAATCGATATCTCAGTCTAAAGAGAAGTTGATGAATTTTAAAGAGGCAGGTGACACACCCTCTCCAACCATGCAAAATGTGCTGCATCTTGTAGTTGTTAATTGTGGTGTGGATATTGTGTAACCAGTTAAAGGTTTTGAGTATATTTGTATCATTAAAGCAATGCTGATTTTATGTACGTATTGTGTAACAAGTGTACTTTTTGTTATGCTTCCCTTTTATGGAAAAGTAGTCGAGTAAAAATAATTTTAAAAATGCTGTAAGTAGAAGTTTACGGAAAGGTGTATTCGCTCAGTGTGATTCACACCTGACCGCAGCGTCACCCCAGGCGGCAGGTTTCAATTCAGCAGGTTAATTGCCGCCGAATCGGCAAAAGGACGACTCCTCTAATCAATCTGGCAACCGCCTTCTGCCGACGCCATATGCACGCGAAGCTTAGTCCTCCAGTACCACTCCTCCTACTGTGCAGCTCAGCTGGAGAACCACAGAGTGAAGAGGAATGACAGCACACATGCTGTGCTGTCCCGAATTGACTTAAGACATTGATGGATGGGTCTACAAATATGACTGGGCATATTGAAATGAGTGATAAAAAAGGTTAAAATAGAGCTCATGTGCCCCTGAAACATGATTGTAGGGATAACAGTTCGCAGAAAAATGGATGAGGGAGATCTGCAAAAGTGTTTTCAGAGATGGCTCAAGATTAAACGCAATGCAACATGGTTCAATCCTGAAGTTTTATCAAATTATCCATTTACTATCAGGAAGCCTGAAATATGTGAAATGTCGAACATTTTTTTGGTGGAGATGTCTCATCACCCAAATATTCCGTAAATCCTAAAAAACAAATACATTTTTTCAGAGCTCCTCGAACAGCAGTCAGCCATGGCTTCTGTGTAAGAATTGAAATATGATGGAAACGAGAAACAGGCATCTGAAACATGGCACGCAATTATTGATGGCATAAATAATTAATGCGATTTTGGAGGTGCAGTCTTGCTGAACAGTACAAGACAGTGTTGGTGAGTGACAGCGTGTCATGGGGAGACATCAGCCGGGTGTGTATGTGCGCGTACGCGTGCATGCATTCTTGTTTGTCTGCGCATTCATACGGATGTTTGTATGTCAGTGCATTCATGTGTGCCTGCATTTGTGTGTGTGTGTGTGTGTGTGTCACTTGTCTATGTTTTACAGTGAGTGTGTCGTGTTCTAAAGGTCATTTCAGTGTAGAGCAGTGACGATCAGTGTTCCAATGTATTTGTGTTACTCTGAATGTCCTCATAGAAGTTGGCATTGGACATTACCTCATGTGTTATGACATATGTCACATGACCTGTCATGAGATGATGAGACCAAAAAATGATGATGATCATGGAAATGTTCCATTATTGCTCAGAAATGTCTCTATCACCTGCGCTTGCAAACACACAACCATGCAGTTGATCATCTAAGCTTTACAGACAGTGCAATATTCCCGTTTTTGTTTACGATTTCAAAAGTCAATGATGCTTGTTCTACAGCATTAGAAAATCCACCTCATTTGTACGTTAATTTTAGAGCAACCTGACAAATGAGCGGACCTAAACGGGAATGCCGAGCACTGCGTTAAATAGTTACCCCACTGCTACACCACCATATTGTAATATCGCACTCTTGAGTGAGCTGTGGGAGGTGAGTGGAGACAGCACCACCCTGTTGCACCTTCTCTTTGATAGCCTCAGCTGGAGAAGCCACCGAGAGACACGACGAAGGTTCTCGTCTCCTCCGGGGAAATTCCGGCGGTCCTCCCACACCCTCCAGAATGTGCATTCTTCAGCGTTAATATATTCTTGAAACACATCTCCCTGTGGTTATAGAAGGAGAGATACAGAAAATAACATTTAAAAAATCGCATAGCCGGTTAGCAGGAATGTATTGCACTAACTGCGACCTGAAAGCACTTTTATTAAACTCCAAGGGTGTATAATTGCACATGAGAGCCCTTGTGGGCATTGGCTGCAGAGTTGTGAGTCATCTGAGATGTATTTATTTATTTTATTTCTTTATATTTTCTTCATGGACAAAGTCTTTGTTCCCAGTCGGTGAGCACTCAGTTTGCTGGAGTGTTTACAGCTTGTCAAAGATGATTGATCAAAGGATACTGGAAAAATAATCATAATATGTCACACTTATTACAAAGTTGTCATCGTCTACACTCATACAACATTAACATGAACATCACTCAGCCCTTCTTAGGTGTATTCCTTAGAGCTGGATCAAGGTTTCCTTCAATAAAAGGGTACTACCAACTGAATAGTAATAAAAGAGAGATATTAAGTTTTTTTTTTTTTTCATCTGAGTTTGTTTGAATGAGTAGAGCCTATTTTATACAGTAAAGATACAACCCAATGTGTAACAAAAATATTTAATCACAGACCATGTTATCATAGCTTTTTCTCAAATCTGGACTGAAATGTTCAATTGGCCTTGGCTCTGACATTGATATGAGTTTATTCAAACATCTCGTAGGCAAAGCAACTGTATTTCATGAACAAAACCACTTCCTCATTTCATGGAAAATATGCCTTTTGTTTTTCAATGCCCAGAATGTTCTGCATGAGGCTGCATCAATAACCAATCAGCATCCAGTATGCTTTAAAACAATGATATGATGTTATGTCCATCGGTCGTGGGTTCCAGGCTTTGTTGCTCTGCGAAGCTCCTGTTCTTCATTCTCCATTCCCCATGCAGTGTGAATAGGCCTTCAAAGTTTCCAGTTCACTGGAGGTGTTAGAGGCAATGTTCTGACATGCGACATACTGAGGCCATCTCTAATTGCACATGGGGGCAGTTTTCAACAGGCGTAATCCTACATGTCAAAGTGAATTAGGGGCAGATGGTTTTTCTCCCTTTTCTGCACAGCACAATAAAAAGACCCTCAAATGACCCGAAGCCTTAATTGACAGTCCTTTGGGCCAGGGTGGACCATGACATAGCCCTATGCTGGATAGACAGAGAGAGAGAGAGAGAGAGAGACATCTCAGTTCAATCAGGAGGAGCATGGTTCCTGTGCTGACAGGCTAAATAAGACCTCAAAAGGGCCACACAGTTCATGATTACCCAGAAGCCTCCCCTATCGCGGCAAACGGGCGATCCTCCATGCCCCTGCGGTTGGTCGGCTGTCTCCGCTAACCGAAACATCCGCACAGTGCGCTCGGCGGCAGGTGGAAGGTTCCAGAACTCTCACCGCAGGGAGAAGCGTCTCCCTGTAATTCCATGCCTGGTGGCTTGCTCACAGCATGGTCTCCCTTTGAAGTTTCCTCTCATTTTCCCCCTGCTTGGTTCTGCCTCTCTGTCCATCCGTTCCCCTTCATATCATCCCCCTGCCAAGAGGGAGAGAAGGATATGCTTCATCGCCGTGGAGCGTCGCGGCCCCCTCCACCAGATACCAACGCTGAATCCGGCAGCCTTGCGCCCGTTCGCTCCTACTTTCAGGGCCTCACTGATCCCTTTCAAGAGGTCATGTCTTTCAGCTGGCTTCTGTTGTCCTTGGAGTAAAGTTCAGTTTGTTAAAGAAAGAAAATGATTCAAAGAAGAGTAATGTATCCTGGGAAATAAAGTCTCCAGAATAGACTCCATAAACTGTAGCTTAGCATTTTTCTGAAAGCCAGCTAAATTAAAAAATAAATGTATAAACAAACAAGGCCAAGGAAACATTAAAGCTGTGGTTGAGTATACAAATATAGGTCTTAATACTTTATATGATATGTTTATCATCTATTTACCTTTAACTAGAACTCTCTTGGAAATATTTTCAAGATTCTAATGTACAACAACAGTATTTACATTACACAAACAACATAATATCAAACAATTGTACTGTACAGTACAATTTTTATTTTGAATTATCAACAGAAATGACAAATGTAATAAGTGCTGTGATCAGACAGACAATTTATCAAACCACTGCAAATTAATATACAAGATACATTACAGGAAATAAATGTGGATTCTTATTGGTAAAAAGTCAAGAAAATATGCTTCTCCTGTTAAAGAGCTTATTCATCCAGATTCACCCGCTCGCAGGTGAGAGTTGGGTGTGAAGGTAGCGGACGTCCTTGGGATTCTCCTACAATGTCGTCTTCATGATTTCATTAGCCGTGCACAAGCGTAGCTCATGTCTGCTCATCCTGTAACTATTGATTTTCCTCGTTTGTGATGGTTCTCTGAGCCACGGAGCAAACCCCTGCGCCCAGTCTTCGAATTTCCCTGCTTGAATCGATACAAACCCTCCCTCACCTCCTACCCCCTCCCATTTCCACCACCATTTGAAAAGAGTACCTCCATCTTTTCCAGAGACACTTGAGAGTTTTAGACATGCTTACCTGTTCTACTGCATCTAAATACAGGAAGCAGGTTTGTGTGTCCGACTTCCTGATAAAATGTGACTGTATAGACTTCAGATTCCAGTAGGAGAGTTCTTTGACTGTAAGAACTGGCTGAAAAGAATGGAAACCATGTATTGGCCGGCTTCTTCAGCTCTCGTGAGGGACATGTTTGCCTGCACATGAGAATACTGTAGGCTAGATTAAATCAAACACATTTGGGGATTGATACTTTAAATTAAACACAAGCCTTGATCAAACTCGAATAATCTCTTCTGGGGCACGTCTGATTAAATCAAAATAGAATTTACATTGCAACACGATTTTCTGAGGGCATGTGATATTTAATTCAAAATAAGCAAGCATGTCCTGTGAGATGTGTTCGTAAAATGTCATGCTTTTAAAGAGACCGAAGTCTCTTTTGATTTACTTCCATACGCTCATAAACAGAGAGAGTGTCTTTGACTAAACTAGCCCTTTGTTTATTAAACAGTCGTGAAAATATCCAAATAGTGGGTCCTTTTATGTTTCCTGGCTGAGTTGATTTCGTAATGGTCACTTTGTTGTTCGTACACTCTTCGATTGTCCATGTTGTGATGACATATGATGGCAAATGTGTGGGATACAGTGTATAGTGCAGGTAAATCAGGAAAAGAAATTGGTGTGTAGGTGGAAATCTCAGTGTCCCTTGGGGGTCTGGCCTTCCCTTAGTCTTGAGTGGATCACTGGCCTCTGGCTATGGGAAAGTTAGCGCTGGGAACAACAGTGTGGTGGGCGATTTATTCTGCTCAGTGCTGGCTGGCACGTGGAGAGGGAGGTGAGGCCTTCTCAGACAGCCCGAGGGCCCTTCTCGGACAGTCTGCCTGATTGTCTCCGTCCGTGAGACGGGGGCGATTTATCTGCATTAAAGGACCGGCCCGTGTCCTGTCCGAAGGCAGACGAGTGAGGGGAGTGGGTTTGGGGAGGACGTGAGGGCAACAGGCTGGGTGGAGACAAAAAAGAGACACACGTGATGGAAAGTGGGGGGCGGGGAAGCAGAAGATGGATAGATGGGATGGAGACATCAGGGGGGTTGAGACCAGAAGCAGGGTTGAGGTTAGTGTCGTCGGGGGAGCAAGCCGAAACAGTCCCGTGCGTCTGAACACAGCCGTGGGTCGTCCCTCACGATGAGCATCGTCAGATCCAACGACCTATCCTGATAGGTTCTCTGTCTCGCAGGAAAAGTCTATGACTTTGGCTCGGTGCGCATCGCCGATTCAATTACTGTGCTGCTGCTCAAACCCCATCAGTCTACAGTGAGCCACTCCAAACACACACACACACACACACACACACACACACACACACACACACAGCCAGTCACGCAACTCCATCTCCGACACTTAGAAGATGGGAAAGCACCACAAAAAATCTGATCCGTGTACTTCGGTCATTACCGTAATTACGATCTTTTCGTGAAGAAAGCGGGTCTCATTGTTCTGCCAGCCTGCCATGATTGGCACAAATGTCGGGCATTTCACTGCGATGTGAGGCTAGACCACTCACCCACCGCACACCCCCCCACCCCCCCCGCCCAATCCCCCCACCCCCGCCCAATCCCCAACGCCACCCGCTCCTGCGGGGGGCCATGAGAGATCTGAGTCATCCACGCCCACCTACTGCCTCCTGTGTGTCACAGGCTTTCCCTCATCAGAGACCCCTGCCGATAAGGCCACTTTCACCGGGGCGTCGACACGACGAAGCTTCCCGGTGTCGGGCCTCAACGACATGCAGGCTGCACATCTGCCATCGCTGAAGGGCTCAGGAGAGACGACGTCAATGCTCTGCTTTGCTCTGCGGAGGTGTCCTTTTGTAAAGGCTAACCCTGCTCATGAATGACGCGTCTCAGAGTCTGAGTTTTTTTTTTTTTTTTTTAATCTGTGAGATTGCTTTTTCGATCTCAAAATGCCTGAAAAATTGTCAGAAAAAAAAATCTAAGCGGCACAGAAAAATGTTCAGTGCCGAATGAAAACAATTCAACTCCTCAACCCCTTCGTCAGAGATGAATTAACTTTGCTTGTGTTTGATTGAACAGTAAAAGTTTTGCTGTGGGAAACACGATATAAAAGCCTCAGTTTTTAATGACTGCCAAAAACTTCCCCTTTTCAGATGGCTTTGAAGCCTTCCGGCCCCCCTCACAGATATGAGGGGTTATTGAAACAGAAGAAACCTTTTTGCCTTTCTGTTGGGCTGCGGAAAAAATATCAAGCTACGAGGCAATGGGATGCAATGCTGGAGTTACTGCATGACTAGAGCGAATGGGGAAAAAATGAATATGAAACTGGGTTTGCCTGGAGGTCCTATGGTTATACTGACTCATGAAACAATATTTACACGACGCTAAGAGCAGAGGCAGCGGTCATCGACCTTGTGGACCCCGCACTTCCTCGCTGTGTTTATTTTTGTTTTGACTGTTTTGTTATGAAGTGCAGCTCCTTTCATTTCTCCCTCTGCCACGGAGGGAAACCACAAATGAGCATATCCAGCACTTCTCCACGGCTCAGGCCGTACCTGCTTCCTCCGTCTCCCATGGGACTCGAGGCCAGTACAGTACGCTTCCGTTAAATACTGTATGAATCGGAAACAAAGAACCTTGCAGAAATTATTGACCCTTAAGCTGCTCTACTTATGAAACCTCTGGTCAAACGAATGGAAAATTCTTATTTCAAAATGTTTTGTTTGATTCTTTTAAGTATACATTTCTATGGAAAGTTCTGTTGAAATTCTCTTAACATCATTCGTATCTGTTGTCATGTTTTGTGTTATTTAAAACCTACGGAGCAACCAACTGTGGTGCAGTCAAAAACCAACCTTTTCTTTGGAGCTGTAATTCAAACACTGAAAGCTGGAGTGATTGTTAAGACACCGTCATGTTTACCACTGGTCCATGTTTAAGTCCTAAATAAGCATTACCATGAGTTTGGTCTTTGGGGGGAATCCTGGATCCTGCGGAATGCAGGATCGCTTTAATCGAATAGATTTTTTTCAATTCAATCAGCACACATCTACACATCACCATCACCACAGTGAATAACCTATCACATACCAACATACCTGGCTAACGATACATTTGGCAATTATGGGAACAATAAAGAAGAAGAGACGTCGTTTGACACATCCATTCACTTTCTGCTCACCTGTTTAATTTGTTTGTGGGAACTGAACAGTATCCCACATGGTGTTGTGGTGATGACTGACGGACTTTCCTTGAGCAGTATTTTCGTCGAATTACTTCAAGATTATCTTTCATCACATTATGAATCAAATTGGTGATTCCCCCATACACACACACACATACACACAAAGGTCTAATAATTTGTCTCTGCATTTAGTTGTCATTTGTGACTGAAAGATTGATCTCCACTTTATTTTGACAATGTGGGCTCTTGCCAGGCCAAAGCATTGACGGTTCTCTGGTCTTATTACCGCGTTGCATTGAACTGGAATAACAGCGATGGAGAATAATTGTCCGGGGACAATGGCAGTGAATTGCTTGAAGGGAGAAGAAAGCACAGCAACACGACAGATAAGAACAGACATTTCCCCCATGCGTCGGCAGCTGGGGGAGAGGAATTTCAAGCAGACACTCGACAGACAGAGAGAGAGAGAGTGCATGGCGAAGCATTGGAAGAAGAGAAAGTGTGTTGGAGAGTTTTCTTTCTTACACAAATTTGCATATGACCCACATTTGATACAATAAAGAATAAAAGTATGTGCATTTCTTAAGTAAAAAGGAAGAGTGCCACATACAACCAAAAAAAAATTTAAACTCTTCAAAATATCTTCAACATCAGGAGACAGCGACATGTTTTAAACAGATGCTTGGTGTCTCCAAAGTGCATATTTCCACGAAACTAGACTTTCCTGGATGAATCCAGCTGCACATCTCAATGAAGTCTGTTTGCTGCATCTTCACTCTCCACAGCAGCAGATGTTGGAGGCCATAACCAATGAAAATGAATTGTCATGAGCAATTGGCACAAGGAGTCAAGCAGTTAACAAACAGCGCATTTTCTCACTTTATAAAAAGTCTGTGTTGGAGTGAACTAAAATCTTGGTTTTTATATTGTCTGAGCACACTGTAGGAATCAGATGCATTGCAACATGAAATTCGACGGCCCACAAAGAATCATAAATCAACAAATTGTTAATATAACGTGTTTTCATGAAAAAAAAAACCCTAAATACATTGAATTCAATATTGTTTATTCAAAATAATTTGACCCCAGTGCTAATTGTGCACACCAAATATGATTCTTGGTTTGCCAGAAAAAAACCTTCTGAATATGTTCATATGGCATTGCTTGCACTCCTGTTGCTGTGCAACGTTTATGTGCCAGTGAAAACCAAAAATGAAAATCATTCATTTGGCCAGCGTTGCCCGTCAATGCGCTTTATTTCCGTGCTGACCCTGTTTACTGATCTGACCCCGTGTTGATGTGGTGTGCTGGAGGACTGTTTACTCTGATGCTCTGCCTCTTCCATAAACCTGTCTTTATGCCTGCGCTCAAAAGCTGACCCTTTGCATGAAATGTCAGTGTTGTTCGTGGGTTATCAAAGCGACCTGCGGAGAGGAAATGCTGGGACTGGCGGAGCTGGATGTCGCGATAGATGCCACACACAAATCTGAAGGGACACAGGTGTCTGCTTTCAACTTTAATTCAACTTGGCCCGTAGTTCATCGCAGGGCTTGTTTCGTTCTGCTGCCAGACGCACATAGACATGTGATTTATGAATGTCTTTTTCCAATATTCTTCAATGCTTGATGCACTGAAGTTATGTAAGATTACAGTGTTTGTCCAAAAACCTGCATCTCTTGTTGTTGCTTTGTCTAATGCAGAAATAAACTTTGGTCAAAATGAATTTCCCTTTCATTTTCTTTGATTGTTCCTGTCTGTATCATTTCTGTGTATCATAATTAGGACTACAGGGCAGTGCAGAAGAATGACAGAGACGCTGTCCCTCAGGAACAAGGCAACAACAAAGATTGTAGTTGTCCTTTCAGGGTAACCTTCCTTAATTTGTTTCTTTTGGGTGCCTCGCCCATTGAATTGCTTTTCCCTTCACTCGTAAACAATGCCTTCACAGGAACATTCATAGTCAGTACTGAAACCTTATAGGGCTATGCTAATATTATCCTGATGCGTGTCCTTGGGATTCATTTATTTTTAAAACGAAATTCTATTTCTCAAAAAAAAAGAATTAATTTTTTTTTTTTTAAATCTGACAACAGTCTGGAAAAAACACATTGTGTGGATAATGGCGGCCTGCTGTGCTTTTAACTTTTAATGAGGGGCATCTGAGTCTGAATGTCAACAGAAATGCATAATTTAGCAGAAAAGAGACTGGAAGCTGGGAAACAGATGACTGCGTATGGGGCTTCTATGATTTGAAATGTTTCCTCTCTCCCTCCCACAGAAAGTAACGACCCCCACACCCCCCCCCACACACACACACACACACACACATCCCTGCACTCATTAGGGAGCCACCATGCAAATTCCTTGCCTCTCACTCTCGCTTTGTAATTTCCCGAGCTGTGCGTACTTAAGACAAATTACTCTGCGTATATTGCCAGTCAGCTATTTTTATCTTCAAGGTGAATGAAGACTCTCTCTTTTGCCTGGCTAGCAAGGTGTTGCTGAGGATGACATCAGGATCCATCTTATGGGATGGCAGTTCCTTGGGGCAGTATGCATTCTCAATAATTAGTGGACAGAATTTTGATGCTCATATGAATATGCATTGCAACAATGATTGTTTTTATCACGAAAACAAATTTGAATGGTCTATTTTTTGTGTTATATTATCCCATACATTCAGTTTATCTTGTAAGCATCTGTTTGATACTGGCATTGTTGGATTTTCAATCCAAAATCACTGAAGGACTGGTGTAAAGGACTTATGAATCCGTTGATTGACTCTCTTTGCGAGATGTGAATATACATTTCATAGCTAAACCTCTGGGTGTGTGGAAAAACACCATGAGTGGGGGAAAAAAACACGCTACAGGAGATATAGGCTTAAAGCTATGGTGAGACGAGACTTGAGCAGATCGATTGAATGTAGCTGTCAGCTGACTTGATGCTTGTGTGACGCCTCCGGTGACATGACGTGCCTGACGGCTCTGTCTGGCGAATTTGGGTCCAAAAACATGACCGTTGCATCGCATAACCCTTTTGAGCAGCTATTAAGTGATGGACTGGGTGCGACAGAGGCTCCCGTCATTGTTACAAAAGCCGCTCACCTCAAACACCCTTTCCATCAACCCCAAAGCATCCCGCTGTGGCAGGGAAAATGGCCGTTCAAAGAACCGTTTGTTTCGCATGAGAAAATGGGACAGTTTATTTGACATGAGCCAATAGGAAGCTATAAGCGGGTGTCAAAAAGCCCATAACCAACAAGAAATACGAACAATGGATCATGAAGTTCATGACTGGGAAAATCTTATAAGGGAGGTGAGAACTGTTTACATACAGCCACACCAAACTGAACAGAAGTTGGATTCAGAATGTTTTTCAGCGCTCCAATGTGAATGGTTTTTAAACATGTTTTTCAGCGCTCCAATGTGAATGGTTTTTAAAGATGGAGAAAGATCATTGCACCCCTTTTGGTGTGGGACAGTGAAATATTATCAGGACTTGCTGAAGAAATAGGGAAATGACTGCAAATCTGCACATACAGCAAACAGGATCATTAAACAAATGATGCCACAAAACATCAGATTATTCAATACAGGCTTGATGGTGGACAGTGAACTGTTTTGAGTTGATTTGTGGTTTTTTGAAAGCAAAACTGAAATCTGTTTCCTCACGTTTTATCAGCGTCTAGAGGTCCATGCACCAAATCGTAGGGTCTGTCTTTTGCTTTTGGAGCTTGGACCCCAGCAATAAGTACTTGTTTGAGATTTTGATACATTTGATAATAATTTGATACAAATTATTCAGGCCTTCCTTGGCCCACAAAAGGATAACAACAATTTTTCCTGGCTTTTTTTTGCCGTGAAGTGAATTATACATGCGGTGTGTGTCACCCTCTGTGAGCTGTAAGGCAGCTGCATTGTATTGCATTTGTATCACCGGGTGGGTAAGCAAACTTAAGAAATGGAAATGTGAAAGCAGGCTTCTTCCTGCCTGGAACAAAGTCGATAGGGGGTGTGTTTTAGGCACCCCCGGGTTCACGGTCCTAATTAAAATTTGTTGGAATGGAGGTAATGAACTCGAGTGTTTCGAAGTCATCAATTAAAAATGGGAATGTGAGATCGAGGGCATTCCTGGTTGCTAACCTCCGTCAGAGTTCACGGCTTAAAAGCCCATTAACTTCACGATCTGTCAGTGTCTGAGAAAAGCTGCGCTGTGGCAGATTTTACACAGTCATTATTGCCTTTATTCACATAAGTTGAGCATTAAATTTTATCACTGTGATCCTGTGGAAGCAACAGGTAAATGACATGAATTTGTGAATCATGAATTACCTTGAAGTTACTGTCTGCTGGTTATTCCAGCCCACTGTTCCATCGTGTCTGTTCATGTGGAGTATTTAAAGCATGCTTTGAGAATGAATGTGCATGTGAGAGATGGAAGCTGTATGAATCTCTCAGCATGGTGCATGTAGGCAAAAATTTACATGTAATTAACTTAACCAGGTATTTTACATAATTTCCATGACAGATAGTATTTAAATACAGTGAAACATACGGGTTATCAAAAACAAGTGTTTATCTGTCTGTCTTGGTGGGGGGGGGGTTCACTCGTAAGTACAGTCAGTGTTAGGAAAACACCCAAACACCATGATAACACACAGAACTAGGTTAGGGCTTTGCAAAGACACAGAGTAAAACTCCCTTGTTGCGTATTCTGTGGTTTCTTCCTGCTGGTCCTTCGGTCTGCCTGTTTCACTCTCAGAACTGCTCCCTAAGTCTAAGTAATGACATTCCTCATTGGTCAACATCTACTTCAACCAATAAGAATGTTTGTTGCAGAGTGAGCAATTTGTAGGAAATAGGAAAGTGCATGTGTGATGGTATTTTGGCCAGTCATACACATGGGTGATTCAATATTGTCTCTCTGTGAAAAGCTGCACATTCAAAATTGCACGCTTCAAAATTCTCCTACGGCTGTGAAACATGAACCAATGTTTGTAACTTTGCCTCATTGAGCTAACAGTTTTGCAAACAGGCAAAATTCTGCATTTGTAGCTTGATAGTGATAATTGAATTTCATTACAATGCTTTTTGTGTATAAAATATTTTTGATATTCCAGATTACGATGATAGATGGTGTATAATAACACAATCTTTCCTGTTGGTTTGACATAATTGCTATCTGAATCAGTTTCTGAAAAGTTCCACATTTCAGGGTGATCTGCATCCTTATGGCACCCTGTCTATGTGGTGTGCACTGCAGTTATTGTGTGTGTGTGTGTGTGTGTGTGTGCACACTTGCTTGTGCCTTTTATAAGGAAAAAAAACAATGAAACTTTTTCTGGATGAGAGTACAAATTACACTTAAAATGTCAAGCACTTTTAATTCAGATCTAATTTAATCTTATAATTTTGGGCACCCGCTTCAACGACGATGAGGATGTGCTATTTCCAGAAGATCGCTATCTCTTTTCACTTTCCCACAGCCCATGGTGTGTGAGGACGGAAGTGATGTTCAGACCAGCAATTCATTAATTCTTCCCCTGTGAGTCACCGGAAAAAGACAATTGAGGTAAGACAATAGAGCTGATGAGGTCAGTGAAGCTGCAGTATAATTTTTCCTTCCCTCTTGACCTCCGTCAGAGTTATCACATTTTCCTTTTTTTCCGTTAAAGCTTTATTTTTAGAATTGGGGTAAGCTCTAGTCATTTTCCAGTGAACTGGAGGATGTGCAAGGTTAGTCTCATGCAGAACCACTGAATGAGATTTCATTCATTGTAATTGGTTCATTATGAGGTGCTAGTGTAGCAGGCTTCCGCTCAGAAGACAGCACCACAGATTCTCTATTGTGACCGGCTGGTCTGCTCTTGTCTCCCTTTTATCTCACCTACTTCTTACCTCTTGGAGGTTCTGGTTGGTAATAGGAATATACTGTTCTCTGTTATACTCTATGAATATCAATGAAGAGGCACATCCAAATGAAGAACTCCCATTGCTCGCAAAATGTCCTCGCTCATGTCCGTTAGTTACTATAAGTGACATGTAGTATGCAAGACTGCACAAGCGACAATGTTACAGCTTTTGAAGACAAAAGAATCTGAGTATACCATTCATTAAAAAAAAAAAAAAAAAAACATGTGGATGACACATTGCACTCCTCCTCTATGGGCATTAAACCTCTGAGACTGGTTGAAAAAGAAAATGGAACCTTAGAACTTGACAAGGAGTGCTGAGAATTTATTAAAAATCAAGAATTGTTCGTGTAAACAGCAAGATTAGAATGTTTGAGAGTAAGTGTATAGAATTGGGCTCAGGTATTCCCCATCTTTGCTGAGAAACAGTTGAGCTAATGAAAATATATAGGTGTTGACAGTGCGCTTTGAAGCAAATGAAAGATTACAGCTATGCAATAAAATTCAAATAAAGACGGGATAAGCATGTTCAAAACGGATCGTCATTGTATCCCTTTTATAAAAGAATTAAGGCACTCTAGCTAAAGAGATTGTTGTTTTATCTACACCCAAAATGTAGTGGCCTCTCATACCTTGTTAAAATAGCAACTGTTTTAAAAACGGTAAGGAATAAGAAAGCAAGGATTCTTTGTGCACTATTTCTTAGACCTCATGTGACCTCCTTTTTGCTCGTCGACTGTGAACACTCGGATACGTTTGAAACAAGTCTGAAATGTTGATACAGTGGGCTTTAAAAGAGAGATGTCTTATTTGATGTAGTCTGTCTGTTGGAAATCATGAGTCATTGCAGCTCTTTAACACAGTCACAGGGGAATGGAACCAGCAGGAAAGGGCTGACTTTGCCAGAAAATCGGCTGGGGTTATACCTCTTTACCCTGATGGGCATGATGGCCATGTAAAACTAGTCTGCAAAAAAAAAAAAATCCCTCGGGTAATCTATCTTGAGAGTATGAAGGTCAAATGCTTGAGTTAAAATTTAAACCCCTTGAGCAACATTCAGGAGTAATTTCCAGGGTGCCATTTTGTTTTCTGGTTTTGAGTTTCAAAGTTTCAAACACACAACATTTAACGCCTGTCAGCTAAAAGTGTCAGTGCAGCTCAGAAAAGCAAATCTAGCTGGTGGTTCCTGGAAATGAACATCAGAAATGGAACTGAGTTTAGAAACATTTCAAAGGAATATGATGGATTTTTTTTGTATGAAATATATTCAAAGGAGCAAAAATATGTTTACGGTAGCTTTCGAAATAGAAGCAGGAAGTAATATGGATTCACCACAGCTTCAAGAACCAGCCCAGGCCTCAGGGCTCTTTGGGATTGGTTTGGTGCCATTTCTACATCTCAGTTGTGGAGCATTTTGCTCAATGTTTCTATACCTGATCTCTAGGATGGAGTAAATGCAGCCAAACCCAAAAATTACACAAAATTTATGTGTGCATTGTGCAAGCCCCTTACTTTTATCAAACTTGTTTTCAAGAATAACTCTGCGACATCTGCTATGACCTCAGTGTGTTACACCCAATAGAATTCTGGAGAGAACTGATCAATAAGGAACTATGAAAGGTCAAAGGTCAGAGGAGTTTTGGTAAATGGCTCTGAGAGCCATAGATAATTGGGGAACATCCATGTTAAAAATTAAAGAAGCCCTCTTTGTGAACCTATTCGAATTGAACACTTGCTTTCTGATGGTAACTCAGCCTGGCAGAATAAATGAGATTTCTCTCTCTCTCTCTCTCTCTCTCTCTCTCTCTCTCTCTCTCTCTCACCCACTCACACATGTGGATAGAAATGTGACCCTACCTCCTTGGAGTGTCTGGATGCAGCCAAACACCAGGTACATAACTGTAAAGAATTCACCTTCTTTTCAGCCACAATTCTCCACAGGCTAATCTCCCTACTGCTGCAGAAGGGTATGAAAGAAACCAAGAGTCTCCCACGGAGATACACTAAAATACTCTGATACACAAACATGTCCTTGGACACCGCACTTGCTCCTCTGTTACGTGCGTAAGTCTGATGTCAATACGGGTTAACCCGGGGGATGAAGATTTAAATTTAGCTTCCATAAATAAAGTCCTGGGAGTTATGCTTTCAGGAGATTTCTGTATAGCAGGGCTCTCTCCGCACCATTCATTTATACAGTCTGCAAATAAGCACAGAGCGACTGGAAAGTAGCCAAATAAAATCTTGGCCTCCCATCAATATTTGTTTTGTTTGTTCATCTTTTTTTTTTTTATTTTGCCTGTTCATCTGTGAATCTGTCTACAGCAGAAATTAATCTTTTCCATTTTTGCCACAAGCTCGCTGTCCTCGTGTGCTCCTCATTCCTCCT
This sequence comes from Albula goreensis, assembly GCA_022829145.1. Taxonomy (NCBI): domain Eukaryota; kingdom Metazoa; phylum Chordata; class Actinopteri; order Albuliformes; family Albulidae; genus Albula; species Albula goreensis. The sequence continues at coordinate 6,381,250 of CM040751.1, forward strand.
CCTCCTCCCCCCGTCCTGCATTCAAACACAAACTCGACCAAGTTCCTCCAGTTGCTGTGTTTTATGTCGGGGACAGTTCTAATAAGCATGGCCTTGCTGCTGTCATTGTGTGTACAGTTGGACCTGTGCAATATAAGTGTGAAGCAGAAGTATCCAAAGTTTAAATATGCTAGTCTTCACATGCGTGCACATTTCTCGTATATACAGTTTTTTCCAGTGTAACAAAAATATCTGCTAAAAGGTATGTTCTGTATATTAAGCAGACACGAAGCAATATTACATTTATTGAATGGAGAGTGGTTCTGTTGAAAAAGTTTGCTTTTAAGTAATCTGAATATTTTGTCTATATTCGGGTATGGAAGGCATTCAACTTTGGAATCTGACTGAAACATCGGTCATCTGCATAACAAAAGCATATTTTTCGGAAAAAGCAAAGTTTAGACTTTCATCTTATTTACAGGCGTAATGCACTGTGGTCTTTGCAGGCGTTTTGCCTGCATTTCTCAAATAAACCTGATGCGTAGTGATCCCACAGAAGGACGTGGCCAAAGCTGATGTGATTTCAGCTTGACGAAGCACTTGTTCAGGAAGCATGTCAAATGGAATTTGAAGGGGAAATGTTCCTGCGCTGGTGGTCTACAGCAGTGATGAGACCCCATCTTTCAGTTCAGATCAGTGAAAAGAACAGTGCATGTAAAGAATGCAGGGCTATTCAAGGGAAACCTGTCAGGTCTGAACTATCTTGTATGTGTTTGTCTGGAACAACAACTCAAGCCCTTTGTTCTGATTGGGTTAAATAACCTCCAGTCAATGTTCCTTTTTAGCTTCACTGTTTACTAATTACCACAACAGATGTATTTTTCTCCAAGACAATCCTGAGCACTATACTATGGACAACTCCAAGATACTCACAACTAACCGAACATTCATAATAAATGCATAAAAATCTCTGCAAAATGTCAAGCAATCCAGCAGCCTTTTATTAGACAAAAGTATATTGTGAAATAAACAGACATAGCCAAGTTTTGGAACGGCCTTTTTAAAAGTAATTTTAAAACAGTACCTATTTTCCCCTGACATTGTAATGACTCGCGATCAGAAATAAATCTCTGTGAATTATTATCAATGTAAAGCCGAGATATGTGCTGCGAGTACAAGACAGCTCAAATACATTTTCAAATGACTTATTCATTTTGTTTTTCTCCACCATATTCTCCAACATTTTACATAAGGCCCTTCTTGGTTCCTTGCTTTTCAAGCAGAATTCTCCTTTATTAAATATTTTTTATTCAAATCATATCAGAATTATCTATGTGCAGACCGTATTTTGTAAATGGCTTTTGAGAGCTGAAATAAACAGTAAAATCTCATCACAAAAGGAATTGCCAAGTAGACACAGAAAGGTTGTTTTTTCTTTGTATGTTCTAAATGCACTAAATCGTATGTACTAATGCACTAAATGTTATTATCCATTTGTATGGACTAATGCACTAAATGTTATCATCCATAGAAATGGCTGAGGATGTGAAAACAGACATGGAAGTAAAATGTCATCAGGTGGCTCACTCCACTTTTTCAAATATTTTCTGTGATGATATCTCTCTGAGATTATCTGAATGTGAGTGGGCTGGACCTCTCCTGTGTTCCCAGGCAATTTCCTCCACTTGAAACACTGGCGAATTAGAGGCGCTCTGCGTTTATTCTCGTACGACGGGTCGGCTAAATAAATCAGAGAAGCTGGACCGGGGTGACTCAGGCTTCTTCTTCTCTTTTTAAAACACCGCACAGAACCTGACCGTCACTTCGGAGCACTCTGCCAGACAAGTAAACAGGCGCTGAAAGGGAAACCAAAAAAAGCCTGACAACGTATTGGCTGGCTTGAGATCTGAGTGAATCACTTGCTGCCTGTGTCCTGGGAATATGGCAAATGCCTGTGACTGTAGCCAAATGTATACTCATTTACTTTCGGCTGGAAATCTATATACCTTAAAAATAGCTTTTTTTTCCCTTGCTGTGTTCGAACAGCATTGTAACTTGGAGAAACTGCACAAAGCCACAAACAGGTCTTCATGCTATACAACACCATGCATACTTATTAACACTTATTGACATTTACATTATACACTATGTATAACTGTGTAGGTACAGAGTAATTACACAGGTATTCAGACCATTTAATTGAGAATGGGATTCAGAATGTTGTCTAAATAAGTCAAACTTTATGAAGAATGTTATTTATCCCGAGACCCCAAAGTACTGTTTGTATATACTTTAACTCGATGGAGGGGAGAAAAAAGTCCAGGCTCCCACTTCAGTAAGGGCAAATTAAATTCAAAGAGAAAGCTTTGCAATGAAACATTCGTTTTTCAGTATGTCCTATTTTACTGGACACAAACATGGAACATGTTTTTGCATTTTAAAATGGAGAGGACTCGGTCAGGACTTATGCTAAAGTTTGTTTTTGATTGATTTGCATATGCCCTTCAGCTCTAACGCTTTCACATAAAGCTCTTGTAGTCTCCATACGAAATCCAAATTTAAAGCCAGATAGTACCGGTTTTAGTTCAGTGTTATTTTTAGAGTGGCCACACAGAGAGCAGTGCAACTGAAGCCTTCAGACATCACAAACAGAATCACACATTCTGTTTTCGCCCTGTCACTGCTGCGAAATTCAGGCTGCGATTTGGACTCCCGTGCCAGGGAGGGGGGGGGGGGGCTGCCAACGCATCGTCCCCTCTCAGACCAGCGCTGTCACTCAACAACGCGGGAGGGTGACAGGAGCTGACTTGGCCATGAAGGTCACTCGCAGAGTACTCTGAGCAAGGCCCCGGCCAGGCCTGGTTTTTGAGAGACAGGCTTCTATTCCCGAATGCTTACCGTGAGGGGGGGGGACAAACGATGGGACGAACCCTTGTTTTCCATTCCTGGAGGAGTCTGACCATGAGTTTTCAGGCGCGTCAGTCAAACTGACGGGAGAAAAGCCACTGAGAGTGGGCACAGTGGCCACGCACGCTGGCCCTCGCCTGTCTTTCACCCTCTTGGCACCATGACATCAGGACTGGAGATGACAGATATACATTTCCGTGATTGCTGATTGTCAGCAAAGCTAGATCTCGTACACTAGACCTCGAAGGGAACTGTCTGTCTTACTAGTTAGTCAAACAGTTGTTAGTTTCTCTGCGGAGTAAAATATTCTTAAAAACATGAGACGTATGCTGACAGAAGAAAATGCAGTGAGGGACACAGTTTTAGCAATAGCAGTGGTACTATCTGCTGTCGTGGCAGTATATGTAGTCGAATTCGTCGTGGTACAAGTGAGTACTGCTTTTTCGTTGTAGTGATATAAGTATTTGTTGTCCTGGTTGCAGTTGTAACAATGAGGCAATTTGTAATAATGTAAGAATGTTTATTGAGATTCATTTGTGGAATGAAAGACAAATTATTTGAGAAAAACACTGAAAACAATGGCATGTCACTGATTTGTAAACAAGCAGCTAATCAGCATACAGGTTGCTATGGTACTGGTTAACATTCCTAAATTACCTTTGCATATTGGGAGTCCATACCAATTTTTGTATTCTGGCATTTGAAAAAAGTCAATACATTCATTGTGATTTCTTTTTTCACCGGGGATAAAAGTGTGAAGTAAAATTCCATCATGATTGAGCCCCAGCCATGATACCAAAGCTACATTGGTGAAGCAGCAACAGTAATTGGAGTTGCACAAATTGATCCTCAGCCGTATTGCCCTCAGTCTCATCATGCTCCAAGGTTTATTTAATAAATAAATAATGAGTGATAATATGGGCATGGGCAACATGTAATATGGTGCTATATCTGCAGCATGGAAAAAGGCAAGGGCAAGCCGTCAAATGAATCAGAAGAAACCAGCGTGCTCTGAATTCAGCTTTCGAGTCCGTGGGAGAAAGCTACGAAATGGACCTGTTGTCCAGTAGCTCAGGTGGGGAGAAAATGTGTGGAAATGCATCGTTGTTTCGACTTTGCACTGGCTTCAATCATGAGGAATGCATTCAACATGCAGTCTACAAATAATGCTCCACACTGTAATTCATTAGGATCAGTAGACGATTAACAGAACGAAGTGTCCTCAATGTGCTCAGAACGCAATAAAAATGACAAACGCAACAAGTAATTCTAAGAAGATGAATTGATGTGATCATACAATACAAATGGGAATCAGATTGATTAGATATTTTCACTCCTGATGAATATAATTGCTTTAAGACTAAAGACTAGAACTCTGAGTCGCCCAGCTGGAAGTCATAGGTATCAGTTGAGTGATGTTCATTAGATATTCATTGATCTCAGAGTTCTCAGTTTGCATTTTCTAAATAATTTATGGGCCAGCATTTGTTTATGCATGATACTCTGAAACACTTATTATTCATCAATTCATTAAATTTACAAGAATGTATACGGTAAATACATCAATCTTATAAATACACGCAAACATGTTGGATGATTTTATATTTAAACCGTATTAAAGTAGTTGTGAAACACAAGCTGTAAAATTATATGTACAATACAATCAATTATTTCATTATACAAAAATATGCACACATCAAACAATCAATTATTGTTTTGGCAGTTACATATACACTTAAACTATAAATTATATGAAAAGAGGATGTGTCACAATTGTTTTGGTTAATAAGTCATGCAAATCCATGTTTGTGTAAAATTGGACACAGATTGAATACTCCTGCTCTCGTTGTCTGTATACTTCCAGTAAAGATGTGCAACAGTCATGCCTGGAAAAGGAATTCAATGAAGGTTATGGGGGAAATGGAAACTGGCCTTGGCCGGGCTGTTCACTTCTTGTCAAAAATATGTTTACAGTCATGATAAAATCAAAATCACTTCAAGACCAATGCTGTAGGAGGCAGATCGAATAGCATTTCAAAACCTTATGTGATATGACTCCAAATGCATTTGTTTTTTCCCCGTTCAGCGCGGCTAAACCAGTCACCCGGGGTCTGTGTCGACACTCCTTTCACATACCCCATAATGATCAGGCGATGAGCGCCATGGTGGGGATACTTAAGATGAGACTCGGTGGGAATTCCCCCTCATGAATACGGCCAATATACGGGGTGAATGTGCTCGCATTGTGAGCTTGAGTGTGGTCATAACTGCACATGGTTATTCACCATTCATTTCAGCTTCCTTCATGTACCATTTTATTGGTCGTAGAATATTACCCTTGTATTAAATTCATAATATGTGAGAATAAAAGAGAAATATTTTCCATTCCAAGTCAGCAACACATTCTGGACAAGATTCTAAAAAAAAAAAAAAAAAAAAAAAAATTCAGCATGTTCGACTTTATCTTTCTCCTCTTCATTCCAGTTTTTTCCCAGCAAGTCCATTTATAAATGTTTATCAACTATCCGTGGCTCATGTCTTCATTATATGGGTTGGTGTAATTTAGTATAAAGTGATAATGTTCTTGTAAGTGTGACATATTTTTTCCTGTGTCAGCAGTTTAGGTGGGGAGGCAAGCCTTCTTATCAGGTTCAAGCTTTCATACAACACATCCCTTTTTGAAATGGATTATGAAGATTTGTGTGGTCACATGAGAAATGAAATTATTTATTTATTTAGCCTTTTTCTGTTGCCAAGTATCTTGACTAACTGTGAGCAACTGTCGATGAATATCCAACTGAGTGGACTGAGGCTGGAGGAGGAAAACTGGTCACTGGTAGAGATCATCAGTTAGTCAAATTCACTTTGTCAAAATATATGCAATTCAATAAAAATGGACTTTAGTCTTTTTAAGGGAATGTGCCATTTTGTTTTGGGTATAAGTTTACTTGCGTTGCTAAACAGAAAACAGTCATGGAATGTACGTTGGATTGTATAGTCTCTTGATTAGAGCACATATGTCCCTAAAGAGACGAAATATGTTTGATTGGGTCTCACTTCTAGACTGCAGTCTTCTCTTAGAAAGGTGTAACTCATGGTTATAATGTTTAAACATCACTGCTGTCTCTCAGTCAGAAGCTAGCTGTCAGCTGCCTCTGAAGACAGCACTACATTAGCGAAGGCACCATGAAAGACAAGAAAGTTGAGACGTCCTTTTCAGGTAGAATGATGGCAGATTTTGTCCTCGTGCCACATGGAAGAAAAGCTAATCGCTGACACCTTACAGTCTGACAGCTAATGTAAAAGATTCTATATTTATCTCGAAAGCTACTCCATATAATGAACTCAAATAGTATTTGACTAAACTCTGCTTTTATTTTTCCCAACTAACTGAGCTCACCCTATGTCAAAGTTGGTTGGCAAATGTACATTAGCTCTGTGGGCAAGCATGGAAATGTAGAAAGTTGAAACCAATACATCCCTCAATATCATTCTTTCGTTATAGATACATTGAGTTGTTGATTTATGACAATCATAAAGCACCACCTGGTGTCTGCGTCTGATCAAAGCTTTGAAACCGGCTGCCACTGATAGAACAATCGTCTGAGACAATCATAAGGACCCATGGGGTATCATAACTGGCAATGGATATATCAAACGCTGCCGTCAGATATGGCCAAAATATGGCACCATAGAAACGTTTTGTTGACATCAATTTGGGACCAGGTAGTGCAAATACTCTTTCAAAACGCTGCCAGATTGCAACATAGCCGAGGTCCCTCCGCTTCCCGAAAGACTTCTTCAGGCACCGAACTGAGCACATTTGACGTGTTTGCTCATTCTTATATTAAGGAGGTAGAAAAGCATACACAACATAATGAGTAACAGGAAATCACCAAGTACATTATTGCCTTTTGAATTGCTTTCAACTCTCAGCAAGTGCTCTGAGACCGTCCATTTTTGTAAATTGAGTGATATTAGCGAGTTGGATGATCCATTTTTTCCCTGCCTTCATATCAGCCTGCAGGGTGAATCTTTCACTAAGTGCTACGCACAGCATTGCCAAAACCAACTAATGCTCACACATTCTCTTGCGGTCTTTTTTTTCACTCAATCCAAAGTTTTCCTCTGGTAACGATATCTTGTTGGCATTCAGCTCTGGCTGGCTCAAAAAATCTGTGATAAAACCTCATATTTTTCTTCAGGTTTCATGGTTGAAATTGGACTGACTTTATCACATTTCAGAGAGCGGAGATTCAGATGGCGCTGATAGTTTGAGAGAGAGTATATTAGAATGGAAGGCTCGGCACTGAGCATTGATTTCAAATTTCGATGACTTTAAAAAGACTCATTCAACCTTTAACGGATCGCACCCTTGAGCTCAATTAGAACTCCTCAGAATGGTGAGACAATGCTCGACCTCAGCAGTTTAACCAGATAACATAGCAAAGTTGGCAGGGGACCTGCATGGGTCCAAAAGCTCATTTTACTCGTGCCTTATTGACATAAGAAAAGCAGAATGTGGTTCATTGGCTGGTGATCACGGCTTGTTTCCAGGCTTGTTCCATGATTTCAAATCTGAGTCACAATAAATATAGACAGTCAAATGATACAATAAAATAACTATAGGAATGATAATGTGTTAAGTTACGAAATTATGGAGACATCATTTCTGGTATAACCCCCCGAGCGTGCAGCTCTGTCTGATTCTCCAGTCATGACAGACGGAGGTCAGTCAAATCATAGCGGCATTGTTCGTTGAAAACTGTGTGTTTCGTGTCTTGTTTTCTGCTGCATCCAGGTCATTTGCATTAAGATGCTTTTTTTGCCTCCATTAATATGCTTACTTGGATCTTAACTCCAGACAAAAATCTGAGTCAGCTCCCATCTACCTGCACAGCATATTTAAAGCATCAGTATACTGTCTCACCCAGTCTGTGAATGTACAATTAGGATTGATCAGAACTTATTACCATGTACAAACGAATATGAACAAATGCTTTTCTCATCCTTCGTTCCTATCTGGAGGGATGTGTTTGTACGTTTCTGTATTTCTTCAGGTAAATTAACATACATTAAAGATGATTAAGAGAATATGTGAAAACTGATATTATGACCCCATGTTTCTGCCAAGAAAGTCTCATTGAATTGGCTGATGGCCAAACTTTAGAAGTGTGACAGTTTTCTCCAATTAGTTGATTAGTAAAAAAACAGTAACACAGGTTTGTTACGTTTGCATCTGAAGCGGAAGGATAATTAGTCAATGTGCTGGCCTGCCATTTGCTGCAGTACTTGGATACTGAAAAACAAAGACTTATGTAAACTCGCATACATCAGCCTTGAGTTTTATCCCACCTCACCAAACAAGAGCAAAGATGTAATTAAGCACGTTTCTCACGGTATAATTATGAATAATGGACTCTCTGTCAGGAATCGTGTGATTTAGCATCGCGGCACGCCGCTGTTTAGCAGTGAAACATTTGTGTGTGTCAGCGATGGGTCCTGTTTCCCCCATTTTCTTTTAAATGTTTCCGTGTCGCATCATCGGTATGTCTGAGCACCGAACAAAGGTTTGTGATGACATCATCCATAATACAGAGACCGATGCTCAATTACGGATGAAACTGACCTCTGAGGGCAAAAGGGGAGGAGGACTAATAGCAATGATCTGCATGTTGCAACCCACATGCTGGGAGACAATTGAATGGCTCTGTAAAAGAGCACACGATGTGTTCGGACATGAGCCAGACCCTGAGGGAACTGTTTTTTTCCACATTTCTATTATAAACTACCCTCTCTCATCCTGCTGTGCTCTTGTTCTGTTGGAAAATAATTCTCCATGTTTTGGTTCAATATGTCATGCCATGCGTTAAAGACGAGCCCAGATAGCCTTTATGTTGCTTTTATAATAATTCATATGAGAATAAAAACAATGGTTTGATTAACATATCACATAAAATCATACAGTGTCTGTCTATATCTATCTGTCATCTACCTATCTATACATCCGTCTATCTGTCTGTGTGTGTGTGTCGGTACATACATAGATATGTATTTGTGTGTATAGGATGAGACAAAACAAATTGGAGAGACTGGATGTCAAATTATGCAGATTTTTTTAATCAAGACAATGGACTCCAAAAACTTCTTATCTGTTCTTTTTGTCCGCTCATTAGTTTTGTGCACAAGATAGAGCAGGCAAGTCCAAGAATTCTTGGCTCTTCGGCTAAAGGCTTTGTCATGCATGGAAATTAATGGCAAAATTGTATAAGTAGAATATGTGTTTTGATAAGTTTTTTTTTTTTTTTTTTTGTGGTTTTTGGAACACATCCACTCTTGTCTCCTGGTACTATCAACCAAAGTTGCAACTCAAGGACATTATTTTTGTTTATTCAATGAGAAAACCTTTGAACCTGGGTGCCAGCCAACTAGTTATGTTTATGGGGGGAAATATCTACTTTTAAAGTGTATTTTTTTCTTTATCATAGAGTTTTAGGGTGACTGATAAACAGACATTAAGAAATAAATTAAAATGAAATTTCATAGCAGGTTTAAACAAGGCTGTAATAAAGTTTTACATTTTCCTGTCAAATTCTTTTTACAAAGTGTAACCTTCCAAAGTTTTAAGAATATTATACTTTTCATCACAAGAAGGATGAATGAATAAATCATTATTTTTCTTTTCATGTCCTTTTTCTGCTTCCTGACCCTTGGTATCTGAAGTTCATTTAATGACAAGCAATGAGGAGAGATCTCTAATTACCCAATATTTTTTCAGGCATTGCAGGGACACAAGAGACTCCTGTTTTTCCCTTTTCCTCGCCTGAACTGAGCGTGAGGTCACCGTTCACCCCCATCTGTTTGCCCTCCCGCAAACAAGAGATTTCCTCACATGTGACTCCTCCAATTTATATGGCAACGTTATCGTGCAAATCCATCCACGTACTGCGTATACCACCAGAGTTTTATGTCCGGTTCGCAAACGCACTAGTCGTCCACCGGCCAGGAGAGGGCACTAGACAACAATGACATCAAGGTTGTTTGTGGACTTAACCCCATGCTTTTCTCTTTCAAGTCTGAGCCAACTCTTTCCTCACAAATGAGGACTTCAGGTCATAGCCTGGAATGGAATGGCCAGGTCACACACTGGACCATAATCTTACGCTTTCACTCCGTGAGCCACGGGAAGGCCTTTCATTCGTTTTCATTCGTCTGTAGCTGCCCAGCAGGTCAGATGAAGATAATGTACATACCAGGGCTTGCACAGATAAGCACGAACAAATGCAGTAGGTGACCTACGAAGGTGTGATAGCATGGAGGGGAACATGACAGCATTTGAATAACAAAAGAGGTTCGTGGGTACTGAGAGAAAATAAAACCCATTGATCTGAGCAACATACATTCTGATAATAATCACACAGGCACACACACTCACACAAATTTCGTGTATAAAGTAGTTTTGCTCTGTCCATTTTACTGAGTTCTCAGGAGCACTTAACATTCACTTGTAATTTTTCCTGCATAATTGAATCATACCTTCTTGGTAACAAAAATAGATGGTGAGCAAAAGAACAAGAGCAAATGGTTCTCTTAATTACACATGTGAAGCAAGGCAAAACCTTGTCCTGTGTCCATTATTATAATGAAATGGCATGCACCAGGGTCGGTTTTGTATCAAATTTGTAATTGAAACACAGCTAAGCGGTGTTCCATATTACATATTCGCATGTTCAGTCGCTCAGCTGTAGCCTGTATTACCTAAGTATTTATGTTATAATTGCATAGGTATTGGTGCAACTCATTTAAAGTGTTGCTGTTTCCCTTTTATGAACAATGTGTTCTACATTTGCTGTGGAATGAGTGAGATGGTTGCCATCTTGATCAACACCTCTTTCTGCAGAAATGAAAGGATTTGACAGAGTGAAATATATTTCTCAGCACCACTAAGTAAGGATCTTGGAGTGAGTGCACTCAAATCAAATTGTTCCCCACATCAGGGTGGAACGCTCAGTACCTCTCACAGTCAAAATGTTCTTTTGTTTCTGACTTGTGTTTACTAACTGTCAGCTAATGCACTTTCACAGAGCTTGCTCTTTCTGTCATAAACAGTACCCTCAAGGCCACAAAAGTTTTGGAAGCATTTGAGGCTGTGTAGGCTACTTCAAGTCATCGGTGGTCATTTGGTCAATATGGTATGTTTGAAAATGTTCATTTCTTTCAATTGAACAGCAATAGTTAAGTGGCACTGAGGTTTGAGCACACAGAGATATGTGTTCCATTGTATTAAAGACAGAGAAGAGGTTGACCAAAAATGCCCTTGTCTGGCAATGTGACACATTTCTCTCACCAGTGCACCATGCTGTTTCCACGGTGATGATGATGATGATGATAATGGTGATGACAAGGACATATTGACTAAGGATTATTTCTGTCACAGCGCAACAAAAAAACACAAACGATAATTAGGCCACTAATCAGTGAAAAACGAGTTAATCGTGACGATTTTTCTCCCTTAATACATTTAAACACCTTTCAGTGGCACATTCATAAACCTGTACATGCAGGTTTTTTTCCTGCCTATTTACAGCTTGGTTTAAAATGGAAGGCAGCCAGCTAACTGTAATTTAACCTCCTGATTTCCTGGTGTAGAGTGAGTCAGACCCGTGCCCTACCCATGACTGCAACTATGCTCCAAGCTGTGAAAGTATTTTTTCACGCTGACCAGTTTTATACATCATCGAGCATAAATAGAAGCACGTCACGATGAGGGTGTTGCCATGTTATCAAATATCTGTTCAGAATGAGGGACATTTGACTGCTATTTATACGGGAAAAAAGTTTAAAACACATACAGCGTAAGAAACATTGGGTTTTACAAAGTATAGCAAGTGCTTACAGTGGGATTGTATTTCCTTTATTCATGACAACAAATGTTTTGCACCTGTATAATTATAATAATAATTTTGTTGTAGTTATTTTTAATTCATTGTTTGAAATGGAGAGTAATGGAGAAGGTAAATGACCTTCTGTTTGTACAATTATTTTAGTCAGATTTAACTTTTGTATAATTTAGCTGGCACGTTTTCTGTTATTTTTTTTTTCCCTTTTTGTAGTCAGCACTCAATGTTTTCCTATCCTATACTCCCCAGCACACCCACGCAAAGAGAGAGAAGTTTAGTTTGTGCCAACAGTAGTTTATCAGAGGAGCACACAAAGACAATTGGCTTTCTTTTGCGGACTCTGCGACAGACCAGACTCGAATGTGCCACACAGCTCTACCTGCACTTAGAGCAAACAAAATTTCACCTCCACAAACTGAGGCAAGAACATGGTCACATTCCAACCTGGTCGTGTTCCAGGCCACCCCATAATATACAATGAAATCATCGTACATGAGACCGTACATGTGCACAAAGTTGATAGCATGGCATTAAAATGCTAACTACTGCCTGTTGAAATAGCAATTGATGTGGGCTCACATCCGTTCAGTCTGTAAGTAGAATACAGCATACTGGAAGACCTGAATATTCAATAATGAAATGGCTTTGAGAAAAAGCAATTGTTTTTGAGGACACTGGATACTGAAAGCTCGTTGCATCTGCAGTGTGTCAGGTGATGGGGAAAAAAAACGATGCAGTCCCAACTGTGACAATAAAATACTTCCGCAAAAGAGAGAAAAACTTTGTCAAAGACATAGATTAGGTCAGATCTCTGCCTTTGCCATAAATCTCTGAATTTCAGATAAAATGCTCATGAGCCCCACTAAGAATGGATGATCACACACACAAAGACCACTAAAGACCGCTAACTCAAACAATACATAAATGTACGCTCCAGCTGCTGGCTCTCCATATATATTGTCCTTCTCGACATGAGTGGCAGTTCAAACAGTCGTCATCTGATCCCTATACCTGTCCTATGTATGGACAATTTGATTATTAAACAAACGGCTGTACATTTTTAACTATTGAATTGATTGCAAAGCTCACCAGTCGGTGTGTGATATTTCTGCACTCCTTGTGAGGAGTCATGAGCGTCTTGCGTGATAATCATGAGACACGGAGCAGATTAAAAGAAATTATAGACCGCCTCGTCGAGCCCTTCTGCCTGCTGAGAGAGAGAGAGAGAGAGAGAAAATGGAGGCTTCATGGTTGTTATTCAGAGCAGCACGGCTGTCATTAATGCCATTGACTTCCCATGGCAGCATGCCCGCCTGTCGCACTCATTCTGGTATCAGCGGACACATCATTTGTCGCTTTGTGCAGTCCCCCCCCCCACCCCACACCCCAACCCCCCGCTCCCTTCTCTCGGCCCACGCCATGCTCTTCTCCTGTGAGACGCGTTTCCTTTTAGTACTGTACCGGACAGAAAAAAAAAGGGCTTGCAATCCAGTCGATTGAATCCGTTTTTACTCAAACAGAGAAATGCGGCTGGGGAATTTATGGGTTGCGGGCCTTTGCAATGGGTGTAAATTGAATACACAGATAGATGAGTCAGGCTAGACACGACCCTTGCAATTCCTCACTGTTTAACTCTTGCCAATTTGTCACCCTGCTGCATTCTCTTGCCTCGCCATTCAGCTGTCCATTTGGATTGCTTTCCATATAATGAATTGTGGTGTAATTATAAAAGTCATCATCGCTGACGTTCCCAAACTCATTATGAATGGATAAGACACCTGTTGGGTCCGGCAGATCTTGATTGCCTGTTTGCTTTTGGTTTAATATAAAATGCATCAAACAAGCAATGCCAACATGCAATGGTGAGAACAAATGGTGAAGTACTTTGGCAAACACCTAGGGCTGGATTCAGTCAAACACACTTAGTCTCTTCAAGATCAAATACAGTTCGATCAAAACCGAGTTTACAATACATTACTGCTTTCTTTCACAGAGATGAGCAAACATATCCTTTGGAATGTGTTATTGTCATTGTAGAATAGAAAAGTGCATGTCGTCAAATAGACTAAAGTACAAAGTATATTTCTGATTGTTTTGCATGTATCATCAAAGAGATATATTTAAATGAATCCCAGTCTGAGCATTTACATCCCAGACTGAGAGATCACCATCTTAAACGGTATCTCTACGCTTCCACAGGCTGCTCAAAAGGCCCAAACACCGTGGATCTGAAGATCAGCCTGATCTTGGTTTTTAGTTTCAGCCCCTGAATTATAACAGGCTGTTAATTGCTCTTCATCAGACACATTTAATGTGGCGTGGGATGTTTTCACATTCCGTCAGACAGAGGCCCATATTTCACATCCCAGGGCAGATGAACTGTCAGTCAGACACAGGAATGATTCCATTCTCTTTTTATGCCATAAGGCAAATGGGTTCTTTAAGAGAGGGAACATTTTCATGGATTATATAATAGACAGAAAGGTGATCAGCACCTAGTGAGTCCTCATTAGTGAAAGTGTGGACACCTGGCCACTGAAATGCAATGAGGAAAACAAATGGCCATTAGTCCGGGGATTGAACTTGAGAACCACGTACTTAATCGGATGGAGGATATTTTTTCCTGGTGTGGATTGGTTGCTCAAACTTGCTTTGAGGGAAAGGTCACTGTCAGCCATGACTTTCCTTCACTTGTGAAAGGTTTTTCTGCATGCACAAGGTTGGAATTGTCTGAAGTGAAGTTAAACTTGGTAGTTTCTCTCAGGATTTGTATAATGTGAGCACTCGGGCTCTGCAAGAGCGAGCTTGAGTGGACAGGCAGGAAACAAAAGCAACAGGGAACAGATTAGATTTCAAAAAGTAATTTCATTACTCCCAAGATGTTTGTATACAAAAGTCAAAAGGATAGGAACAACTTGGGGCATCTCCTTGGGGTCTCGAAAACAATGAAGAGTGTCTTACAGGGGCGCATTTCAGGAATTTACCGAATGCTTTTATGCAAAGCAACTTACAGCTGATTGGACGAACCAGGGGCCAGTCCCCACTCTGGGAGCAGGGTGGGTTTAAGGCCCCACACCCGCACTGGTCTTATATTTGCCGTTTGAGGACCTGAATCACCAACCTTCCAGGTCCCAGTCAAGCACCTTCGCCACAAGGCTATGTCATCTGACCACTGTTAAAAGATGCACACCAATGTTCAACACCCATGAAGCAATGTAATTTTTGTTGATATTGTCCTCACTTCAACAATGAATCAGGAAAGTGATGTGGATAAATGTAGCAGTTACCCTCATTCCCAGACTTGATTAAGAAAAGTAATTAAATGGTGGAAAATGTTGCAGTATTATTGCTACTGTTAATCTTGTTGCTTTAATGCAAATTACATTAATCAACTGAAAAGTGAAGCTGCTCAGTTAAAATGCCCCATGGCCATTTTATACAGCTTGCTGGATACTGTATTCTGAAATGTTCTCCTCTTCATTCAGAGTAGCATCAAAGTAGATATCTTTATACAAGTTTTAAAAACTTCAGCATCCATGACTAGTTCATTTTAAATCGGCTGTACATCACAGTAGTGGAGATCACTGAATAGGACTAACTGTAAACTGAGCATAATTCTTGCTAATGTATGTAAATGAACTCCTTTGACAGAAAAGCAAAGTGATTTGAGCTTTGAGAATCAAACCGATCCAACTAATGTCCAATCAACCCCCAAACCCAAAGCTTTTATCTCATATTTATCAAAAGATAAATATAATTTTGATTCCAGTGAATAAAATATGCAGATTATTTTGTGTATTTTGACAATTTTGAAAATTTCAAAGAAAAGTTCAAATCAACCTCAATTTCAGATGTGTCCATATCTCTGATGTAATACAGTATAATGAAACAGTGAAAATGTACTTGCACATTATATCATTCATAAATTTTACATTACACCTCGATAGTTTCCCTAAAACCATATACAACAACCTCTGAAACCATAGCAACAGTGATATTTGGATTTTAGATCAAAGATCTGGAAGATTTTCAGCACCAGAGCAAGAAACCGAGTCACAAGAGCATGCTCAGAAAACAGACCCCCTGCCTGCTGTAGCCTCCCACACATGTTACTATGACTGGCACATTCCGCATCACCATGGTGAGCACCACGGTCCAGGGCTGAATTACGTCCCATATTTCATGTTTGCTTCTTCATATTCCCTTCCCTTCTTTCATGGGGTGAATACTCAGATTTTCCTATTTTAACCTGTATGCAAGTTGACAGGACTTCATAGGGAGAAACCATTCTGTGTTTGGCGATGGGAACAGAGAGGTCACATTTCCACATTGTTTTGTGTTCACAGTCGGGGCAGTTAACAGAAGGTTCTTGGTTTTTATTCCATTTTGATTGGCTATGTTTGCTTCCTTCATGTTTGTTTACTCATTCATGTGTTGTAAGCACTTCTAATTAATCAACTGGTGGAAAACATGCTTATTTATATTCTTCTGTCCCTACACATAAAAGGGAGCATGGTAATTTTACCTTCTTGATGAACTTTATCATTTAAAATTGAAGGTGTTCAAAGAGGTGTTTTTTTCTTAAATCACCCATCAAAGTCTCTCACCACAGGGTGATGTTTGTCGTGGAGAAAGTAAACATTTATTGATTTTGCAGCACCTGGAAGTGCCATAATTAATCACGAGAATTCCAAAAACAAAACCAAACACGGGCTGCGTCTGCATATCTGCTGGAAACTCATATGCCCTCCATGCATTTTGACCTCTTGTTGTCTTCAAGCAGCTATCCAAGGTCAGAGAGGGATACTTTTTTTTGCGCTGACAGTAAAATCTTGCATTTATTTGTAATTATGAAAAATGCTGATTTGGCCCTTGTCTGTCAGACCTACCCAACTGAATTTGTGCTTTAAGAAAAATATCATCTGTCAGTTTTCTAAAATAATGCTCGACAGTATTATGATCAGTGTCAGAGAATTGTACTCAGAGATCTTTGTTTTTCCTGTGTGATGGCATAAGAAAAAGGGCCTCCAACTTCTGAGACAGTCAAAATACGAAAAGCTGCCTAAGCAGAAGATAGATTCTGGAGACAAATGATGCGAGTGTCACTGTTCCACAGAGAGAATTCTGAAGCATATTCAAGGAGGAGCCTGAGCAGAAAAAACTACAACTAAAGCAAATACTGTCTAACATTTCTTCTGGAATGTTTGGAAAATGGCCAACAAAAGAGAATCTTGCCTCGCTCCCACATTGAGGGAAAAGGAGCTGTTTCAATTATTAACATGAATTGAACATTGATTTGGTTCTTTATCCATGTAAATGTATTTTTTGCCATGTTTCCAAATTATACATCTATTTTCTGTCAATTTTGCTCATTTGAAAAAGAAAAAAAAATTATACTGTATATCTCCATCATATTGGAGTACAAGTGGAATGCTAGCCTCACTTGCATCATATCCGTTATTTATGATATTTAGACCATGTACATTTCCAGGATAATATGCAAGCAAGGATTGAAAACCCATACAGTGCATGAATACACCCAATGTAAGTGCTAATGGCCTCAACCATTTCTGCTGATGGGACTTTGATTGGCACAGGAGTAGTATGAGTACTGACACTATTCATGTGAGGAGAAATCCTGCTCACAGCACTGGATTTAATTCAGTAATTTAGTAAAGACACATGGTGCTACAAGTGCTAGCTGAGCCATGCAGCTGTAGGTTTGATCTTTGTCCATGTCAGTGGCAGACCGTGACCCCAGGCCATGGCAGAGGGCCATAATTGGCCCTTTTCTGCCCAGAGAGGGAGGGGGGTTTCCTGGGTTACCACTGCATTCGACCAGTTGTGTTATCGCCGGTCTGAGATACGCCGCCTTCTCTAATTGATGGCACTGTGTAGCTTGCTGGGTGTGAAATAACAACTTGCTTCCTAGTCTGTGCACTTTAAGAGTCCAGAAACTTCAGCTGGAGGGGTAATTGCAGGAGCGTGGGGTGCGTGGTGGTAACTGAGCTGGTGGTGGTGACTATTATGGACTGGGTGACCTGTGATAGCCTTGAGGAGTTTCCCTATCGTTTCAGCTTTTTTGTGGTCGCAAAGTGAGGAACTATGAATAAAACAAATTCCTTAATTAATGGTGCCATTTTTAAATTTTGATGTATATTTTGCAAAACATTTATCTCATCAAAAACATTGTTCAACATGCCTGTGATTCTAATGCTTTATCAACTGGACAATGATAACCTTGACATAAGGATGAAAAATATGTATGTGCAGAAGCCCTGAAAATGAAAAACGCTATTTGTGTGTTTGTAAATATATATCCAGTATACGCAAACACACATGCACATATATGTGTGTGTGTGTGTTGGTGATGTATTTCCAGCTTGTAAATTCTACATTTGCATGCATACTGTCAGATAAAACATTGATATAAAAATCAGTCTCACAAATATCTTTTTGTACAATTTATGCTCTGATTATGCACACATATTGTTCATTTTCTTTATAATCCATAAACTATACCTAATTTGGTCAAGATCCTCCAACGAATAATGAAATGGACAAACATCAAAGCATCACACTTGAATGTTTTTCTCACACCATGAAAGTCAATTTCCACCTCAATGTTGTTTCCCTGAGTGTGAGAACATGTGTTACACAGCTGTGCAAAATATAGCAGTGTGCCCAATTTGTTTTACTGTACAGGTGGCTTCAGAGCATGAAAGAGTGTGTGTTGCACATTATTCACAAGGGTTTTCAACGTGGAGAGACGAAAGAAGAAGAGAAAATAAGGAAGGGAGTCCCCCATCAGTCAACCACCAATCAAAGTGCAACCAAAACAGCATGATCAGATTCTCTGAGGTCATTGGCTGAAAGTTTGACCATGACATAAATTGTCTGGAACATAACTCTTCCACTTGTTCTTGTTTTGTACTGCTTTCATGGTGGTTCCCACTACTGTAGTATCACAACATGATGCTTGTGTGCGTGCGTGCGTGCATGTGTGTGTGTGTGTGTGTGTGTGTGTGTGTGTGTGTGTGTGTGTGTGCGTGTGCTGAATTCTGGCCTTCATCTCAGATTTCTGTGGGAGTTCCCAGGTTTCAAATGCCATGTGCTAAGTGTGACTGTTGGAAGCACAGCCCCTCTTCATTCAACCCACAAGCAGATGGTAGTTCTACATATTAGAATATTACATTTTAACACTGATTAAAGGCTGTTGCTAAGCAGCTCTTTTATTTGGTCGTTCCATTTTAAGGGCTTATGCAATTCTATCAAAAACAGACCATCGTCACTTCAAGGGCACATGCCATTCAATTTCAGCATGAACAGAACACGTTTCAAAGGACACTGTCACTGGTCCTCAATAAAATAAAACATACTGAAAATTATGCTTCAATCTGTGTTTTGATTCATATATGACCTTTAAGACACAAATGCTTGGATTTATAAAATCAAGATAGACCTGCAGCTTTTTAAGGGGACAGCCAATTCTATTCCATAAGTTGTATGTCTGTTTATTTTACATATATTCCTAAAGCCAAAGGCTATTTGATTGAATCTGACCCTTACTGTTTTGTCAACTGGTATATTATGAGGAATATGGCAACAGAATGTACTGATTGGATATTAAGAGAAATATCATCTCCTAGGGAAAACTTGAGCTGGCTGCTGGAAAGACGGCAGCAGGGGGTAAATACTCTGGGTTTGATAAGAATCAGGAATTAAAATGTAAGACTTCATCCCTCCAAATGGGGTGGTACAACAATTGAATCTTCTTTTTTGATAGCCACCAAAGTGGAGCTCAAGCAGTCAATCTCTGTCGTGGCCCAGGATTGTTATCAGCTAATGGGGCAATCATTTTTAGTTGACAGTTGGTGGTTATCAGCCAATGGAGTATAACACAGGGGTGTATCTTGGGTAACTGTTGACTACACTTTCTTTTTTTCCAAGACAGCCAATGAGCAAAGAGATAAGGAGGAAGCGAGAGAGACAGTGGTGTGTGAATGGGCATTCTTGGTTTCGGTTTGCTTACTGGTATTCCAGATATTTTTTTCGCTTTTGATCATAACTCACTTCATGAGAGAGGTTTTTTCTGAAATTTAAAAATTAAAATATCTGAAGATTGACATTTTGGGGTTGACAGCTGCATGGGAGTTTTCATGCAGGATAGTCACATTGCATCAGTTATATGCAAGAACATGCATTTTCATACACAACATTCATACATCACTGACGTGAATTATCTGATCAAATCACTTTACAACACATTTGTACAGGGTGTGATATATAGTTGGACAAAAGACCTGAAATATATAGATCTATTTAAAGCTGAAGGAGGGTGACAGGATCTTTCAGCAAAAGGTCATATATACTGTATGTCATCACCAGTTTCATTCCTCACCTGAATGGACTTTTCCAGAAAACCCCAAAAGCAGTTTGAACTGTTATGTCTCAAGCGACGTGCAATCAGTTCTGACAAAATATCTATTCGTAGTTCCACAGACCGGTTTTTGGTGCAAAGCACAAATGATTGCTCCTCATTCATTTTATTCATGATGCCAATACACCATCCGTTGAGGAAAATGGGATTTAATTAGACTGCATTGATGATTTTTTTCCCCCCAAAAGCACACATTTTTCCACAAAAGATTGCTTCGCTTGATTCCAAGGACAAATTTGCTATGGATAGTGGTTGTCTGAATACCTTCTGGATAATACCAAAGGGATTTTCAACACATCTGAACAGACTGAAAAATAAGTATTTCTGCCTGAATTATTATATAACTCTTGACTCAAGACCTTGGCATATCAAGTAAAACCCAAAACCCAAGTGAACACTCTAATGTGGAAAGATATTGTTTAATTCATGTTATGAGTCATGGCGGTTTAATCCAAAGACCTATTACTTGCACACTTACTTTGTATCAATGCTTAAAACCTTTGTAGATCAATCAGCATGCAATATCTCACAGCAATGGAGGGAGAACACTCTCCTTCAATGGAATAAAAACTTTGAAATTCCATTCAGGTCTTTGAAAAAAAGTGCTGTGGGCTGAAGCATGGAACAGAATTTGGATGCTCAACATGTACATGCAGATTTTCAGGTGTGAACATATGCAACTCCTCCGCACCCCTCACTCCAAAAGTACGATGGCTCCTTGAAGGGAGAGTCGTACAGTAGTTCTGGAATTAGGTTTGAAGTTCAAAGGTTGCTGGTACAGTTCCCTGCTAGGGAAGTGTCATTATGCCCTTCTAGGTTCTGCTCCTGAGAAGCTTCTGTCAATATCCAGCTGTGTTATAGGACAATATGTCAGCCATCGAATAAGTCTGGGTAATGGTGTGTTCTGAATCCCAAAAACGTAATGTCTGTTTTTTTTTTTTTTTTTTTTTTGTTTTGTTTTGTCAACATCTTTCATTTAAATATTTACGTCTTATGAGAGCGTATCAACTTGATCAGTCAAAGTGATATTCAGAAGAAAATTTCACAATATACTAAAAAATTGTTACGTGAATTGCATATGGATTTGACTGGAACCATTAAAGAGTAATGTTTACTTGTCATGACTGTCTGCATTCATTGCAGGACACAAGCTTGATACACCGACAGCAGCAAGGACTTTTCCAGAGCGATATAGAAGCAATCATAATGAGACCCACATTCCTCAACCAGATAACATCGGAATTGTCTCTGCAATTCTAAAGGAAACACATAGCTCTCAAGTGTAACCATTACGAGCCTTGGTTTCAATAAATATAAATCTCTCGCTTGAATATGCATTCACCCCTTATTTCAAAACTGTCTGGGTGAGTCATTTTAGGTCATTTGAACCCACAGTCTTTTATTCAATCCCAATAAGGGGGGGATCAAATATGTTTTTTGTGTTTTTCCTCAGATGTGTTTTTCAATTGCTTTCTTGTTATCAGGAGCACCCATTTAAAATCCTCTTTTGTATGCTTTGACCTTTTTCCTTCTTCCAGATTGATATAAAAATGGTCTGACTGTCACTCCAGCAGACCCCCTCATTATTCGAACCGTGGGGCTTCAGAAGACGATTTGTATGTTAAGTAGGTTCAAGTGGCTGACTGTTCTACCGCCAGCAGGAGTGAAAAGGAAACAAAATATTGATAACAAATGGTGTCCCATTTTTGACACTGCAGCTCATAGTTCTTGACTGGTCCGATGCTTTCTGTGGTGAGATATAAAGAGACTATAAAACGGTTTCATATGAAAGGATCTTGCATTTTAGTCATCATATTAGGAACAGACCTATTTTTTCTAAAATGGTACACAAATCAAATATTTAAAAAATCACACACAAATCTGCAAGTCTTGTATCCTGTAAGCTGCAATAAGAATATATATGATTGGGGTGTGGGATAAAGGCTGCGGTGCAACAAACATTCGAACATTTGATTCCTATTACTGAATGTCTGCATTCAGGGGGAAAAGGGTACAGAGTTTCCAGGGCCCAAGGGTTTGAGGGGGCCTACAAAAATCTGCAAACAAATTTTTTTATGAAGAGTGGAGGGGCCCTCAGAGCCTGCCTGTGTACAATGCCCAGAATTCCTTTCTGTCTGCATTGATTACTGTCACTGTCATAAATAGTGGGTAAATCAGTTAATTTCATCGATCGCATGACCGTCTTCCTGGCCAGCTGCGCTGCAGGTTCGGACACTGACCAAATGTAGACTCTGTGGTCCTCCGATAGCATAGACATGATATATGGGTCATAGCAGAAGTGTGAGAAACAGTGACAGATACATGCAAGATTAATGGCAGGTCTATGTCCATCTACTTTCTCCTGATTCCATGGGGGAGGTTCTCAGTCAGGATGATGATATAATTCAGCACTATTCATTATGGGTAGGGAAAATGGGACGTTTATGAATATTAAAAATAGTACGCATGGCAAATAATACATCTTGAAAATCATGAGTATTTAGTTATGCTTGAATTGAAATCACTGAAGTCATTTCCCACAGCCAAAATAAGACTAGAATTGAAAACAATGATGATCAATTTGTTCATGTGTTGGCAACATTTTAATATTAATTTTATTTGTAATATTTTCAATAATTTATTATTTTATCCTCAAGCACACTTCCTCACATTACAGAAAAATCAACAGTCAGTTCAAACAAAATTCCATGTTGGAGTTTGATTCCATTGGGACAAGAAGGTTCTGTAAAAAAAAAAATAAATAAATAAAAAGGTGGATCATGCAAAGTGAAAGCATTGCACAATATAACATTCGATTGATGGATTGATAACTGCTAGTCATACAGTTCTGTATGCTGGAGAATTGGCTGTCTTGTTTTTGAAGATGTTCCTTCAAAACCACATTCTTCTGAAAGATGTGCAAAGGAACATGACAAAAGCTGACACTCATAACCTGACATAACCTCAAATAAAGTTTACCTCCAGTGTGCTTGGCATCAGCATTCAGGTGGAACCAATACAAAACACAAGCGATAAAAGCCAACTCGGGTCCTTTTTGCTCATACAAGCAAAACTGTAAATAAACTGGCAAGTTTAGGACTTGTGTTTGAAGTCCTAAACTGTTCTAGACTTTCCAAGAGATGGAGATTTAAAAAATTCCACCATTCAAGAATGAGATACGAAAAGGGATGCATTGTCGAAGACTAATTATTTCTATGGCTTCATTATGAAGTCCCATTGCATGTAAGAACAAAAAATATTTTTCTAACTTGCCGTACATGTGTTGGACTTGTATGACATGCTTTTCCACATTTTACATCATACTGCCAATGTATTAGACAAAGTTAAGTAGCTCAGTGTAAGCACACATGTACCATTTGTATTATGCCAGATCTTGGTACCACAATCATTGATGCTTCATTGTAAAACAAATAATTCTGAAATGTGTGCTTTAATGAAGACGCTATTTGGAGGAGGATTTTTACATTTAAAATATGTTCAAGCACTCCCCACACTCTTACCGAAAAAGACATGCAAAGGAGTCTTCTAAAAAACAAAGACGGGAAGTACAATATTGTGACAAATTATCAGTTTTGCAACTCACTGTAGTTGCCATGACAATAACCGACAGCGTAACATCAATCGCAGTCTCAGGTGAAAGGGGGAAACTGAGGAGAGAGTGGTTTTTTTTTTTTTTTTTTTACATCACCAATATATTTGTGGGTATGCTCTTGAATGAAACACAAGTAGTATGGTTTAATGTGAGGTGTTCACACCCAAATACTTTCCTCGCGCAGAATTTTTTTGGACCAAAATGCTATTTAAAGAAATGAGTTTTCCATCTGCAGTGGAAGATAGACAATGACTTCGCTGTCCTGACTCCTGGGTAATTGTTTGGCGAGCTCAATTACTTATTGCGGAACGCCAGCAGCATTTATAATGAATATGAAATAACTGGCGGGCACTGTGCGGGGAACATTTGGAGCAAATTTTAATTGCAATTTAAAATATTAGGTATTGATATTGATGTAAAACGAAACTATTTGAAAGAGGTTGGGATTCAAATTTTGAAATCACCAATCAACGATCGTCTGACTCACTTACTAAATAAGAGAACTCAGCTTTGATATACTCATGTATATCTGTTGATATCTGCATCTGTACACATTTATGTACTCGTCCTCTGATATGCATTTTTCTAGCTACCTATGTCTGTTTCTCTCTGCCCGTGTACAGAAGAGTGAATACGTTTTGTAGTAACGGTCCAAAGGGTCGTCCTGACACCCACAGAGTCTTTGTTATGCCTCTTTCTACTCCTGCGAGGTGAAGAGTATAAAAGCCTGGCCGCTGTAAGCGCTTGCTTGAGAGGGCATTGAGGTCAAGGCAGAGTACAACAGTTTGTCTGCCTTGCCGTCTGACAAACGGCACTGAAATCCCCGATTCTCTCCCCCCTCTATCTTTCTCCTTTACAGCGCGGCTTTCAGGAATGATTCTGAATGGCTTTAGAGTGCCGGCCTGTGATGCGCAGGGAAGACGGGGAAGGGCGTGTGTTGGGTGCTAAAGCAGGAGAGCCAGGAGGGCTGAGGGACGTGGTCAGAGTGGCAGGGGGCGACCAGAACCCCATTGAGGGTGCGCCTGGTGTGCCCGTTACTCATCACTGGGGCTTACAGAAGTGCCAGCCCACGCCCACCTGTCATGCTCCCCTGCCATGAGCGCAGACACGTGTGTGTGTGTGTTGAATCAAATACGCATGCAGAGTCTTATACAGACACACATGTACAGACTACTATGTATATACATGCATACACATGTGCACAAACATGAATTCACATGTGCAGCTACACATAACTCATGTCGACCCACACACACTCACAAATGCACATGCACACACGTGAATGCTCATGTGCAGACTCTCACAAATGTACACACACATAAGTATGCACTCACTCATCTATGCAGACAGACACACACACACACAAATCCAGACACAATACATACACACACACAAATCCAGACACAATACACATGCGCACACACACACACACACACACACACACACACACACACACACACACACACACACACACACACACACACACACACATCCAGACACAGCACCATCATCAGCCCTTTTGTATGCATAGAGACCCTTTCCCTGCACATAAAACACATTGTGCTGCCAGAGGATAAAGCATTGTATATTCACTGCATTTACGTATATGGTAATGTAGGACAAAATAGATACGGTACGTAGAACTACATGTACCTCCATTAGTCACTCCTTTTCAGGAGCAGGCCCTTTGAAATTGAGTCTCCATGGTTATCTCTCTCATGTACATTATGGCCGGAACAGATCTTGTCTGAATCATGTTCATGAAGACTTGTGATATATAAATCTTTTGGAACCTTTTCAAAGGTTATATTTCCCCAAAATTGGGAAAAAAATGTATTTGATGTATGAGAATCGCTTGCATGACAATTTGTGCTTGACAAAATGTGCCTCATATTCAAGCTGTGGAGTATTTCAACCTCTTGGTTAATAATTATAAATATATATAATAATATTAAAATCAAATCCATTTTGACATTTAGAAGGATGACTGTCATACAGTTACATTTCAGTTTTGATTTCCCATATTTGGTGAACCCTTCTTCGAATATCTCAAGCATGCAAACATTTTCTTCCACCAATTCATGTCTTATGGAGTTTATGGACCTTTTTTAACTTCTGCCAAAATTACATCCAATGAAAATTCAATTATTGAATAAATTTATTAAAAAAATTATCTCTTTTGATCACCTGGTAGTTGCACATGCATATTGCACTGCTGATTCCTGGCCAAAACAGAAAGAGTCTGGCGCAGAGCTCCAGCTGAGCTTGATATTGTTTTGAGCTTAAAGATCTTCTTAGAAAAATGTGTAATACAGCAATCGGCTCATGGCTGTGCTTTACTTGCCTTGGTCTGGCAGGTGATGGCAGCGTGGAGAGACGCGTGATGTAGGCTTTGAGAGATTATGAAAGCCACACGCTGACAGAGCCAACAGCCCACAACCCACGCTGATTACGGAAATCTCTGCAAGCGCTTAAAATGTGCACTATAACACCTAAATAACACTGCCATAAGCATGATATAACATATCACACCAGTTATGACATACCGCCAGTCACAGCATCCTGCACCTTATGGCAAATGTCACAATATTTGCATAATTTACCATTTTAAAAAAAAAAAAAAATGATAGATGATGATTTTAGAATTGTCAATGGATAAAATATGACACTGTTAGGAATGAATGTGGGCTGTGGGGTAATCGAATGACTTGAGCTTAATGGTGTGTCTGAACTATGCAATAATAATAAGACAGTATTAAGAGTAGTATTTGGATAGGAATCAAGAGTATTTACCAAAGATTTTTTTTTTTCTGTTCATTGAATGTGAACCAAGTGAATGAATTATTTTATTGATGTTGAGTGTGTGTGTGGAAATTCTGGAAAAAAAATCTGGTTTGACAATATTTGCAAAACATGACCTAAGTGAGCTCTTCACAGACAAGCTCACAGAAATACTGCACTGCATGTCCTCATATTTCTGCCATTGTTAGCATCTCTGTGATATAAAAATTTAATGTTTGCGGCAATATCTCTGTGCCTCAGGAAGTGTTGAAGTTAAGCAATTCCAGCAATTAAATTTCAAAAACGAATGGAAAAAAAATATGAACCACAGTTTTCTGACAGGAACCAACATTGTTTAGGATTTTGTGCTCACAGAAATAAATGGAAGCCATATCCAATCCTGTGAACTGAATACAACTCTTTGGTGGAACATCAGTCTATAGTTGGCCTATTACCACAATCTATCTTGTTCATTCTGAAGGCAAAAGATAAGTGGATTTAGTCCAGAATGGTACATCTGAGAGGTGTGCTCGCAACCTTTTTCTGAACTGTCTTGACAACCTCGCTCACAACTTGGGCTTGCATTTCCGACAATGGCGGAAATTAAATTACAAAATTCCCCTAGATCTAGCAATGCTCTCGATTTCAAAAAAGCCTTCGTCAACAATACAATGACATAAAAATGAAACCGATTGAACGGTGACACAGAGAGAGGAGGCACAGTGAGTGTTGAATTTTGGGTGAGTCTGGACACGATTAATCTCTTGGACTGCAGGAGGGCAAACGTACCTGTTACATCTTTTTAAAAAAAAGTCTGGGTAGTTCCAAAATATGGGAAAATTTCAAAACTGAACATAGTGAATTACAGTGAATTATAGAGCAATAAAATGCTCGCATCAGGAGAATGAAAACAAAAAACACTGTCTATTCACCTCATTCAAATGTCACATCAGTACAGCGAAAACAATAACTGCCTGACAAGTCAAATATGATTAATCGTTATGTCAAATATGTAAAAAAAAAAAAAAATGAAGAGGTTGCATTACAATGCTGATGATTGACAGAGGAGGACAAAAGACCTTCATGGCACATCGCAGCGATGTAACCTGCGTGCTGGGCTGGGCTATGTGTCCGTGCGGCCTTCTGCCAAGGGCATCGACCGGCACATTAGCGCTTCAGCGGAAACAGACTGATGGGCTAACGGATCAGGTGGATAGATTCAGGCCAGCTTGGCCCCAGATAGCTTCTTTTACTCTATATAACTCGACAGTGATATACCTCAGCACGACAATATCCACTTTCAAACGCAACAGATGAGATCTCGGAAAGAAGATGCTCACCAAGACCACTGTCCATGATAACGCTTCTGCACATGAATGTACAAATGGACACACACCAGACGAGTTAAATCTGTGTTCAAAACACTTTCAGCTTTTAGATACTGGTGAAACTCCTGCAGATCTCTAATCAATTGTGTTCCCACCTTCTACTCGTTCCTAAAGCCTTAAAGTGCCCACACACATACGCGTACACACTCATTCACATAGACGCACACAAATGTGTACTGTAAAAACGTTCCACTGTTTTTCAATGTGACAGATGGGAAGGCTGAAACATGCGGCATTTACCGGATAGGATAAGGCCTCAGTTAAAATCCCAGTGCTTTGTGTTTAGTCAAGAGCTATCGATCAGGGCAGGTGCTGCGAACTCACTCCGTCTCCCTCTACTAGATTCCATTACTTCCTCAGCCAAATCCTAAACCACTTAGCTGGATCGATTCCTATGCTAATGTAACGGGTGTAGGTGACCATCCCTTCAAAGTGTCCAAGAGTTTCATTATTTTTGTAATGTTGTAACTTCAGGAATAGGGAACTGGCACCAGTTAGTCCTTTTAAGGGCATATAAAATTCAATCAGAACAGAATTTACATGACAGCATGATTTTTCTTCGGTTGTATGTTGTATCTGGTTGGCAACCAGCAAATACATCCTTTGGAATTTGTTCCTTTCATTCGGATTTGGAGATTCTTTTCATTCTAATTTTCATTTAATTCTGAAACAGATGTGTGTTTGCCCTTAAGGAGACAAAAATCCATTTTGATTGAATTGCATATGTCAAAGATTCAAAGTTCGTTTCATTGGATCATGGCCAAAGTGAGTTTGATTGAATGTTGCCCTCAATCCTGTTTTCAGACATGAATTTTATGTGACCTTTACTTCCATTCATAGGGCCTTGTGTTATTTATTTGTTTTTGTTTGGTGATCATCAGATCTCTCTTGCTAATCTTAATTCACATTGTAAGAAAGAAACTCTTGCAATCTTTTGTTTGTCATTTGTTATTCCAAACAGAACTGCCACAGGCAATATGAGGGAGATTTTTATTCTAATTGCGTTGCTTCCAAAGTGGAGAGGTATGACTTGTCCCTTTAATTCTGATGTGCTGTAGGGGTCTCAACATTGTGTCAACGTTTTCAGGAGTAAAAGTAACACAGTATAGCCCTGGCCCATAAGAACCATAAAGCTGAAATTCAAATACGTATATGCAGAAACCTCAATGTGGTCAAATTCATTATACCTAAAACATAATAAAACATGATATTACAATATTAATGCCGCTAATTCAGTTCAAATGTATTGAAACATGCATCTGGTGTTTGCATGTACGATATGTATGTATGAATGTACGCTCAAGACGTACAGAGAAAAGCTGAAAAGCTCAGTCACCCTGCACGTTCTGATGACTCCTAGGTCATTTTTTTATTCCACAAACCGCTAAATATTGGATATGAAATAAGGCCAGGGACGCTAGCTTGACTGCAGGCAAAATATGTATCAATAAAAGACCCTGGAAAAAAAGCAATAAACCGCTTTGTGACCGCTAGCCAGTAATTAAACCGATTACTGGGTGACCCTGATCATATATCCATTTGAAAAGTCAAAGTTACATCTAATTTATGCCTGCGATTTAATTGGAACCACATCCAAAACATGTAATGCAGGGTGAGAGTGATCATAACTAATGATTTGCCGTCGATAAGGGCATAAAAGTAACGGTTTCGCCAAATGTGCAATGGTAGCAGCCTGTCCGATGGTGATGTATGACAAAGTTAACGACCCCGCAAACAGAGTCACTCGGAGGTCAGTATCAAATGGAACTGCCCGGGGCCTCCTGTTCCGGACTTTAATTGATGAGTCAGGCCATTAAAGTTCATTACCTCGGTTACAGCCATTTTTAATTAGTACCTCAAACCTGGCGACTTGGAACCAACCCTCAAGCAAGTCCATGACGGCCAAGCGATGACAGTCCAACAACAGCAACAACAACAACCACCAAGCCAGAAAGATTCATAGTGAGTAAAAATAGTTTTCAACAAAGATCATCATTTTGGGTGGAAAAAAAGGAAAAAATACCCTGCACAGTCAACCTTGAAGAGAGCTAATTCAATCCTGAAAATCCTTTCTTATATAAGCTCATGCTAATTATTCAGCATTTGCTAAACTTGATGGACACTGAATTAGATCGACTCAGAGAATCATAATACAAATAATTACAAAAGCGTTGGCTGAGGACTTAATTTTAAACCTGGGTTAATCAATTTGGGATGGCCGCGTGTGTATGTCAGTGAGAATGTGGTTATCGGCTGACAGCTACAGGCATTAGGAAACCTGGAACGGTGTCTAAATTATGCCATTCTCGACTCAAAACATTTGTGTTTGTTTTCGCTTGGAGACGGCTGGAGGGAGGGTGGGTGGGGAGTGGATGAGATGGGAGGGGATGGGGGGGTGAGGATATTAATTCCTCAAATTCCTCGATGCATATACTTTGCAATTTGCCTTTAAAACCCTAACTTCAGCATTCAGCAATGCATGGCTTTCTACAGACGTGTATAAGAGAGATACTCCACCAAAAAAATCACAATCAAATCACACTCTTTCCTTTAAAGGAATCATTTTGTAAGGGTTAATACTATTTGCTTCCCAGGTGGATTCAGTATGCAATGCACACACAGACAAAAGTAGCTTGTCAATGTGTACAATATAGACCCAAAATGTCTGCCATGACACTCGATCCATCATTGCTTGTCTGAGAGTCTTTTCTGATGTAATATTTCAATGAAATTGGGTTTCACTCATACAGTGTAATGGCCCACTCAGTCATGCTCAATTATTCTGCACAGCCATCTGAAGCGCTAACCCGAGGTTAAGTGACCACCTAGGTTTGAGTTGTTTTTATTCAAGGAATTCATTTCTCATTTATGGAACACGGATTGAGGAAAATAGTGCAGATATTCAGATTTAAACTATGTTATTGGAGGCAGGAATTCATTGCTTAGGGCTCAGTGTGGTGTAGCACTGAAGAGAGAGAAGATGAATACAGAGTATATTCTCCTGTTATACCAGCTAAAAGAATAGCCCGGGTACAGTCTGAGGTAACAATCTGCTTTCCACTTATCTCGGGGGACCCCCTTTTTCTTCATTGTCATACCATTGTAATTTTCATACGCACATTTACTATTTTACAAATAATATTGGTATATTTTGAATCTCCAGTTTGAACACACCATCTCCTGAGTGTATGGAAGGGATTTTGCTCGTTCTTTTATTTTTCTTTTTAATTGTTGGAAAATCATTACTTGGTAGTTAGTGAGTGTGTCGTAGCAATGGCAGTCATTATAACTGAAGGTCATTTTAGAGGTGCTGTTATTGTCGCCTCCTTCATTCAGTTATTGTGGAAGCAATTATTATAATTATTGTTCCTTTAGTGAATGATTATACTGCTGGAGCATTTTGTGACTCTTTGTGCCATGTTGCATTGTGTATCCACTTGGTCAGCTAATCAAGAGTGCCACTGCAACAGTATTTTCAAGCTCCTCTGGCTTTGATACCCTGCTGCGAACCCTGCATGAGCCCATGGTCTTATAAAAAATCAGGACAGAACAGAGCGCTCTCACCACAACCATTCGCCAGTTAACTGCTATACAAATTATACATGTACTTTAGAAAGATTATTACCCCATGTAAATAAAAAAAACTGATCTACAAACTGGAACATATCAGAGAGTTTGCCACTTTAACTTCAGGTGGAATATTCCTTAGAGGGAACATCTATTCTCCACACATTTCCATTTCTGGAAAAACACCAGGAAACCCTCAAGGAAATACCACAGTTGGCCTTCCTAACTAATTCTGTCTGGGCTCAGACAAACGCTAATTTATAAACACTTTTCAAACCCTTGTCCAGGGTTTCAGATTCTGTTAAGCAGTCATGCCGCTTTATATGCGCCTTCTAGACCTGAGAGACAAATGACTCCTATGCAGTGTGCCTGTGTTTGACAAAGAATAATTGAGAGGACATGTGACCTGTAGTCTTTGGGCTGTTGACAGAACAGAATCCAATACTTCTTCGCCAGGTGTCCGCTGTTTTGTCTGACAGTGAATGGAGCTGACTAGAATGATTTTAGATGGCTTATTCAACACAAACTACCTGGGAAAGCTTCTTCCGAATAAATAGGAATGCAGACACTTTGTATTCCTCTCTGCATAACTACTTTTCAAAGTAGGTCTGTTGGCAAAAAATGGTTGGTATAACTGCACAGCTAGCCTGCTCTACTCCCTCGAATGTTTTGCTCTGTAAAAGGTTCTGTGCTTTGAAACGGCGTTTTGTCATGACGTGTAGTCTGAGATTGATGTCAGGGATATTGAGTAATTCAACCTTAATTTTCTGAGGTGCTTCTCAAGTGATTTCCCAAATGCCATTATGTGTGCACAATTACAGGTGTGATTTATTTGTCCTAATCATAAAATAATCATAAAAATTAAGGGACAACACATTTCCAACTAAAGTCATGCATCGTTGCCTGCCACTTCTTTCAAGAAGGTATTTTTATGTGAAATCAGGAACCAACTTTAGTTGGAGTTGGCCTATAATTTATACTCCAGCAATACATTGTAAATCTTGATGTCAATCAGAGCAGTTGTGTCGCATCATGGTAAGGGAGCTGGTCTTCCAACTTGGAGATGGCAGGTTAAATTTCTAGGTAAGGCACTGCTGTTGTACAGTCAAACAAAGCACTCCACCAAAATGCTTCAGTAAATATATCCAGCTGTGTAAATGGATAATGTGGAAAAATGTAAAACCGTGAAAGTCGCTTTTGATTGGGGCATCTTTGATATTTGCCGAAATGTAAATATCTTCAACATGACCTTGGTACATTAAACAGGTATGTGATTTACATGACAAATGAAAGCATATATAATAATTGTCAGAGTTGCATTGAAGTTTACAATGTCCAGATTCCCTTTTAGTGACCTAAAATTACCATCAAATGGAATAGCCTACCACTTTAAAAAGCCCACCAGTTGCATAGCTCATTTTGTTTCACTTCAAAGCATGAAAAGATTAATGTAATGTTATGTAATTATGTAACCTCTAATTTATTTTCAAATGGAATAGGTCATATTAGAATCAAGTCTTTGTATCAAACGGACAGATTGTAAGAACAATGTGCGTCCTATGGTGAAGCGTTTTGGGGTCCTGCATTTTCAGAACAGAACCCAGTGAGACGGGGCTGAATTTAGACCTGTGTGCACGTGCTGCTACTGCATATCATGATGCTGTGAGAGGGAGAAACTTATGTGGAAAGCACAAGCTTGACTTTGGACCAGAATGCCAATATGGTGCCTCGCAGTCGAAGTGTTTGTCAAAAAGTAGAATTACGAAATTCCATTGTAAAAGTCCCAATTTTTTTCCATTTTTTTCATATGCAAATGTTAAATGTATGTACATGCCAACACTAAAAAAATAGACACAGGGATTCACACCTTTTATATGTTCCAGAATGCATATTAATAATGTTTACCCCACCCCATGAATTCCCCCATGACATTATTAAGATAAAACATCAAAGAAAATTCGCAACTGAGCAACACCAGATAAAATATATTCTCCACACATTCCCACAACACACACCATACATACTACAACATTACCCGGGGGTTATAAACACCATTTACATATTTACAAATGCATGTATCTGTGTGTCACCCACTGCATGTAATGCTAAGTGATACAAATGAGCTATTTCGCTGAAGTATGAGAATGTGTCTTCGCAGACTCAATAAACAGGAAGCTGAGAAGATATTTTGTTTTAACACAATGGAGATGCTCGTAATGCTAATATCCTGATGATGAAATGATCCCATTTTGCAGGGAAACCCAGGTTAAGCCTCAAGTGTGGACTCTGAAGATTGTGCGAGCTGAAGATAGTCAATGGTTGATGGAAGCAGTCTCCATAGATATGGCCAGGAAATCAAATGAGCGACTTTTTAGCTGGATTCAGAACTAACCTGACGAAGACCAAGATTTGAGTTGTTTTTCCATGTTTTCTGTTCTATCTGCAGTTTATTACACCATCTGATGAGTATTATAAAGGGATTTTTTTTTTTTATTTTCTTTTTAATCATTTAAAAATCATTACATATGAATTCTGAGTATGCAATTGAAATAGCCCTCATTATCATTTAAGATCATTTTTATAGGTCTTACTATCAAAGGTATTATTGTGATACCATCTTCAATTCGTGTCATCAGAAGCATTAAATATATACATTCCTGCATTTAATTGACTGGCCAATCAGAATAGATGAGTTACCTGTGTATCAATTAACTGCTGGTTAACGCGGAAGTACAGCTTGTGTGTAGGGGACGCTTAATAAATAAGGGTGAGTATGATAGTCACTGCAATTAATCTATGAATGGCCCTCTGGCTTGTTTGCGCTGGAGGAGGAAGACCAGTGAAGCTAAAAATAACCAGGGAAATGTGTGCGCAGAGCCAAGGTGCACTCCAATGGAGGCACGCTGGGCGAAGTGGGCATGAGAAGAGCACTTTCGGTTTTTGGCGGCGAGTGCAGCGGGGACATTTCTGAGCAGATGCGTCAGTGCTGTGTTCCAGACAGAAAAGGGTTGGGGGGGGGGGTGACCAAAAAATGTCAGAGCTCAGGGCTTGTTGAATTCTCTTCCGCTGTTCCTGCATTTAGACAAGTTTAAATAATGCAGCTTTCTGGAACCCAGCCCTTATTAAAACTTTAAAGCACAGGACATTTCTGTGGTGAACAGAACCTGAGTGTCTGCACACTGGGTGTTTGGCATGCTCCGGGTGGACTGTTTTATAAGAAATGAATTCTGTTGTTAATAATAATGATCGTAATGATGATGATGGTGTTTGTCCAAAATGTGAACCACAGCTGATCCCAACTGCACGTCGTAAATCGAAATGGCATAGCAAACAAAACCGACTCATGAGCAGGCATAAGACAATGGGGAACATGATGGCTACCCTTCTTTCTGTCACTTTTCGGCAACCTGCAGTTTCATTGACAACACTGACAGGCTGGGGTGGAGAGACAGAGAGAGGAGGAGGAGGAGATTGGGGGGCATAGAGGAGGAGATGATTCACCCCACCTGTCCACTCATGGCCCTCTTTTCAATCCAAGTGATATCCGTGACAAACCCATGACCTCTGTGTGTAGATCCCACTATGAATCCTGCGAATTATTCCTGATAGGATCGCGTTCACATGACAGGGACCAGGAGGAGCACTGTCCATTTTCTCAAGGTTACATCTCTTTGCACCATGAGAATCTGTGGCTGAAATATATTTTCAGTGAAGGAAACTGGGCTGCTCATCCAATTGACAGATGAAGGAATTATTCATGTCAGTGAATAAAGACATGTTATTATTGACTTTTGTATGTATGATCGTGACTTTGAGTTATGTTTGTTTCTAATTTTTATCATTTAGTGGAATACATTTTCATACAAAATTCAGTTTGTGTCGAAGGAGTCCTGAGTAGTATGGAAATTAAAACATTGGAATTTGATCTTTGGCTGAGAGTCCTTGTGTGGAGTCATGCTTGACGATCCCAGTTGGGTTGGAGGACCCCGCCGGTTGGATCTCTGAAAGAAAAGATGGAAAATGGAATCGAATGACCTGAGAAGTCACAAGAATAAAAGTCACAAGGAAAGATTTTCCTCAAGGTCATGTCTGTGCAAGCTGAACAAAAAAAAGTGTCATTTCCTGTTATTATATGTTTCAGAGCCTAGCCACATGTTTGTCTGTGCTCAAACAAATAGGAAGAGGAGTTTTTTAATAAGTGTGACTTATTACTGTGATGAATGTGATTCTTCATGGCATATTGGAAGAACATGGGAAAACCATTAAACAAGTCATGAAATAAAACAGAAATGTATGTGAGCACCACATCTGAACCTTTTCCATTGTGGTCATGCAAAGATATATGAGAAATGTTGATCTGTGAATACTTACCAATGTTGTCACCATGGTCATGTCCCATAGAGTCAAATTCCTCATTCCCAGTGCCTCTAATTTTGGGAACAGTTCAGAACCCTTACTGCAGTTTGTGTATCTGACACTTTCTACCTTGGCCTGCATCAACACAGGTTGAACTATGATGAAAATCCCAAGGCTATCTGTGACAAATGGATATTGAACCACTCAACTGACATAGTGAACAAAGTCATAAGAGAAAAGTATTCGTATGATTCATTAAAGTTTGAGTCTGCATCCGAGTCATGGGCGCCAAGGTTCCCGATCGAATCACAGGTCCGAATCCCTGACTCAAGCACAGTGACACTGCTGCGTATATCAGATATGTAAGTGTGGCTGTCCAGCAATAGACTGTTGCCAGCAGATTGCTGTGTACTGTGGTCTCCAAGCAGTGACACTTTGCTGGCCTGTGTTTCCCTGCTTCTGTCTGTGACATGTATGTGCAAAGTGCACTCCTTCCACCATGACTTGGTTTACAGGGTGAAAAAAAGCAGGAAACAACTATAAACACTTTGGAGGAGAGCATGCTTGTCTGTCTTCTTCATGCAAGACATCTCAGCAATGGGATGGCTGATATACAAATATGGAGATAGAAAAATTCATGTTTAGATACATCAGCAAACTGTTTCTTTACATTCTTATTAAATATGCATACAAAATACATCCATACAAATTCCCTTGGACATTTGCTCTGACTGCATCCTGTTCTGGCTCATGTCAGTAAAAGAAATGTTTGTTGTATTCATACTTTAGCCTTGCTTTCCTGTCCTGAAATTCAGTATTTTTCTTCCCTTTCTCAGTTTTTGTCAGTGCAGTTCAGTACTATGCAATCATCACTCCATAACTGTGAACATTGCATTGTGGCTGTAGAAAAACGATGCCAGTTCACAATGGAGATCATTCTTCTAGTCACTCCTGAGCCCTGAATGAGAAACCAATAAGCAGGAATAGGTTGTTCAGCGAACTTGCTCGCATAAAGCAACATGGTAATAATGCCGCAATTTACCATTTACGTCTTTGAGACTAGGACAAAGTAGCATATAATCAATTGAATTGCCAAAATCCTGGTTAATACACAACCTGAAAAAAATGTGACTACATGATTACTTGGTTTATTTGTATTGCTTCCTTAAGTTGTGCATTTCTCAGCTGTTCCTTCCTGTACAAATTGCAGAGCAGAGCTACCTCCTTTGTATAAGACAGAATGGAAGCCAGGCAGTGTGTTTGCAGATGCCAGTGCGTGTGCGTGCGCGTGCGTGCGTGCGAGAGAGAGATACAAAACCAAATTAATGCTCCATTGTGGAAGAAGATATCAGTCCGTGCATCAGTTGGATAACACAGTGGTATAGAACATAAGCTGAGCACTATTATGCGCGCACTTCCTCTGCCCCGTCACGATATCCAATCTCATCTGAGGCAGAATATCACTGCCGCACACCGTGATAGGCAAAGCACTTCACACAAAGGCCTTCACTCAGTATTATATTACCTACAGAGAAGTCCTCGTCGCAGCAGATTGTAAAAATAAAATAGAGTGCGATTTTGAAGTAGCAACAGGGAAGGAGCCACCTTTGAGTCTCTAGCTCCCTCCATTTTGCGCTCTCTCTCTCTCTCTCTCTCTCTCTCAGCTTGTTGATTTGGGAATTTGACAAAAAAGGAAGTCAATGTCTTACGTGACTTCATCTAAATAAACTATGCAGCCAGATTTGTGAGTGTGTTGGTCCTGCTTTCCTTTTTGTTTTTATTCTCCCTCCCTCCATTCCTCCCTCCATCCCCGTTGTGTGTTCTGTGGGCTGTCGTGATAACAGAGGATGCTCCCTGGCAGTCTCATCGAGGGACCAGGACAGAGAAAAGGCTCCTTTTAGCCCATTTATAAAAAAAAAAAAGGAAGAAAGAAAAAGTGCAGTGTTCTGAGGGCAAAGAATCCCGAGTTTAAGAACGGGCGGAAACGATAACCTCTCGGGACGTCCCGTCACCCGTGTAGCTGATGGATTTGAAAACAAACCAGTCGCTCTGAAAACAGAGGAGGAATCGAGCAGACGGCACATTTCTTCCAAGAATAGACAGGGCAGAAACAAGGATAAACGTGGCCTCTTCCTGCTTCCTGCTGTGCTTTTATTG
Source organism: Albula goreensis (assembly GCA_022829145.1). Lineage (NCBI taxonomy): Eukaryota > Metazoa > Chordata > Actinopteri > Albuliformes > Albulidae > Albula > Albula goreensis. Next base: position 6,419,338 of record CM040751.1, read on the forward strand.
TCCAGCGGTGTACTGTTATCTCTATAAATAAATCAATGGATTTATGTGGAATGTGAGGGAGAGCGGTCGAGTCATAACGTGGCAGGATCAATACAAAGTAGATCCTAAGATGCTAACTATGGCAGTTGGAAAAAAAAAATGTTAAAATTGTAGCGAATGTGATCCACACTGAATGTCAAAATGTTACCCTCAGCACCCCGGGGTTGCGTGAAAGTGTTCCTTGAGAATGTAATAGCCAGGATTTTAAAATTCATTCCCTGGTGCATTAAAAATGAAAGAGGTGGCTGAATTCAAATTGGGATTAGATCTAAGAGTCTGGATTCGGAACAGGTGCGATGGCTGTTGTCCTGGAGCCACCCCCACCAACACCCGCCACCCCCCACCTTGGTCGCATATGCGCTTGTGACGTGCCCGGTCACGACTTGAAATGTCGGCTGATGGGAAGGGTTGGGGAGCTGCAGAGAGGCAGGGGCAAAGAATTAGATTTGGGATGGGGGGGGGTGGGTTAGAAGGAGACAGAGATGAAAAATCCTTTGTGACATGTGGCTGAGACAGAGGTGGCCTCCATCATCCTCTGCATGAGCTCCACTCCAGTCTGTCCACCAATTTGCCTTGCTACTAATTAAAAAAAAAAAAAAAATCCATAACAATTTATGGCATGTGAGCTCTTTCATATCAAATGACACCATTCCTCAACCATCCCCCCCAACCGCTACACTGGAAGCCCTGAGCGACCGGTCGGTGCTGCTCATGCTCAAAGAACACAAGGCCTCCTTCCCAAAATGGCGACACTGTTCCTTTGCCCCGAGCACAATTTCCTCCAATCAGACACCACTACGCAGTGCCGGTTTTCCTGTCATCACTTGCCGGCAGCAGTCAGTATCGTGCAGCAGGAAGCAAAATGAAAATGAGTGGAAATGACTGGAGTGGAAATACAGATTTTGCTAAGCGGTGGCTAAGCAATAACAGTATTGATACAACCATTAGATCATTGATCTTAGTACAATCGATAATAGTATTCCATGTAACATTAATTATGCATATCGGCCTTGTTTCCTAATGTGCTATTGATGAGTGAGTAATTAAAATCGGTGTCTTCAAAGCATCTCTAAATGCTGCAGAGATTATCTCAGATCGATGCTCTGACATCTTACAGTACAGCTTCGGCATGGAGCTCACGCATCACAAAATGATCTGTCGCGCAAAGTGCAAAAAATTACACAAGCGAAACAAATCTCTGATTGCAATTAGTCCTTGAGAGCATAGTTTTATGTGGTTGGACAAAGAATAAAGAAATAAATAAGACAGAAAACGTCCCTGTACCATTCTATGAGGTGTGTATTTTGAGTGAAATGTTGCTTTGGGTCATGTTTGACAGATTTTAAAGTGCAGTGAGTAGAGCGAAATGAGCCATCTGCCGCTAATCTAATTGCACATAAAATATCTTGTCTGGATTTGACAGTGACCAGGATTGGCTTTGGGCTGCCAGCGCAGGGCATATGGTTGACATCAGATGGCTGCTACAAATACCACTGCACTGTGCTGGAAGCTATGCCAAGCAAACCGCAGACTAACGCCGCTAACTGTGTGTGTGTGTGTGTGTGTGTGTGTGTGTGTGTGTGTGTGTGTGTGTGTGTGTGTGTGTAGAGTTGGCATGTTTTATCCGCAGGTATATCGTTCCAGGACCCCCTGTGGATGTGCAAAAACAACGGATGCTCAGGACACTTATGTAATGATGTAATTTTAACCTATACATGTCCATAACTATAAACCCTAGCTATATGTCCTACTACAAACGGCTAAAACCCACCTAGATCATATTGATGACAGTATTCTAGCATACACTGTGTGCAGGAATTTAAAAAGGTATTTTTCAAGAATATTCCCGTATTTTCTGTATTTTTTTTTATATTTTCAAACCACGGTTGGTCAAAACCATGGATGCCAAACCCACTGATAAGGCAGGCCAACTGTACATATATGTATGTAACCTGATTGTAATTCCTATTTATTTTGAAAAGATCTCGAAGGCACAGAAGTTAAATGTCTGATCCTTAAAAGAGTACATGAAATCCCGAGGACTGGTATTGCAACAGTCACATCATAAAGTGATGTGTGAAACGATTCATGTGGTCCCCGTTTTTACATCCGTTTCACAAGGGTTCGGTCCTGTCGTTCACGCTCTTCTGTGGTTCACCCAGTGAGCTAAAGGCCCTTTCATTACATCAAAGCCTGATCCTCAGCGGCTATCTGTGTATATGTATAGATTATGAGGGATTCACACGGTATGACAATTGCCCATTGATCTCTGCCTGAACTCAAACATTTTAATTATATCTTCAATGAGTGCCTTGAGGAAGAGCTGGTCGCTGTCACAAAATGGCCTCTCAAAGGCCCCAGAGGGTGGTCTGAACGGATGTACCATTGTCTGACAATCAGAGAAAAAACAGGCCCTGCTCAAAAAGAGGGTGGCCTGGGCAACACTCTCAGATAATTGAAAATTAGATATCCTTGCTTTGAGATATGATAGCTGGTTAATATGAGTATGAAGGCAGGTTGCATGCACCCAATCGCATTGCTTTCTTCACTCTCTATTTACCTGATGTCTTTCATGTTTAATTCGATTTGCTGTAATGTAATTGAAACTATATATCCTTACTGTGACTCCAGCTTCTGGTTTTTTAATACACTGTTCATGGCACTCAGAGTTCAAACGCAGTCAAAAATTGTTCTTATTTATCCTCAGGCCATCTTGAGTCCCCAAACATTTATCATGGTTTTAAACAATTACTTAGGAAGTTCTTTTTCTTTTCTTTTTTTTTTTTTCAAAAAAAGTTCTCATTTGAAATTATCTGGATCTGCTGAGCATGAAGAAGCCCGGTACTTTCACTCACATCAACCGCTCCTTTTATCCTTCAGTCTTTCAACCTCTGTACCTGTATTCATTTTTCATTTTTTCAACATTTTAATGAATGGGGTGTTCCACCACCCAATGTGTTACACATACCTATGAAATGTCCAACCACGAAACAAGCCAAAGGCAGGGTTCGCAAGTGTTTTTTTTTTTTCTTTTGTTTTGTTGTTTAATTTACTATGTCCCACCTAAACATCTCTCGCAATACATGCTTCATCTTTGCAAAAGACATTGCACAAGAACATATTTTAACAGTTTACATTAAATCTGAGTAAAAGTTCATAAATATTGGTGTTTTTAACGTGATGTAGCAAAATCCAGTTTATATTTGTGTTGGAGCTGTATATGCATGGGAGGCTTTTTTTCGTGAAACATTGTTCTGCCTCTCTCCCTCCATTTGCCACCAGGCCCCTTCACCCAATTCAGCTGCTGAAATTGAGCTCGGCCTGCTGAAATACATCGATGTTTCAGCCCTTATCGCTGATCTCTCCCTGGTTACCCATCTGAGCATCAGAGTAGTGACCTTGGTTCTTGCCTTGCTCAAGGGTGCGGTTCCTCCCTGCTCTCCATCATCCGGCTCTCCACACCTGCTCAATCTCTGAGCTCTTCAGTGACCTTGCAATTCCAGCCTGCAAGGACTTTCATCCCACATGTGTCTCTCTTTTTCTTCACCGGCCCCCTGGTGGCAGAACGACCATCCTGCAAGCATCGAAACCGCACATGTGTTCATTCTGTCCCGTGTGAGATCCCAACTGCAGGTCCAGAATTTATCGTATTCTTAATCCCGATACCTCGGCTTCTGTCTCACAAATTCAAATGCGTTTCAAATGCTGTATCTGAGGTCTGCGTTGAGAAACGTGTGGATACTTGCTTGACATAACTTATAGCCCCTATCTATGCAAGGCACATATTTTTCAATGCTGAAGAAAGGTTATCCCTGTGTCTCTCTGAGATAGTATAAGTTATTCTGTGATTGGTTCTGTACTTTTTATTGCCTCGGTTTAGCACAATGCTTTGTCATGCGAGTACCTCAATATTCTGCACCTGTGCTTTTCCCGAAGCCCTTTGCACCTCATACATCCAAACATGATGGCCCTGAGAGCTGCTCCGGATGGCTGTATCTCCTGAATACATAAATACATCTCATGAAGAGAATCTGGGTTAGCTTTCTGACACAATAGATGTCAGGGGCTGGAGGAATGGAGGCTGTCTCCTTCAATAAAAAACATTCCGTGCAACAAAAAGGTAGTGAATAAAATGTAGGCTAATTTGGAGTTGCCGGTATTGTCTGAAATTATGTACCCCGAGTATTTATCGAAAATGTCAAGCCGCTGATTATTAAAGCTTATTAGTGCAGTACATCGGCACTAATGAACAAGCCAAACCTTTTGTTTTGTTTTTGCTGCTTACTCCTTGTTCTGCTCCTCTTGGGAACGGTTACAAGATTCAATGAATGTCTAACTATTTCTATACTGGCAGGTGCACAAAGATCATTGAAACATTTGCCTGCTGGTGACAAGCACTTTGCTCATGCTTTGAATCACTAAAAAGCTTGAGGTTTCAAAAAGACATTGAGCTTAGGGGTAGGTGTGGGGGGGCTGTCTTGCAAGTTTATATAGGCTTAATCTATGAGCCCATCACTCCAAAAAATAGTGCACTGCAAGGTAAACTCTTCCGGAAACGTCTGCTTAATACATCTCCATATTGTGCAGGCAGGGAGGCAGAGCATGAGTAATGGTGAAGTGTGTGTGTGTGTGTGTGTGTGTGTGTGTGTGTGTGTGTGTGTGTGTGTGTGTGTGTGTGTGTGTGTGTGTGTGTGTGTGTGCATGTGTGTGTGTGTGTGTTTTGTGGTGCTCTGTGTTGTATATCAAAGCACTTTAGGGTTTTTTTTAAACTGTTCATCCATATCATCAATCATAATCTTCAAAGTTGGCGGGCCAGTTATGCTATGCCTGCATCTCCTCAGTCTCCACACTATACACATTTTACGGGCAATTTGCCCCAGGGCTTTTAAGGCCCCCAAGTCTTCCTCGCAATAAACAAGGATGTATGTACGTTTTTACAATGCTGCTTGCTTCTGTCACACATCTCAAAATATATTGGCCAGCTGTGGAAAGCAATTGTGAAAATAGCATTTAAATATCACAGTGTATTACCCCCCCATTACTGAGAATCGCAAATCCATGTCGGCTCAGAAAATGCACGCAGGGGTCTGTGTAACTTGTAAAGACAACTTTTCAGACTTTTGCTTTTATTTTTACAGTAACTTCATCTGCGCTAAGGATGGCATGTGAAGAGCATATGAATATTTTACGGTGAAGTCATTAAAGATGATATCATATCCTTTCATTTCCAACAGTCTGTCAATTCACATTAATGTAACCGGATGCAAATAAAAAATGTTTTGATGATCTAATTCACTAAAAACAGACAGGGGCATATTCATCTTCCATACCAAACCAGCCAGAGGTAAATGCAGTTGGCAAATAAACTGATTATTTAGGTTAATTTCTTATTTGCCAACATCTGCAGCAAAAGAACCATTTCAATATATGGCTCTTGGGAAAGTTCCTCAATTTCTTTTGTAAAGAGGAGTTTCCTCCTCTCAAAGGAAGAGGTGCACAATCGTCTCTTCTCAAGCCTCATGGTATTTAAGCATCCCATTGCAGGAGAACAATCACCTCAGCTGATAATACAATCAATTAAAATGAAGCTTCTTTGTATGAGGGGTGACAACAAATTTAATTGTGTGTGCTAACATTTTACCTTTGTGATTGTTGCATTCTTGTTTCATTGTGTTGACACTTTTACTGCAGCACACTAGTGAGCTAGGAAGTTCTAATGAATCCTCAATGGAATAATAGTTATTCAGCTGTGCTGTTTGTCTTGTTAGGGTTATTTTGCACTTCTTGTGGAATAAAATGCATGACAATGAGGAGCACATCTTCTCTTAAGAGAATTGAGGTTTATTACAATGCACAAGGGAGAGACAAACTCAGGGACATTGGTGCCACCTGTGCCCAGAATGTCTCTGCAGCCTGAAGTTTGTGATGCGGTGTGTTAAAATGCAGTACATGGCCATAAACTTCAAAGATTTACGACAAATGGATGACTGGGAACGACTGGTTTCGGTCCTCGCTGGGGACCAAGAATGAGCCATTAGCAAGGTTGTGTTACAGACACTACAGTGATGGAAAATTTCTCGTTGATTGCTGGAGCTGACTCGGGACAAGGTGAAGATTTTGTACAGGAAAAATACAAAATAGAAAGTAGTACTGCCGTTGAACCATGAACAAGAAATGAAACATATTTTGGGGGAAACCAAAAACACCAACGATTTCTTAGATGAAGTGACAAATTGAATGCCAACAAAAGGCTTTTAAGTGTCAGTCATATGCTTCTGAAGTCATATGTATCCTGTAATTGATATGGTTACCAGAGGGAGGGCCAGGGCTTCATGCTATCTTCCCTGATGCTAAAGGGACCTTCAGGACCATGGACAGCAGAGGTGTCGCACACACAGGCACAGCTGAGACTAATTGCTTAATGCTTCCTTCGGGCCTGTCTGCAAGCTATGCTTTTGAGGGAGGGCTTGGAAGGGTTCAACTGAATACAAGCGAGCTCTCATCTTTGAATCTGAAAGTTTGACTAGTCTTTGCTTCTCTTTTAAGCCTGATTTTTTTCTGCTTTTCTATCCCTATTTGCGGCCTTATCTACTTGCAATTAAATTTTTATTTTATCGAAGAGATACACAAGATCTGAATGGTACACCAGACTGCAATGTGTTTTCTACCTGTTCTGCCAGACTGGTATGGTAAAGCTTAATATGTCCATGGGTTCGGGGCAGACGCTCTTTCTGTGATTCTTGGGACTGTGTCGGGAAGATGGAAAAGAAAATTAAACTATTTACAAAAGTCGCTGAATGCGTTGTCGGGCAAAACCAGAGGCAGCAATAAATCTGAGCCAAGCTAACTGGGGGCCCTGCTCTGTCTCCAAGCCTCTGTCCTAATGACAGCTGCTAATGGCTTTTTTAGCTTTAGGTTACCATCCTGGAGCTATTCAATTTCAGCACAGATACAATTACCAAAAATCCATTAAAATCAAATCGTTTCACTTCTGTCTATCTAAGCAGTATTCCTTAAAGGTAAATTGAATCCATTTTCAATGATTGAGCATTTTGTTCTTTGTCCTTATCGTTGTACAGTTGTACAAATATAGTTTAGTCGTATAGTTGATCCTCAGACAAACACACACTTAGGGATATGAGATATTTCCATCAACCATATTTGTTATTATGTTATTATCCTAATTCCCCTTTCATGTCATCTGGCATTATTTATGAAGTATGTTACTGTGTGCAAAAATGCAACAAAGCTACAAGTGTGTGTCAACAATATTTTCATGTATTTTTTTTAAAACTCTGCATTTTATTTACTCTCTACTCAATTTTATTTAATTGTGTGGCCTGAAGACACACAATTTTTTCCACATCAAACATTACTGAATTCACAAAAACTTTTTTTTTTTTTAAATCAATACGAAATCCATCACTGTTAAAGAACATGACAGTTTACACCTTATCGCTGTTAAAATGCATTTCAGCTGTCTCTCAGTTCTCCGTATGTGGCTCATGTTTCCTTGCTCGGCAGGTAGAGTGTGTCCAGAGAGAGAAAAACTGAAGAAAGGTTCTGCAATTATTCATTCTGTTCTTGGGGACGTCACATAGCCAGCAAACAGCCAAAAATAGTCCCGTTTTTCTCTGTTTAGGAATTGCATTGTACATATCAAGCATGTAACTGACTGGAGAACGAGCACTTCCAGACCATCTGAGAGACCAAAATGTGAATAAAAGAAGCTTCCCATGATGCATTTCTCAGAATAAAAGGACATGTGAGGATTTAATGACAAGTAATATCCTCATTGGACCTTTAAGATTTTGTGTTACCGAGCCTTGAACTGAATAAAATAATCAGTGCCAGTCATTATACAGTCGCTTCTGAGGAGAAAAAAGACCCTTAGTCTCAGTGGATAACCTGATTCATTCATGAGCTAAATACCCAAAGCTAGATAAGAATTCATGCAGTCTAATGGAGTTAAATGATCCGGATATATAGAATATCTTTTCCTATGGCAAATATTCAAGGCAAATGTAAAATCACTCCCCATCGTAAAATTACAAATGCACATTCACGGTTAAGGTTTGGATTTTCCTGTCAACTCTGTAAATCACAGATCAGAATCACAGAGAAAAACATTGTGTTCGTGCCGTGACTAATGTCTTACAATATTCTTTGTTTAATTTTAAGAGTCCGCTTTGGGTCAAATGCTCTCATTCAGTGTAATGTGTACTTTTATCATAGCTGATTTCACTCAGAACATTTTATTGCAAAACGATTTGGAAACACCCATTGTGTCTGGAGACTCGCTTGCTGGGCCACCCACACACATACATGCACCACTGCCGATGAAATGTGCGCTCTCCACTGTCGCGCTCGCCCACAAACCTGTGATTATTTTACACTCTACAGGCCACACAGCACTGAAGGAGAGAGGTATTACTTACTGAAGGTGAATCCGATCGCTCACCTATGTCAACCGATCGTCTGCTGGCAAGTGGAGTATCATTGTTTGGTACTAATCAAACAGTAACCCTTAAATACAACTTGCAGCGAGGCAAGAGGCTAATGTATGTGTGTCTGCATGTGTACAAATGTTTGCTATTTTTTCATGTTATGTATGTTTTCAGGTGACTGAATTACAATGGCAGAAAAGGAAGCTCAAAGTGGAATGCGGCAGAACGCTTACTTGACCTACGTTATGTAAACGGTTTCAGACTTACTCTGCTTGTCAACATGGTACTGCACCATAAGTGGCTTCATTCCTGAAAAAAGTTATATGTAGGTGTATAACACTGCAGGGTATGTATTCCACTCCTCTGACACTTTTGCATCAACCAATGTCTTCCAGGCACATCTTTGGTTTAAATTATTGAAATATATTGCTGTTCTAGATCTGTGGATCCTTTTCATTTGTCAGTAGCAGAGAAAAGAAAAAGTCTCTGCCATACATTTTTTTTTCCTCCACAAACTTCACGTTAAGTTAACATCTGGCTTTCCTTCTGTTGTTCACTTGAGTGAATCGGTCCTGTGCCCCGTCATGGCCTTCCCTGTCATCCGCAGTCATCGTCTCCCTTCCGCTCCAGCCCGCACAGCGGTAGGCCCGCGATTTCACTGCAGGCGCCGTGACCCCTGAACCCCCAACAGGACAGGGAATGAAACGGGGAACCAACGCTCCCTCTTCTGTCTGTCCGCCCCCTTCCAGCCACAGATGTGCTTCGTGAAAGCCCATACCTGTCACCTCAGGCTACCCCCTTCATATTGTTCTGCCAGACTGCACCTCAAACGCCTCATATATAATTAATGCCATCAATAAGTGGGCACCGTGTCGGAGGAGTTTGGTCTCCCGTATCCTCCAGTGAGGCAGGTTTCCTTCTCTCCAAGTTAGGAGGCATTCATGCTGAAAGGGCACTGTCGTGCCACTGCCCCAAAAAAAGTGGGTCTTTCTCCATACTTTGTCTGGTCTATTTTGGTGACTTGCGATGCCCTTCCCTTTTAGAACTGAAGTTTAGAAGGTAGAAAGTAAAAAGCAAAAAAGTCTTCAGTTACTGTGCAATTTCTAATCCTTAACAAAAGCTAAGACCAGAAGAAGGTTTCTTTGTTGTTACTGTGAACAATAGTTGTGATTACTTTCTGTCAAAATGTGCCATCTTTGCTGTGAAGAGCCAGTCCTTTCAGCAGATAAAATGCATCTCTACAAAAAGCCAGCAGGAGAAGGTGAAGGTCCGGTTGCTCTGCTCTGCATGCTAGCAAATCTAACCAGTGAACGCCAATGCTATTGCTGGCGATATCATCATCAATCAATTAGTTAATCCCCATGGTTTAGATCCTGAGCTCCAAACAATTGTAAAATAGAGGAATTAACTGGAGGACAAGGGCAATAACACTGTGACACACAGCAATGTGTGTGTTTGGGGGGGTGTAGTGGTATGGGGGTGGCTGGTGATTGTTCGCTGAATTGTGCCACTGTGTTGTAATCTGTTATCTCATTGTTAGCAGGGATAAGGATGAAGCCGTCTCACTGAGCCTCAGCAAACACAGGGCATGGACAGGGGATTGCTGGATTGCATTTAATTGGAAAATCGCATTCCAGATGCAGGGAGATTTCCATTGCCTTTGCGCCTTCTGCAGCCTCAGGAGGAGCGAATGGGGAGGACACCTTAACCTCATGCAGCTGAGGAGTGAACGGAAGTGCACTGCCTAAAGTTATTTCCATTAAAAGTTTACTGAAACGCTTCATCTTTGGTGATTATATTTTAATGGAAGGTTATCTTCCAACTTTGAATGTTTCTATGAAACCAAATTAATTCATCAATAATAGCAAAGAGGAGAACGGAATGTTAAATTAATATGTTGTAATTTAAAACTTGTATTTTCATTTAATTGTACAATTTTATGCTAAAATAATACTTAAAAATGAATGTATCAATGTTCTTACATTTGAACAAAAGGGGCTTTTTCATAATTATATCCTATACGCAATTAAATGAGTATATTAGTTTGTTTTCATTATGCATTCTTTTGTTTTTGAATGCAGGGCAGACAGGCAAAGATGGCAGAAATGCCATTTTGAAACATGCGGTCAATAAGATAGGAAATATACAACAGACAGTCAAGCCTTGATCTTGAGTTTTAGTATCGAGCTGGCATGTATTCCTCCGAATATTTTCATGGATATTACTCCCGCAATTATAACACATTTTGCGGAATTCGAGTTGACACTATGGTCCTGCTGCTTCAGACCCAGCATTTGTGACTGCAGCGCTTTCAACCAATCACAGGGGGGTATTCATTTTTAGCATTCTCCAATGTAGGCCTCAATTCAAGTTCACAATGAATTAGTTTTTACGTACAGACGTGTTCATATTTTTGAGTGCATAAGGTAACCTTTTTTTTTTGCCTCTTGATCAAGCAAAATGTTTTGTTTTTTGTTGGCAAACAGTTTAATTTAGCATTTGACTCAATCCAAGAACCAAAGTACCAAGCATAACTAAATACCTCCCATCCAGGACACCATTGTACTGTGTTTGTGATGTACAAAAAAAAAAACATACCCTCTATCAGAGAAATGTATGACTCTTTCTGAACCAGTTGTTTCAAGACTACAGGTTCTTCGGGTCAGCGGCTGTGCAGGGAAGCAAATCATGATAACACAATCATGAGGTGACCCGCAGTGACAAGTTCAGGTCAGCACAGGGCCATTGACCCAAAACCTATTTAATTCAAGGAGTGCTGCTGGATATTTTATTCTAGCTTTACTGGAGACTGCAACCACAGCCTTTCCATGGCAGGGAAGAAACGGGTGAGATAAAGCAGTGTGGTGTTTATTATTTAAAAGATGGCCAGAAGTGCTCATAGGATGTGGCAGCAGCCGCACTTAAGGATCTTTTTTTTGCACGGTGATAAACAGAACATAAAGTTAAAGAGTAAAACAGCAGAGCCCAATGAGAGCATTTTTATCTACTATCAAGATAATGCATAGGTTCATTGGGCAACATGATATTAGAAAATGCACCTTCTCTTATCACAACTCAACGGCATAGCTATAAATTATTAAATTCCTATTAACACAAAACAGAATGTACATACATGCATAAAAATCCACACTCAGAATAGATGTGGTGCACTGTAAATTCCCATATAAACATTTTTATAGTGCTGTTTGTCGGGAGCAATTAAAAAATGCATCCATATACCTTGCCATCACCTTATCAATGCTTTTGTGGCCATTCAATTAGTACAAAATATTAGTGACTGTAAAATTTTATCCGGGCAAAGTTTTGTAGCCTGTCACATGTAATGAACGCATGGCAATGTATGGCTTTCCTTGGGTTGTGTCTCACAACTCAATTGGAGCCTTGCTGAGAATGCAAACAATTTAAATCAAATACCTCCTTGTGCAATTAGTATACATGAGAAATTCCCAGAGCTATTAAAGGTATACTTAAATGAGACATTAATTAGCTTCATTAGCTTCTGCTAAAAAAAAAAAAAAAAAAAAAAAAAAACAATGACGATGGTAATTGAACTACCGTATTAATTTCTTATCTAAATTGGCAGGATCCCTTAATGTGCATCAGTAAGGAGCTGAATTCTTGAGAGAATTACATCACTGATGCACATATCGAGTGAGAGTCGTGCAAACACAAATGTTCATACACTCCAATAAACAACTGTATGATTCGTCTGAGCCAATCGCAGACAGCAAAATTTCCCTTGTCAATTTGAGTTTGCAAAACAGGTATCGCACAAGGAACCTGGCAGCTGGAGAATCTTCCCAACCAATGTTCCCTACATTAAGTCTTGAGGATGATGTTTACGTTCATTATGTTCATTGGAACAGTGAGAGGAATACTCAGTATAAACAAATCAATTCCTTGGAGCAACAAACTGATACCTCAGATAGCTGATTTCTTCCTGTCAACAAGTTAACCTGCAACTTTATACAGTTCAAGTGCACATAATATCTATGAATACAGTTGAAAGAGGTAAGCAGTTTGAGGACTGATGGTAGAATTGATATTCAATATCAGTAGCTGCTGCTCATGCTAGCCAGCACTGGCTTCAAGTAGCATTTGTTGTGTACTGAAATGTTTTTCTGTGTTATACTTAGTTTTTCTGGTGCATCAGAGTTCAAAAATTGACATGTAAATTGTTAGTCATTTTGGGTGGAACAGATCATTTCCATTCTCACCTCATTTTTCATTGAAACCTCACCTAAAAATGGTTTCATGGATTTGCACAAGTGACAAAGCTGTTCTGCTTGTAGAGTTAGCAAGTAAATGAGGGGTCATTTGATTACTTATTCCTCTGGTTCCAGGAAATCCTTCATGACAACTCTCTGCTTCTGCTTTCATTCTGCTTTCTGCTTTTTATTTGTTCAACTGAAGCAGAATCAGGAAATAAGGGAATTTTTGATTGAATCAAACCATTTTAAGGATGAAAAAATGTATATCTGAAGAGAGCCATTATAGAACACAATAACTGTAAATTCATCTCTATGAAGCCTCACTTTCCCATTGCCATGACGTTTGGCACAGACACATCACCATTCCCAGGGTCCTCTGCTCAATTCTCAGCATCCGGCTTGAGTCATGGCATCTTCACTGCACGCAGAATGTCAAGCAGAACATGTCTCAGCATCAGATAGAATTCATACGCATGTACTTCAGCTGACACATCAAAACCAATCACTTCCCCTTGGGGGTGGGGGGGTCTCATGACCAGTCATTCACCATTGCCAAAGGATCAAAACCAGGAATTTGCAAGCATTCGAGTGACATCTAAAAAGACTGATCGTCCTAGAAAATTTCACAGTGGTGGCTTTGCAACCTCTCCTTGTCCATTGGCTGAGAACTTACAGAGAACAGTTTCCTTTGCGAAAGCATGCCTGAGCAGTTCTCATAATCCCCTGATCACCATGCTGCAATACAGCAGTCTTATTCTTTGCGAGGGAGATGAGAAGGATGTTCCTCGGTGTGACATCTTTGATTGTATGAGCTGTGCCATCATCCAGGACGAGCAAAAAATAAGCCAGCACAATGTCTGTGTAGAACAGGGAGATGTCACACTTATTAAGCACTGCGGGTTCTGACTTTCCTCCGGTGACAAAAATTGTGTTTCGCTTCCCATTTGGTGAAGAGCTGTGTATATTTAATTTTCTCAGTTTTATGGCCAAACACACAAAGGTGAGACGAAAGAAGAAATCCAGTTAAACCCCTCCTCCATAGTGTCTCCTGCTGTTAAGTCACCTCTCATTTGGTTTTATTCATTGCCAGATCATTGTTTTTGTGAGAAAATATATTTGTTTTAGCATTTCTGTGTATTTATCTGTTTTTTTTCCCCTGGCAATCCACTTCAGTATGTGAAAGCTTGAAAATGTGAAAATGCTTATTCGGAAATCAGTTGCACACAGGTGAAATGAACGCTTCATCTTTTGACCACTTCGCCGACCCACCTCTTTACGGTAATCTCATGAGATCTGGATTCAATCCAGTGTACCTTTTCTTTGATATGGAAGTAAGTATTCTTGTTTTTCTCTTGCAAATACAACTACAAATATTGAATTGTGACCCATGCAGTGTTGGCAACTTCAAACCCTTGAACAACTTTCTAAGTCTTTCACTTCCTCTCAATCTTTCAAATTTCTAAAAACAAAAGCAGTTAGAAATAAATCTCAGTCCTCTTTCAGACCATTTAGCAAAATGCTCATGTTTTGACTTCCAGAGCATTTGCTGACTAATTGGCTTTAGAGGTTCCATCTTACATAACTTTTTTTTTGGTGCTTGCTGTTCACTTCACAAGGAAGCACACACCCTCCCTTCTCCAGTTAGAGTGTAAAACCGGTTCAATAGATGCATATTGATGATATGAAAATGAAAATTTACATATGACATCCAAGCAGCCATCTGAGCAGCCAATAGCTGCTTTCCCTTGTCCCCAGTGGGTGTGAGGGTTCCGCTTTTCTTGAAAGGCTATACATTCTACCCCATAATTTGAATTGAAAATGTCTCCATTTTCATTTTCTGCAATTTCTGTTGATTGCCACATTACATGTCATTGCATATGACCCGAATCGTTGAAGGCAGATTGGTAAATCTGCATTAACAGTTTAAATCAGCGATGACGACTCTGCGCTTTAGGTCTGCACATTCTGTACACTCTAGGTAAAGTCAAAAGTGGTGCTTTGTCTTTAACTGATTCTCAGTAAACCACCCCACTATGCAGTTTGGGTCAAAAATCATGGACAGAAAATACAAATACATCTCTGTGCATGATAAGAATCGTTACAAAAGCAAACTGATGTCGTCAAATACCAACCAAATTGATTTTCTGTATCATCTTGCAAAGTAAAAATGCTGTCCCTGACCTCAATCCAGAAAAGGCCTCGTTTTATGTACAATATTTTTCTAAACTACAATAAATGTCTGAGTGTTATTTATTTGCCACTTATTGACTTGGGCCTGAACCCCTCACTAGATTCGGGCCATGGGTTTTACAAGTTTGTGTGAATGCCCTCTGGGCATTATTCCTGGACTTCTCTCATTCTGGGCTTTGGCACACCACTAACAATCTATGTTCAGCGCAACTGTTTTATTATTTAATTCCACATGTTCCTGAGGTCTGACCTTGTAGGTCAGCAGCCAGCCCTGCGGATCTTTTACTATGGACCAGGGGATTCCAGGGGATTGGTTCAATTACCCTTTTCTGTCCAATGAGCTGCTACTGGGAGTTTGAAAGTAGTTTCTGCAGACCTCATAAATGGAATTCCACAAGTGCTGCGTGATGGGAAATTACAACAGTGAGATTTTTTTTTTTTTTTATTGCTGGTTCCACATTGCAAAGAAAAAAAAGGTGGTTGAGCAAATACTTGAGCAACGTAAGCAGAACTAAGCGTGGGTCAGAGTCTTTATGGAACCACCAGGCTGATAATCGCTACAAAATACCCCGCTCAAGGGGGATTAACAGAGATTAATGACTGTTTATTCAGAGGGCAATTGTGTGACAGAGCTCTCGAGAAATCATATCACTATTGAGGTGTTTAATCTGCCCGCGCTGTACTTAGGGTTCACTTTTGCGAGATGCATGCCATGAAATGCTGGTTGCCAAGGAAGGCACCATTGCAATGCCTCTGCATTTGTCATGGATATGGTAAATAAACAGCTATGGTCTTTTATACTTTTTAAAAATCTATTTAACTCTCTGGAGAATGTGCTAGGTGGGGACATGTCCACTGTGTGATGTTCAGCAGCCCCAATGGTCTTACCACGATCACTCCTTTGCTCCCACCCGCCCTTATCAAAAACCACACGCTGTTCTCTTTGCTTAAGGCCAGACTGGCTGTCCACATTCAGATGGGGTCACACTTAAGGCCATGCCTATCTATATCCCTATACAATGCCCTGTGAAACCAGTTTGACACAGGTTAAGATTTACAACCTGGATTGGTAAACTGCCTTTACAATGTGGAACAAATTGATTAAGCAAATATCAAGCTGTTGAAGAGTACGCAATATGCCTTTGTTTTCCTTTCATGTGTGCACAATCTTAGTGAGGAAATAATGCAACCATTTAATCTTCCAGTCATGGGTGTAATGAGTCTGTTCGTTTAGCCAGGCGCACAGTCATCCAATGTATCATTGCAAAATAATCACCAAAGATTAGGAAATCCATACAGAGTAATGCATGTAATGTTATTGCAGAATTATCATTGATTTCTGGAGGCAAATGGCAGGTAGCATGCTGTAAATAAGGTTCCCCCGCTTTCTTCAGATGAAGGATCCCGGGCCCTTCCTGATTCCTTATGCTCAGCAAACAAAGGGAACCATCCATCCCCTATTCTGTTGTCTGCTCAACAGGCGAAATATCGATTGCCGATGACCTTGGAGCAAGGTTAAACGCACCGAACCCCAAGACACGAGAGTCAGCCTGAGTGATTCAGACCTGATGTTCTTGTGATATAGCCGTATCAGCCTGCCCGTTTGCGGACGCGGGTTATTCGCCAAGTAAATCATCGCAAAGCTTGAGCCTTCAGTGAAACATTTTCATTTTGATCTGTGATGGGAACTCGTTTATTTGTACTTCTCATTGCTTGAAGCCACACAAAAAAATTAATATCTCATCCTTGGTGACGGGGTTAAGGTTTCCACCTTCCAGGGCACCATTCAAATAATTAATATTCATAATTACAGAAGAAATTACAGGAGGTGATCAATACCTTCAAATTTATGTTTTAATTAACAGAGGTCATGATTTTTGGAAAAGCTCACAGGCATATATGTTGCAAACAAGCACTTGCAGTATGTACTATTTACAACAAGATCTTACACAAAAATGTTCATCTTGCAAATGCTTGTTCACAACATATACCAGAAAACATGTCACTTTTAACCTTCAGGCTTGATCTATGTTTTGAGTTACGCAGTCTCATCAGAAGATTGCTGTAACTGAATGTCTGCCCTCTGCTGGTCCCCTGCAGAAGTGCATTGTTGGTGTGGATCAGGAGGTCATATGACTGGCTGCCTCCTTTCAGTCTTGTGTTTATTACAAGGGAGCTAAAGTGAAGAAATACAGACTGAAACTTCAAGGGCTTGGCATTGACAGTGTTCGAGACACACCAAGTGGTACTCGGCCAAACACAGCGAGTCTCGTCACAAGGTTGAAGTCCGAGTTTTTATTCCCTCAGAATAGGGAGGCAGTCTTTTCTGCCATTAGAAGAGGAGGAGAAAAGTGAGAAGTAAGCAAATAGAATCTACTTTCTAACCTTTAGTGATGCGACCGAGCCTCCCCGCTCGCACGGCATCAACTGTCTCATCAGTTAAGAGTCGGCCGTGCTAATGTCAGGCATGATTTATGAAGAATCCCTCGTGGGGAAGATTAGCTGTCCAGGATGATTCCTGGAGAGGACCGTCCTTTAAAGTATCACGCTCAGATGAAATAGTGGAGGTGGTACTTTGAGGCAGTTTGTTTCCTTGGGAAGGACGGAAAGCGACACTGGCAAAATGTTCAAATATAATTCAACAACAGTTTGATGAGTAAGCTGCATAAGTGATGTTGGAGGAGGACATGGACTGAGCTTGCAGTGCATTCCATGAAGGGCAAAACTGATTCAATTTAGTCTTTTAAGAAATGTAATTTTGCTGCGCTTTAAACTATGGAGACTGTGTCGGTAGACAATGCCAACTCACTCAGAACAGACACAAACTTGTCACCCTCAGTTTCATAGTCTTTCTGGAGCTGGTGGACTGAAATAGCTTGTGTGTGAGTCTATGGCAACAGTGTGGTTGCTGTTGGTATCATTGCTAAATCCTGAGAGAGTACACAGGATGGAAAAAGAACAGGCCAGCTACAAGTGATATAGCAAACCAGGAGATGATACATAATATGGAGACCTTTTTGTCAGCCTATGACAATGGTCAGCCTATGTCCAGTGAGACACTTTGACCTGGGTGGATGTGATGCTGAGCACTTCAGATGTAGGTGCGTCGACAGCACCAGAATACCAACCGTGCTTTTTGCTTGAGTCATGTCTCCAGTTTGGGCTAGCCTGTTTCTACCATTGTAAAGCTTATGCCATAATTAGCCGCAGTGCATAAATCTGTAATCAGTGAACATACAGGGGGATAAGGGGACAAAAATGAAGAAATTTGACTACAGTTGGGAACACTCAAGGCGACACTTTGGCGAACGCTTTTAAGCGTTCACGGTTCTATATTCATCGCTCATGGTTGATGCCATCGGTGACCCCAATTCCCCAAACGATGAAGCGAACATGACGCGGCCCCCTTTTTGTATTATCAGCTGCTCTTTTTGAATTTCTTGCCTTTTTAATTTTCCACTGTATTCTTCTGGAGAATTATGAAAGTGACAAGTGTGACTGTAAATATCACTTTACATGTCTTAGTTTGGCATCCTGGACGTGCCAGTAAGAAAGAGGAGAATGAAATGTACAAGTCGTGAGTCAGTAGATAATCCTACCGATCTCAATCATATTTTGAACGATAGGATATGTTTAATACTCTCCACAGGCCTCAGTGTCCCAGCATTTTAATGTGGTCGGGGATTAAGTGTATATAAACCAAGTGAATTATTTCTCTTCTGTTAACCCGTTATTCAAAATGCTAGCTCATTTCTCTACAATAACATCTGGGCTACAGAAACCTCTAAGCTGACATTTTAGGTCTGTATTCATTTGCTATTCTTATCCATGCAATATACATGACAATGCCATTTAGTCCCTTTCATATTCAAATATAATTCTCGGCATGTTAACGTTCTTAAGCACGTCAAAACTGCATTTTCTACATAAGCAAGGCGATTAGCTCACAAACATAATGAGGGAAGCTTGCGGTGTTTGTAATTGAAAAGATTAACTCTTGGAAATGTAAAATTGCATTTTTCTCCATCGTGCTGCTATTACATTGCAGCTACATTCCCTGCACTAGTTTAGGGAGGGCAAGAAAACTTCATATGTTCAGCACAAGAGGTAAGTAGGCACAATGCTGTGCATAATTCATATAGTGAATCTGTGAGCATATCATCCTAAACCCATCTCATGTCATCCTTTATATTTCTCATGAAGCTAAGCAGGTTTAGGTGTGCAAAGTCCTTGGATGGGACTCTGGAACAACTCTGAAAGTTGCTGTTGAAACAGACGTTAAGAGGGCCAGTAGAGGGCACTCTTCCCTCTGTGCCAAATGGGAAAACGCAATGTGATGAGGTGTTGACTAAAGGTCCTGACTGCCTGGGACTCTGAAAATCCAGTGGCACTTCCTACCAGCATCGTGGTGTTAATTCCAATGTCCTGATCAGATTATCACAGAATTCTGCTCTCTGTTCCTTGGTACCAAACCATCCTCCTATATTTGATGGGTAACACAATCCCAGCCAGCTTTTATTCCAGGGGCCATCACTGTGAAAGATAATTTCGTTCTCAGTTGACCTTCCTGTGTAAATAAGTTATAAATTAGTCTACATATTCTCTCCAGTGGTCAATTATAACCAGGGGCATGCTGACCATGCTATGGTCTGTAGCCATGATAATTTTGTACCTGTTGTTCGAATATAGTCACAGATGTAATAAATGACGTGAGTAAGGAATTGAATTCATGAAAGGATATTTGACAAAATAATTATGTTCTTCTCTTGGAAATATCAATGTATAAGAGAAGATTTCTTGTTATAAATGATGATGTTTAAAATAAGATATGTGAAGGGCAGTGTCCCTATTCACTCCTTCTCCGTATACTCTATCATTATGAAACACAAATAAAACAGCAGCAAGAGTGATACCATGCAGTAGGTTGAATGAGATCTATGATTAAGAATGTGACTACTGAAAAAGAGCAGTTATGGCAATATTTTGACAATGTTCACGCATGGTCTACACGGATGGTGAAAGTGCATTTAACCCAAATCAATTTTTGTGGGTTCGATGGCATAAAACCTGTGTTAAACAAATCATCGTATAATGACAAATAGGAAGGTGACAAATTGTGTATTTTAGTGTAATTTGTATACAAAATATTCTCATCTTGTATCTTATTTGTTTTTTAAAAATGTTTTATTTAACCTTAATTTAACCAGGCTAGTCTCTTGAGATTTAAAATCTCTTTTGCTTGAGCAACCTGGCCAAGAAAGCAGCTGAAAACAGAACAGACAATGACTCACATTTATACATTTGTACACTGAAACTTAAAGGAGAACCCCAGATAAAAAATAAGTCAAACAGCAATCAAAAAGCACAATGTCAGTCCCCAATTTTGATGAATTCCAGATCTTTGACCAAATTCATTTATTTAGATGAGCAGTAATACAATTACTTTAAGATCAAAATAACAATGACACTGTGTAGACCACACCACCAACCTGCCGATTTGGGCACGTTGGTGGCTCTGTGAACAACAAGGGTGCTGGATAGAAAAATGTCTGCATCAGTCAGAAGTGAGGAAATACACTGAGGAAATACACTTCTGTTTGGGCTACCACGACTTAGTGCTCACTGTAAAATCCAGCCCTTTGTGGTTTATGCACTTTACATTTGTGGCTCGGATTGATTTTTATCACATATGACATTACATTTGCTATAGAAATGATACATAAACTGAAAAACACATCCATCCATGCACACACACAAACACACTCTCTCTCTCTCTCCCTCTCTCTAGCTCTCTCTCTCTCACACGCACACACACACACACACACACACACACACACACACACTCACATGGAATGCCATGCCATTGTTCTGGTATGCTAATGGAGGCATCCAGTGGCAATAAAACCAAAGGTTCTCTGTCAGGTGAAACAATAAATCCGATCCCTTCCCCAACGCTTCCAAATGCTGCACCAGCTCTGTCAATGTTGCTTTTACACATTCCATCCAACCACTCTGTAGTCAGATCAGACAGGAGCCATCCATTATTCGCACTGATTATTATGCATTTCCTCTTTATTCTCAGGAATAATTTCAAAATATGAATAATATGAAAATAGAGAGACTCAGCCACACAAAATGATACTCAAAGAAGCTGCTTCTGGGAAGAGGATTGACAACATGTGGCAATAACCTGGATTCATGTCTGTTCATTTTGTTATTAATAAAGCACAGAGAATATGAAATAATGGGAAGAATTTGAAAAAAGAGAGACTCGGCCATTGTCAAAGCACAGAGCAAAGAGAATATTTTCCAATTCAGCGGAACAGTGATTGCTGTGACCATATTGCTGGCCAGAGTTTTCATATTTTTTGATCATTGATTTGATAGATTGTTTGCCAAAAAATGTTCGTCCCTCATATTTTGCTTATTCATGCGTGTCCCTATCTGACTCGGTAAAACTGAAAACTCTTGTTTGTTTGAGGGCTGGGTTCCACAATCTTTCTGTAAGTTCATTAAAATTTCCATGCTCGAAGACTCCTTTAAATCCGTTGATCTTTCCATTACATTGAGTGTCACCACTGTTACGGGTCGGTGTGGATAGAAACTGGTTGCCCATTCCTGAAGTCTGTGTCTGGTTTTGTGCTGAGGCTGGTGGGTGGAGCCTCCTCTGTTGGTTGACAGGCTGAGCTGTGTAAATTGGGCCACTTGTGGCTCAACACCAACAGGTCATGTAGGCATGTCAGACTGCATGGTGAAATTCAGTTGGGAATGTGGAGCGGTGAGGTTAGGGGCTTTCATTAGTATTTCCGTTCTTTGAACGAGGACCCAAAATAGGAATGATTTGAATTGCAATTTTGATTTAATACCCTGTTTTGTGAAAAAAATCCATTGTGCTCCCTGTTCTTTCCCCCCTGTTTGTGTTGGGAGATGTATTTCAGTTTTTGTTTTCTCTCTTAACTCCCCAACTTATTGGACACCCTATCTGTGTCTTTTAGAACCCCTTTCTACACACCAACAAATATCGTGGTTTTGTTTTTGTTACTCGCTTGTAGGGCACTGAGTCTTTGTGAGAAGTGGTAGCGTAACATCATTTTGAGGAACAATATGTCTAGAAATGTTTGTTTTTTTTTTTTTCTCTTTGTAATCAAGGAAGCAGCAGTTTACCTCCTAATCCTCCGGATCAGCATCTTGAAGGTCCTTTTTTTTGTACAGTAATCAAAAAATAGAGCTGTGAGTAAATGTCAGTATCATCACATTGTTGTAATGTGTGTAGTCTATCATGGAGGGCAAATTGATGACAGAAACAGCAGCCAACCCCCTCCTCAAATAGATGCTCTGTTCACCCATTTCCAACAGCAGTTGTCACTCCACATCTACCTTCATTCAGGTGTAAATATTTTCTGATTTCTGAAATATGTAAGAACTAGTTTGCTGAGCATATTTGCTCGAAATCCATTTGAAATGAGTGACATGCAAAAGGTATATTAGTCCATATTAACTTTATGAATAAGATGTATTTAAACTGGCATATGATGGCTGAATCCAGCCCCTGGCAAATATGTGAGTCTCAACATGCCTCGAATGCAACGACAGCGATGATAAATACAAAAATAAACACATTTATGTCATGTACTTTCCATTTTGTCCAGCATACTGAATGTTGTCGTGATTTTTTTTTTTTTTTTATGAAAAGGCTGAATGTCCACAGCTTTTGCTTCCTCTTCCTTCATTCATTCACCTCTCACTTTTTTCTTTTTTGTTTTCTCTCTCTCTCTATCTATCCCTTATTTGAAATGTTTCTGCGTTGAGCCTCAAGGATTTTCTTTATCAGAAAAGAGACAAAGCCTGGCTTCAAGTGTTTTTTCCCTGGCACACCGAGAGCAGTGAAGGCATTTTAGACCGATAACAAAGTGTAGCCCCATGTGATGGCATATACACGTGTTTGTGAGGGAGAACACCATAATCATGGATTTGCGAGAGAGTCATTGACTTACTTGAGGGAAGTACAATATAACTTTGACTTGTCTTGGGAGGGATACAATGGCACAAAAGGCACAAGAGAAAGGTAGACCTGAGTACTGCAAATGACCTTTTTCCTCTTTCTAAAAACACAACTGCATCATTTTGAAATGCAAACGAATCAACAGTACAGTTTTTATTCACACGTTTTGTTTTTCCCAATGTGTTTTGCAGTACCGGTGACCTTGGAGGTGTGTATACTGTGAGGTTTTGAACCTTTCATAATTTATTTAGCAACAGGGTAAGAAAAATGCTGCTGTGATTGGTTATCTTTCGTATTTGCGCCTTGTATGTTTGACCAGGAGACACACTTTGACTTCTTGACGTGTTGGAAAAATATGAGAAACTTAAAATGTGCTTACAATACCAATTTTGTTGCTTGCTTTCCAATTCTCCCAACACCCTGTTAAACCTTAAAAATCACGAAACAGAGTTTTTGACAAAAAGGGCCTTGAAAGAGCCTGTTTTCATTGCTCTGGCTGTATTAACATGGGCCCTGCTGTATCAGAAATTAATTCATCTAATTTTCTTCTGGTATGTTCAAGCGGTAGCTCGGTAATGACAAGCGGGTTCTCATCAGCTTCACTTTCATCAGAGGTAGCATTTCAATCTTCAGGCCCGCTCTGTTCTGCTTTTCCTGTCAGTCGGCGTCGATTAGCCATTGATCATTGTCAACAGCACCATGTATGTTTTCTTTGTGCTGCCGATTTATAGCCCTACCAATCTCCTCTTCACGTGAAAACTCATTTATGGGTTTGACGAATGTGTGCTAAAAATTGCTAGCTTGTTTTTGATTTTTTTTCCCTCCCTCAGAGAGTTACGAGAACTGTCAACACAATCTCTTTTTGCTGGGCAAGCCAAAACTTTGCCACTTCATCTGGAGTTAGTCCTGAGAAATTATATTGTAGCTTCAAACCCTACAGAGTTGAGGAGCTTTCAAATCTAACCAATGAAATTTCACAGGATATCACCAATATGCACCAAACAACATGAGTGATCATGGCAGGGCTAATTCTACTGCTCATTTAGGGTGGTTTACAAAAGTGTGCCCCTTGACCCCAAAGGAAAACAGCCGGACTTACAGTTAAAGTGCTTGTTACCATCAGAAAGGTGTGATGAAGAACCACTGGTACACTGGTACCCTGGTACCCTAACAGCCCCAAAAGCACTCATGCACTCATTCTACTGCCTTTGTGGGACTTTGCTGTTGGGCCCTTGAGCAAGGCCCTTAACCCCACATTGCTCCCAGGGGGGACTGGCCCTTGGTTAGCCTAATCGACTGTAAGTCGCTTTGGATAAAAGCGTCAGCTAAATGACTGCACTGTAAAGTAATGATTGTAATGGAATGCCCCCAGAACTGTGTCGTCTCCCGCTCAATTAAAAAACCACAAAGGAACCTCAGCTTTCCCATGTACAGTGTAATCATGTTTAGCGGTGGTGAAAAGCTGATGTCGTGGGAAACATTGTCATCGATTATGTGGTATGTGGTGCGCAAATCAAATATCTCAGAATACCAATAAAAATTGGGTGGTGGGCAACACAGAGTTTGCAGTCAGCTGTGATAAAAAGGGTGAGCATGGCATAGTATACTTACAGAGGCAGTTGCAGCAGGGGATGTTGCTGCTGCAGAGAGACTTTTCTGTGCTGTTTTGGTTTATAGGGGGAATTAGAGTGCTGGGGGACTTTTTCAATGATTGCATTTTTTCATTTTGGCCAGCTATGACTTGATAGTGAAATTTGTTCATATGTTTTGAGCTGTTTTTTCCCCCCTTTTTACTGTTTTGCCTTGGAATGCATGTGTATATGTTGTACTGTGTTTTGTGTGTGTTTTCGGATGGTGGACCTGGTGGCTGTGTCTGGTGAACAGGGGAACATGGAGACCTGTGGAGGAAGAGGGGATGACTGAATAGAGGCGGTTGTGAAACCCCGGACTGACCTGAGTGCTTTGAGAGCATGGTTACCGCCGTTGTCAAGACCATGCATGTTCCGTTTTTTTTTGTAGGAGTGTGTGTGTCCAGCATCGGATGGGGGCCCGAGGAAGCTGACCCAGTGAGAATTCGCCCTATAAACAGTGCCCCAATTAACAATGAAACAATGGACCAGAGTGGTTGGTGTGATAGTGCAGTCCCAGGTGGTGGAAAAGAAAGCGACAAGGTCGAGGCAACCGTTTGGATGATCTCTGAGATGAGGGCCTGGTGTCTCGGGACATGGTGCTGTCTTGCCTGTTGGTGGTTTTTATTTTATTTTGGGATTCAGGGAGACCCAGAATGAGGCGCTTGACTAAAATACATCCCACTCTTTTTTTTTTTTTTGAATGTGTATGTGAGAGTATATGCATGGGAGCCCCCTCAGTGTTGGCCCTCTGCCCCAAAATGGCTGAGCAGGCTTTCCCTCTCCAGAGCGGGATAGAATTCAGGGGCTGGAACCACGAGTGTGGGAAGCACTGTGCGGAATATATTTGCACATGCATGAGGAATACCTGCAGTTGTTGTATAAGCCTGCTATGAGTTGAGTCACTTTTACTTGCATGAGGTCTCTGTACATGGGAGGGTGGAAACAGTTGGTTGGGACAATGGGGCCAGGAAGGGGGAGGTGGGGATTGGTCAGACAGAAGATTTTGGGGTGAGTAGATTGTGTCTATCTCATCTGTTTATGAAGAATAACTCTGACAACAAAGACGGCAATTTTGCTTCTTCTTACCTTGCCCTTGTGTTCTTGTGGTGGGTGGAATCCTCAGGGGGAAAAAGAAAATACCTTTCACTGCTGGGTGGCAGGGGTAATCCTCATCAGTGCCAATGATGGTACTCCCATCACTGGCAGTGATAGTGCTTAAAAATCCACACTCTTACAGTGCTTGAAAGTCACTCACATGTGCATGTCCCACATGTACAGAGGTAGTTTCAACGCTCAAAGATGAATCTGGCAAATCAGTCCCCGAACCTCATCCGACTCAGTGTTCTGCATTGAGCCCAATTCCCAACTCACAGCTCAAGTGCCACTGTTAATGGCTGAGCTTCCGTGTATCAAGTGGCATATGGACCCGTCCTGTAGCAGAACCGTGACTGTGTTTATTTGTCGGGGCCGGGAATCGCGGATGTCTCCATTCCCCCACACCCCCACCCCCCCAATGTCGCTCACTCGTACCGGCCCAGTATTAGATGTCATTTTAATACCGTGCCAATTAAAACTGCTAGAGATAATTGTTCCCATTATTGCAGCGCGACAGCGGCGGGGAAAGCTATCGGTATTGGTACAAACCCCTGTCATCATTCGAGGCTGGGACCTGTCACTGGCGTTCCCAGGGGAATCCTTAGCCCAGCGAACTGCCTATCCTGGCACTTTTAATCAGAACAAGACAAGGACTCTCATAGCGGCTGAGGTGCTGGAAGAATTCCCCTCTTCGTAGCTCCAGGGCGTTGTCCGTGAAATTAGCATCCTCCATCAGGTCCTCATTATACCAGTCAAAAATTTCCCAAATAAGCAAAAATATCATATTTATTCTGTCACAGTGTTGTAAAAAACATGCCATGAATGTCTTCAAACAGGCAATGGGATAAGAAACACACAACTTACACAACAGTAAAGAAAGGCATATAGATGCACCAAAGAAAAAAACATGACAAAGTTAAAGTCCCTCTCCAGCCAAACCCTGATTTTACTCAGAGGTCTTCCATACAGTACAAGAGAGTGAGGTGGGAGTCCACAAAACCAGTGGCCCCCCCACAGAAATTTTTCACAGGGGAGGCCAGATGGGGCCACTGAAAATCTTGGGGTGGCACACAAAAACCAAAAGCTCTAACTGAATTTCAGGAATTCTACTATGCTGTTGTAGTTTGAAGGCTAGTTTAAAAACGAGTGGGCGGGATGGCGACTGTATCAGGGTGGCCATGGCCCCCTCTGGCCCTCTCTTTGCAGCGATTTTGCACAAAACTATTTGGAAAATGTAAGCCCTCATTTATTTGATCAGTAAATGTATGAGCAGGACAGCAGCTATAGCTCCTGTAAGATACATTAGAATGCCACATGCCTCATAGGAAAATGTTCAGGACAGGATATATTGCTGAAACATGGTAAGATCAGTCAACTTGTTTTTTAAAGTATATAAAACAAAATCAGGAAAATCTGAAGAGGGTATCTGGTGTCATTTGGCCATCTGAACCATTTACAGAAACAGTGTGCCACTAGAAATGAATGTTTCCAGTTCAATCAATGAATTGATTGAACAATCAATAAGCAAACAATAAATGTGTAGATACCATGCCATAAGCTATAGAATAGGAAAATACGAAGAATATCTTTGTTCTTGGAAAACGTTCCTTCCCCTAGCAACTTCTGTCATGAAAAGGGAGAGAATGATGACGACTTTGCGCTGAGGAGTTTGTTCAGACCGATGAAGAAGAAAGATAGGACACGTTCTGACCTTTAAAGAAGCATCTTCAGTTGATGTTTCAGTGATTGGGGAAATGGCACAGGCACACAATCTGTGGGTTTTGAAGGATTCTGAGCTTTCTGTCCGTTAGTCCCATATCAGTCCTGAGACGTGAAATGGAAGCAGAGCTCTGTGCAACACATGATACTTTGGATGTTGAGCCAGCCAACAAAAGGTCAGCCGACTTTTGTAAAGCCACTTTCACTCAATCTAACTGGTCTAACTGGAGTAAACACTGGAGGAGACATTGGGTGAATGCTTAGGGCATTCGCTCCACGATGTATCAAGATATCTTAGATATGTCCAACATTATGACCTACGTGATCTCAGACATGTACCCTCTGTCATAAAGGGATTAGAAGAAAAGACAGTGGATGTTCTTGCCCGCAGCCCAGAAGTCACTTCCCAATCGACGGACCAAGTTTCACAGTGGCTTTTCTCTGTGGTTTCGAGGCTAAACATATATCAATGTGTGACTGTATATCTGTCACTCTGCTGGAGATGGGCTTTAATCTCATATAAATGTACTCCCTACCAATGCCAGGACAGCAGAAATACCAGCAGAAACTGGAAAATCTCCTCTTCAAAACAGCAAATTGAGCTTTATCTTTTATATTTGGTGCATTTTATGTTTTCATGTACTTGGTTGGATGGTGAGTTGTATCATGACTGAGATGATCCTTGCCAACTCGCATTGGTGCTTTGTGATGCTACTTCTGTGCTTGAGGGTCTGAAAATGTGGTTAGCCAAGGTCTGACATGATTGCTCACAAAATTAGGGTCACTGTTACCCTACATTATAAGTTGCTCTTGATAACAGTGTCTGCTAGATAGTTGTATTGTGATGGAAAAGCCATGCCTCATATTAAAATATTAGTATTATGTGTTTCTGTCATGAAGGAGATGTTCATGGAGTTTTTTTCTAGAACCTGATAGATTCTGAGAGTTTGTGGGTGTTGGGTATTCATGTTGAAGAAGCAATCAATTGAGACGGAAAGAGAAGTATTTCAAATGAAGATGCAATCATGGTCACACGGATTAAATAGTTCCGATTAGTTCCATTATCCTCGGCCTTTGGTTTTGGTTACTTTGTGAGAATGTTTGTTGGGCATTGTATTTGGTAAGAGGTTCCCTGTGAGATATGGACATTTGTTTCATGATGTCTTTTGGAGCAGGATCTGAATGCCATTCCCTGATCCCTGAATGATGTGTTAAGCGCATGTGAAATGGACATGTGAACATATGTAAATACATGTGATGAAAATGTGGTTTCACAAATAAACACAGGATGAAATCTGAACATTTTATCACATGATGAACGAACATGGCAACGCGTTGTACAGATGGTCCTTGCGTGTTACCTATGCGGCAAAAGCACAAAATTCATAACAGGTTCAGAATGAATATTCAGATTCCTATCAACACAGGCACTGTTTGCATTTCCATTTGTTTTGTTCCCACCTTGCAGGTGTTATCAGAATGCAAACTGGCTGAAGAAAATAAATAAATAAAATAAATGGCAGACACAAGAACAAACACATTGGTTTTTGTAGGCTTCCAACGGTACAATATTGTTTGTACCCTGGTGGACATAACTATCATCATTCTAATTAGCGAAGAAGCATTCACTGTTGAACCTTTGAAACAGCAAATCCTATGAAAAAAATAACTGCTGGATCCAATTCAGTTGATCAGCAAAAAAAAAGATTAAAAATAGAATAGTTTGGCAATGAGATAAATTAATCTCAACGGTCACAGCTGCCTTTCTGTAAATGACCAAAATATGGAGAGTGGGAAGAAAGGATTTGCTTTTGTCATGATGAAGATGATGATATGGTTTCTCTGCGGCTTTGTTGCAGTCGTCAGTCCAAATGCAAGTGGCCCTGGATAAGAACACATTAATGCTTAAATTATGAAACCGAATGTTCCCTTTTTTGTAACTGAGGTAGGTGAAGCCTACCTAAAATTGAAATGAAGTTACAAGGATGGCATTCTTTTGTTTGCACTGTAAGGTGCAATTATAAATGTGTTATATCCATCACAGTCCGTAGTTATAACAATATCAACAGCCAATAATAATGCATTTGGCATGACATCCAGAAAGTGATATGGCACTCCTTGTCCATGCGTGTTCTATATATGTACCTTCTTTACTCTTCAATGGAATGCATTGAAATCCAGATTTAAGTTTTGGTGAAAAAGCCAAACCTACAGACGGAAGACTGTCTGTGTCATTGAGGTTCAGGGATGCCACCAGCCCAGCCGTAACCTTAACCAAATAAGGTTCATTAAACAATACAGATATGCATGGCTAATGGACAAATAAATATAAATAACAACTGAAAGTAACATAAAGATATCAATGAAGAAAGTGATTTTATCTCAAGCTTAAGAGATACAGATTTCAGGTTCCTTTCCATTTGCACTGGAAAATGGAAAGCAGTTTAGAAGAAGACCTCGTGCCCTGAAACGTCCTGGTGTACGCGTGCCAAACATTAAGGGCATAATGAACTGGAGGGTTGTGATGAGGCACAGGTTTAATCAGAGTTCAGGGGTACATTTGAGGAGAGGAAGAGAAACGTGTCTGTGTTTCAACATTGTTTCTCAGTGTTGAGAGCTGCAAAGCCTTGTGTCTTGGGAGCAGATGCCTTTCTTTAGAAATAGAAGGTGTAACTGCCGAAGCATTGTTCTGAGCTCGGCTCGAGAAATCAAAAAAATCCCAGCTCTGTCCTGACACAATCTACAGATTTTCTGGGGTTTTGAAAACACACGCTGAATAGTTATGACTGTCTGGTATGCTAACCCCCAAGGATTCAAACCAAACAGAATTTCACCACCATATGGACTGAAGAATGACAGCTTTCAATGCACTGGGCTGCTTGCGGTTTGACCCAGTTCTGCACTCATGCCCTCTCTCGCTTTTTTATTTTTTTAAATAATATTCTTACAGCAACAGCCTCAAGCTTTGCGTTTTGTGAAATGAGGTAAAGTAAACCACCCTTCTGTTCCTTACTTTAAAAGTAAACATTAGATCATTATTTAAAAAAAATCTTCTGGCAATTTGCTTCCAACAAAGCCATGTAATCTTTTTTCAAAGTCAAGATCTCAACTTACAGACGCTGTATCAAATAAGGAAGTGAACAACCAAATTATTAACTGATTTATTTTCTAATTTTTGTCAAAATACTCTTAAATTTGGGATAACTTTGGTCTTTTTTTTACATTTTATTAAACATTTTATTGCATTTATCATATTAGAAATTCAAAATGTACTTCAAATCAATCAATCATTTTCAATGACTTTCATTTTTTTAAATACATTTCTGGTAAGTTCTGGTATTCATGGAGAAGCAAATTCACCAATATTTCCATTTTGAAAATATCAGAACAAACAGCAGGAAGCGATATCACCTCCTGACTAGCCAATCAAAGTAATTAATGGATTGTCATGGTTTATTCTCTCCCCGTTTTACAGTTCACCATTGCTTCAGTGAACAAGATATATTGCAGCACTGGGGGAGGTTTTCCCTCCCATTCTGTTAAACACCACACATCATTACAGGCCGAGTGAAACAAGACCACACGTTTTTGTGTGCTTGTTTTTCCATAAGATTTTCATGTCAGTATCGAGTATCACTAAACAGATCCATAAATTCACTTTGAACACAGGAGGGCAGAGTAAAAAGTAATTTTGTCAATATTTTTTTAACTTAGACCTTCAAAAGCATTTGTATTTACCAAGAACTTTGGATCAACTTTTAGGATAATTCAAAGTATTTTTACTGAAACATTCTTATTCGTAACTGTTAGGTTGTACTGTATTCTCTCATTTTCCATTAATATTTTGCATGTTCAAACATTGTCCAGATGCAAAGAAGATCGGCTATAAACAGACTAGTTTATCAGTCCACCATGTTATTCATAACACCCAATCATTGACTATGATTAGCATCTCATAATATCTTGATGGATTTGCACAACCACAACAGGACGACTGAATCTTGAAGAAAGGTGCAGTTTTGTAGTGGGCAAAGACATTTACTTGCAAATCAAAACTGAGATTATTTTTGACAAAATGTTTGCTCATATTTGTATTCCTTGAATTATCTTTCATAACATATCTACAGTTTAATCTGACCATTGCTGCGCAAGGATATCTGACTGTTGGTTGGAAAGAACCAGAAAATCTGGCATGATCAGTCCCTAATGTAGTTATGGTCTTGTGAATGAAGTCAACCTTGAAGAAAAAAGACAGGGGTGAAAAGCTACATTGATCCTTTGGGCAAATTCAGTGTAGTATGTGTATATAATTAGATCACAACTTGAACAGTCTGTCACACCACCGAGCTTGTGTCATTAAGCTGTAAAAATTTCCTATGCTTGATTGCGCGAGCTGCTGGTCTCTCGTCGCAATAATCTCCTTATAATGAAGATTTGCATGAATCTCTGTTCGGTGAATTTTCCCACAGCCATCCATTTTATCTGTCATAAGGAAATTAAACTTATGCGCCTATAGGAGGTGCCTGCATTTCCAAGAAGTAAGTTCCGATGACCAATGGCAGACGCATTTATTCTCCGATGATCTCCTCTCCATCCCAAACTGCTGCAGCTTTTCTGGGGAAAATCCATTTTCAACAAGAGGAGCAGTCTTTCAAAATGTATGTTGACTCCCTGAAATATGCATCAAAGGATTGAGGGGGAGGAGTCCTTAGAAACTTCAATCTCTTGGCTCACACCTGTTCAAAAAAAAAAAAAAAAAACTGGTGGAGATGACATCTAATTGGTAGTGTGGATGGCTCTTTGACTTTAGGCTCTCCATGTCAAACACAGTGGCTGGGATCACCTCATGGACCAGCACTGGTGACTGATGTCAGCAGACTTGTAACATCACTATCAGATATTACCCATGATCCTCCACTCCCATGTCATTTATCTTCAGCCTCAAAGGCATTTATCTCCAACTTCAGTACTTTCCTTGGGAAAAGAGAGCTAATTTCCGGTACGATTCTACCCTCTTCAAACACTGCCAAACCCAAGTCATGCTTCCCTCTGATACTGTCTCTCCCATTTTTCACACGGATGAAATGAAGTGAGGACGATGGGGAGATTTGGCAGATCCACACATTGTACTTTGACACACACTAAATTAAGGCACTCGATTGGCGAGTAGTGTCGGTGAAGCCAACCGAACATTTTCCTGCCAATTAACTTGTCACAAGTGTATGACTTTTGTAACGGCATATTTCACAATAAGTCATAGTTGTATGCAGTTATGAAATAGTCACATGCAGTTATGAAAAAAACATTCATTTAAATGTGACAGATTATAATCACGAGCAAAAATGGCATTTGTAAAATGCCAGATACGTAGAATGACGTCCCCAGAAAATGTAATTACAGCAAAGAGCCTTTAAAATTGAATCTAACCAACTGCATCACTGATTTATTGACAGATAAATAATCCATCCAATAATCCATATTTATCAAAAACGAATCACTGATGGTCTTAGAATTTAAATGACTGCTGCTCAATACAATGCCTCATATCAGTAACATAATGGTTTGTTTTTTATTTCATCATCATCTTATGATCTCTATTTTTGACGTGCACTTCTTTTCTGTGTGTGTGAGAGAGAGAGAGAGAGAGACAGAGAGATATTATCGGTTCAAAAGTTTAAGCAGTCACTTTCATCTGATATGATCCTCTCCAGTCCTAATATCTTTCATTTCTAAAGCTGCTCCGGAACATTCAGTCCCTCCTGTTATCACACATCAACCGATTTGCGAGGGATCCTATGGAAAATGGCATTGACCTTCAAAAGGTCACTTGAATCTTCTCCGAATGAATCCATGTCATATAAAGTGTGTTATTATCAAATGCCTTGTTTGCACATATAAACATCATTTCCCTCAATTTTGGGTTACAGATGATTTCATGTGATATTTCTCTACTTTCTCAGCAGAGTTTAGCAAGTTTGGTCATGTTGCTGGAATTCAGTCTTGACTCCTCCAGTGTAAGCGCCTGAGTCATGGTTCACCACAAAGTCTTCAGAAGTTAGACTGAATCGAGGCTCAAATGTGAGGATAAGGCACAAAGTGAGCTTACAGGGCAAGCCCTCAAAAAATGAATACCTCAAATGGAGACATAAAGAATGAGTCTTTGAGACCAGAACCTGGGACAAAGCACAGCCATGGTTTATGTGAGACCCAATAAGCCAAGCTAAGCAAACTGCACCGAAATGCATTTATAGATTCTATTACTTTTAGTCAATTTCATGGTTGACAGTCAGTGGTTATGGATGAGTTGCAATGGGTACAGGAAGGCCTACTTCCCGAACAGTGGAAACAAACATTCATCCAGGTGTCAAAGGCCTCACCTCTCTCTTTGTTCTCTTGGCTTCCATTTTATGCTTGAGTGTTTGAAATTGATTCCTTTGAGAATGAATGACACCCCTGCCGTTCAGGATTGGGGTGGAAGGAACTGAGAGGTAGGGCCAATGTGTCTCCGCTTTGAGTAAAGGCTTTAAAATACCCCAGGTAGTTTTACACACCATGCATTTTAAATGTTAATTTTTTCTTGTTTGTAGTTTGTGACAGCTGTGTATGGAAAAATACATTTAGGAGGGAAAATATTGTCCTTAAATGTTCTCACTGATGCACATTTTGAGTCTTAAGTTTACAACATGGCGTAGCTAGCTTGCTAAGCCTCAAAGAAGCTTAGTGCTCATCAGAAATGCCGTGATTACAACTATCACCAAATACCAGTCAGTACAGAATAATGTGAATATAAAGAGTGTTTGCCAAAAATCTGAGGCAATGGGACACACCAAAGCAACAGTTTTAATACATAAGTCAGCTTATCTCCAGGAAACGTACAGCAGCAGTGTCTGCAACAAAGTGGGTATCCATTTCAGCTGTCAAAATAGGTAACGCAAGAAAATGGACAAAAATAAACAAATTAAATATAGATCAGTTTATTTGCGAATCATTTATGTTTCACCGAATGTGTGGATGAAACCATGTTTTATTTATTTATTTATTTTTTTACCATTGAAAATTTCTATGTGCAAGTAATGATAAGCAGTTGGCTTCCCATGTGCCCAACACAAAAATGGTTATGGAAATTTTAAGGCTCGAGGCCAATGTTTTTCCATAGGGAAGCTTATGCCCTCTTTGTGAGGAGGGCCTACTGTGACCTGAATGCCTGATCATGGTTAAGCCGCTCTGTTGCATCACCCTGGAACCTGTGGGACACAGAGGGGGGGATGGCGATGCGGAACATGTCAGTACGTTTTCAGAGTGAAAGTCTCTGAGAGAGAGAACCTACGCCGGCTGGCTGCCACCGCCATCTCGGGAGGCGGACATAATGAATGTACTCGCGTGTGAAAACTGTTGGGAGGGGCGGAGCTTGATGGAACGGGCCAGGCGGGCACACCGCTGACAGCCTCGATTCGCAAAGCCGAGAAAGCCAGGTCATGCACGTCGACGGGAAAAGCGATTCCCACAAAATTTTCCCTTGAAGTGCAAACGATGAATCTGTCTGGGTCCTATCACTGTTCAGTGCCTGTGGAAGACACAGGATCATACAGCCTTGAAAAAGAGATAAACTTGATCCATTGTCTGATACCTTGCCGATATATCTGGCCTGTCCTGTAACTATGCCTGAATTTTCATTCATCCCAGTGATGTTTTTCGTCATCACTGAATTCATTACTTGACACATCATGTTATTTCCTCCGTTATTAACAGGATGATATTTTTACAGTCTGATAAAGAACACAGATTCAGGTTCAACTCCCACAGGTCTTGCAGCAATCCAAAGAGATTTAATTATCCAATGACATTATCCATACCAACTCTATGAAATGAAAATAATACATTTTCCCCTTTTGAGGTTTCAGGGCACGGTTGATTTTTTTTTTTCCAGCTGAAGAGTGTGAGTATTTTCCATAGCATGGTTTTCGTTTTGAGCAGTTTTGTTAATGCCTCATAAAACTATGTCTTTCCTGAGATGCAAATTAGCTCTTAATGCTGAAATGCTCAGAGTGATTACATAACTACCCAGCAAACAGTAAGGAGAATGTTGGCTGAATTAGTAAACTAAGAGGCCTCCGATGCAGCTGATGTAACACTTGGCACTGATATTACCATGAACAATCTGTAGGAAAAGAAAATTGTGGAAAAAAATCTCTCGTAGGGTTTCATATGCTTCGTTAATCCTGACCACTTGGAACAGATAGTTCACCTCTCCCCAACTCCCATGGATGAAGTTGACCAGCTAGTCCTGCTTTTGAACAGAAAGCAAGAATAAAAAAGTATATTACAATTCAAGTATCTGACATTATACACAATATGTTGTTTTGGTGTTGCGGGGGAGTGCACACACACACACACACACACACACACACACACACACACACACACACACACACACACACACACACACACACACTTAAAACAATGATGATTTTTGAGTGTGCAGACAAAGACACTCACTCAAGTGATGCTTTGCAGCCATTTTGCTCCTGACACCAATCATTGAACTAACTGCACTTGGAGTTTGTACATTTTGCTGGGACATGAGGGAACCTTTTTTCATCTGGAGTGACCACAGTCTGATCCCTGGTCTTACACAGTATCGTGTCTCTATCTCTGCTGTAGATTTATTTTCCCTTCAAGAGGGGCCACTTGCTGGTCCACCAATATCACATCATCAAATTAGCTTTGTCAGGAGGGCCAATCCCCTTTCAAGATCAGTTCCTCCAATCAGCTTCTTCTTACCTGTTTCACTTGGGGAGATTTTCTTTGCCAATGTTGCTGCTAGATTTTCTTGTGGGTCCGCTGTAATTAATATTGTGATAAATGTTTGTCAAGTACACAACACAAATAGATTTGATTTGAGGCCTTCCATCCAATTACTCACAAATACCACACCGGCTTGGACATACAAGAGGGGCAAAATGCATCACCATTGCATACTACTTCATGATTTAATACCCCTTTATTATATACTCTTCTCAGACTGTACTTTACAAAATCCATGAATTGATGTTGGAGGGGAATACAATGAGAATGCTGTCTATGACATCATTACATGCACACTGACACATCTAATGCTTAAATGCTACAGGCTAACATGGTCTCCTGTACAAGAAATCTGGTTCTCTGGTCTGTATCTGCCAATAACACTTCCATCATTCTCTCTCACCCAATTAGACGTTCCTTTTTATCATGTAACTTTCACCTTTTTCATCCTCTGTACATACTTCTTTTCACACCATGCAGCATAAATCCATTACATTCTCCATTATGCTGCCGGTTTTTCTCTCCTACATTTCTTCGTGATCTAGATGACCTCACAGTCAGGACTCTTGGCTGAAAGCTTCTGCTACATTTTGAAGTCTGGGTGAGCCAGAGGAAGCCATTTCAGGGGAAGAATCTGGAGAGCAGGATTTCTCAGCCAAATCCCCATTTAAAAGATATACAGTGTCATTCATACCTGAAACTCCACTGCTGTAACATGTCCAATATACTGTTTCTTATCATTTCAGTTATTTTTACAACATAGATAAAATGTCCGAAGACCATGGAAGACTAACACTGTTTTACCTGTTTCGTGCTTTGGCATACTGGGTTGGTCATGAAAATAGCAGGGTTGTGGAGTGATAAGACAGGCTTATATGTGGAACAGGACACTCAAGTTTGGACATAAAAATAGTGCATTCAATGTATGAAAGAATAAGTAACAAAACATAATTCCACACCATAAGCACTGTTAACCATGTAAATATTTACACTTTATATCATTCATGTTTCATCTAATAGACTCCATCAACTCTGTGTACAGAAATCATATTTCTGTATATTTTGACATCTGGGCTGCAGCATTAATCATTTTTACATATTAGCCAAGAACATATGCAACTCCTAGTTTGTGAGCCATCAATTTAATTCATTGACAACCAGAGTGACACTTTGGTATTGAAGAGGGAAACTGAGAAGGTAGTGAATTTGTCAAAGCAGAGAAAGCATCATGGGATTCCTGTGGATGTTTGTGAGAATGCTCATGTGGGCATCGTTGAGCACCATTGATTTCAGTTTTCAGACACTCCGCAGACATGCTTAGGGCAGTCCTGAGTTATGAGGTCAGGTTGTGGCTGCAATCCAGTGGTGAACATGACAGCGCACCACCCACAGCAAATTAAAAGCATTAAACATTTAATTAGTGACTGAAAGTAATGATCACCGGTTTAGAGGTGTATTGATCACATTGATTGACACGCCAAAGTACAAAAAGTCTGACTGCCAGACTGCAGTTACATTTCCGCAGTTACATCAGCTTACATTGATGAAATAATATCTTCATTGCAGAACCAATCGACTCCATGTTGGGCTGATAATAGATGAAAAATGGATAAATCATTCGAAGACGGCTTCCGTCATTTGTCCTCAAATAATTCAGCAACAGACACTCAAAAGAGAAGCTCTCGTGGTCATAACAAAATTGCACGATTTTAACTATTTGGAGAAAAAAGCTGTCGTAAAAATAATTGATGGTGTTTGCAGAGCTATGGAGTCTCACCACCCAAAGACACAGACTCGCACTCAAGAAACCAGTTTGTCTCCCTGTCCTTGTTTTGTTGCAGCACAGCATTTAAATGCAACTTGTCACGCTGCACTTCAGTTTGCCTCCAGGTTTTCCACACTCAACTTCTGGTTTCGATCGGACGCACAATGCCTGCCTTTGCATCTTGGCTTATGGATTATACAGAGAGGTCTTACCTGCTTCATGCTTTAGGATACTGGATTTACAACAAAAAATAAGGACATTTCAGAGATCAGAGAGGTCTTTAACTGTAACTGCATGGACATTTGAAACTGCCAAAAAAAAAGGGGGAACTTGGAGCAGCCCAAAACTACTGGTATATTTTATGATCATAAAATCATAGAAGTTGCAGAGAGGCCAAAAGTCCTCAAGGTATTTGTATCTCAGTTATCTGAGTGGAGACTGACTCATAAATGGATTTAAATCATGAATATGATAAGTTTGCTCTTGTTTAATCTGTTTAATCCTTTATACACAAAAAAAAATTTAATATGCCTCAAAGTAATTAATCAAGAATAAGGGATATTGTAAGGAACACTTTTCCTGAGTTTAAATTCGTTCTTCTCTGTCTTTTTAGTTCAGTCCCCTGCTTCTTGTCTTGTTGTTAGTGTGTGGCCTGTAGCTTGTTTTGTTCTGCTGCTGTTCATAATTACTCAGCATTAAAATGTTTATTCCATTCAGATCTTTTTGGCTTTGTTTAAATTACAAATATGCAAATGCTTCGCGGGTGTTAGGCGGCCCGCCCGGTCGTGGGTAATTTCAGAATTTTTGCATAATCTGGTCTTAACCCCAGTATCTACCCCTCTCCCTGTGAGCATATTTCCCAGGTTTGGACTGCAGTTTGTCAAAAGCTTTAATTCAGCTTTCTTTAGTTTAAAACCCGTGAACGTACAAGATCCTGCCCCCAACGTCACCCGGCAGCTTCGCGGCCGGTCATTTTTTGTCTGCGTAACAGAAGGCAAGATCATCATAACAAGCCAGTGGTGAAGCATGCAGGCTCTCTGGAACTGACCCAGCAGAGGAATGGAAGCTGGCCGGGCCTCCGCACCCAAGCTCCTGCTGAGATAGCATGCGCCGTGTGGAGACCGTGACCCGAGACGGGGTCACCAGCATAAAGAAGGCTCATTAATGGAGACAGGGAGAGCAAGAATTTTTATTTCTTTTCCGTCATTTTTTAATGGTGAGGATCCACTCCAGGCTGGGTGGGGGGTGGCAGGAGTGGACACTTGGCACTAGTTCGGGCCCCTGGGGGACACCGTGC
The DNA here is from genome assembly GCA_022829145.1 of Albula goreensis. Lineage (NCBI taxonomy): Eukaryota > Metazoa > Chordata > Actinopteri > Albuliformes > Albulidae > Albula > Albula goreensis. The sequence continues at coordinate 6,458,560 of CM040751.1, forward strand.
AGCTGACGAGGCAATGAGCATGAGGGAGCAGACGCGGCATTGCCACCAGCCAAGTAAGGCTCCAGGCATCTGAGATGTGTGTGTGTGCGTGTGTGTGTGCAGAGGGAGTTCTTTTTGCGAGAGGTGACTTTTTCCAAAAACAAAACCGATTCCCCTGAGACAACAACAAGCCTATTTACTCAGTGAAAGAAAGATTTGACTTGTTCAAGAAAGAGGAAAAAATGACACAGCAATTTGGATAACTGACCCTCAGTTACCTTCCACATAAAGTGCATACATGAATGAAGGGAGTAGGAAGGAAGACAGGGTTGCGCACAGAGAAGGCTAGCTGCATTAGAATCCTGATAGGTCAGGAGAATTATATTTTTATTCTTAAATCGTAGTTAAGTACATAATTACAGCCACCTAAAGTACTTAATTATAATTACTACCTCTTGCACCCGTCAGTTATGGTAAATAGTCAAACTGTATCAGACACAAACCATGGAATTTGTATTTGATGTGATACCTATTTTAGTGTCGTGGCTGGTGAGGCCTGAGTGGAACAAAACATCAAGAAACACATGTGCAAACATGATTTGCCCCCTTTTTGGGGAAGTGGTCAAAATAGGACATGACAATGCAATCAATAAAGAGGCAAAGTCAAATCCAAAAACCAGCCTTCCCCCAGTCTGGCAGGCTGTGCTTTTTTTATACAAGGCCTCAAGAAAGCAATGGCTTATACCTGGGATGATTTCAAAAGCTCCTTGAGTGAGTCTTCCTATGTTAGTTACTGTGCTGTTGTTTCAGGTTCCTGTATTCTCCCCAGGCTGAGGGACATTATTCCCAATTTGGAGAGAAACTGAACACACCTGACTGATCAGAAGCACCCATGAAACAATTTGTCTCAAACATTATTTTCCCCCTGACATGAGGGAGGGCTGTGTATAAAAAATTCTGGATTTTCTGCATGGTGAAAACAAAATATATAAAAATACCTTTGAGTAAAAAGTAAGAATCTGCACTTCAAGCACATGCAAAGTGTTCAATTACAAATCAACAATTGTGGAGTGCAGATCCAAATCAAAAGAAATGTGTGTCTGCTTTCGGTTAATGTGTCGTTGTAAAACAGTGCAAAGACATCAGAATAGTTTGGCAGAAATTTGATTCAATTTACCACCGCGTTATCATCCAGAGTTTGCTTGAATCTGATAGTGCTGCCACCTGCTCTGAGAAAGTGGCAATAAAATACCACCTGCTTTTCAGTGGAAACTGACACCTGCAGATTATGTTGGGGAGGGTTTATGTCTAACTGTTATTATCAACAGAAAGCGTGATTTCACGCTATAACTATCCATAGCTCCAACAAGCTGTGTTTCTGTATTTCTTCATTTTGTACCTGAAGTACTGTTGTGTACGATTTCTATGGTAATTCTCAATTTCTGAATGTGTATACATTATATTGTTCATTGAAGTTATTTTACAAGCCTATATACCCATAAGCATTGGATATGTCCCCAAATAAGCTGAATCCCCACTCCAAGCATTTAACCAGTCGTGCTACCATTGCAGTGTTTGGTTATTTTTCCCTACACATTGATACACTATGAGCGATCCATCGTAACCTGACACCATTGCAGTAACCATTGTGAGAATATGTTTATGAATAACTGTTAAATTATAAGTTTGTTTTTTTAAAAGGTCATAAAGTACAGCCCCTTGACAGAGGACCTTAAAAACTCCCACAAAGACAGCAGTCGATACCACCACTGGTGTACCTTTATCCACACTACGCTTGCCGGTATAACGGTGCTTGCATAAACAAACCAATTGAAAATGCACTCCCTGTCTCGTGCTGACACGGCAGGTATGAAAAGGGCACTTTCTGACATGAGCGGATTTTAATGCCATATCTGCGCTGCACTGTTTCGCCTCACCGCAAGCTGAAATGTGATTAACAGAATCGACTTTTATTTGGCTTTCTTTGACTGGCTCCAGCTGGTGTGCCACATTTGTTTACATCATTTAGGTCATTCTTTGCATATGCCTTAATTATGTATCCCAGGATTCTCCACGATCTTCAGCTGTTTTTCCTTACCTGTATGTGCCTGCATACAGTTTATTGTACCTAAATGGTATATCTAATGGTCACATTTCACTGGATTTACAAGACCCCATATATATGTTCCCTCAATTAAATAGGAGCAACTCGAAGGTAACTAACCTCAGTAACCTAACTGTTTGAAGATAACACACTTTGTATGTATCACAATGATCCTTTGATTAAACTAAACGTAATCTACTAATCTATGATATGCATTTATTTAATCTATTTATATGCATTTATTCAGTAGTTTTGTTAAATTACAAATAATCCCATTATCATATAAAGGAAGAATGCATCCCCCCCCAACCCTTATTTTATTCACATGGTTCCTTTTCAAATATAAGGTGGGAGAGACAATGTTCAAAGACTATAATAATCAACACTAATGGAACATTCAAGCACACTGGCAATTAAATGAGCGTGAAAGCATGTTAATGTACCCTTGTGCTGATGCGACTTTAATGTTCTGCAGTGTTTTACCCTTTTGCACATTACACTGTTATAATTACTGTTATTCAACACTGTTATTATAGGTTTATGTTTCAGTATCAACAGTAATGACCTTCAAAAAGCAAAGCCAAGGTGAATAGTAGTCATGTAATATTCAGGTTTTTTTAAATGTGCTCTCTACAGCCAGACAAAACGGCTTCATCTAAATGTCCTAGGACACAAAATTAAGGAAAAGCAGCTGGGCTTTGTGATTAAGATCAAATACTCTGATGCGTAAAAATGATCTGATTGAAATGAAAGCTAGCAGTCTTGGGGAGTGTCTCTCTGACATTGAAAGCTGAAGGAAAGCCTTTTCTCGTGTGCCTTCCCCAAGAGACCTCTGTTGTCTAGTCAGTCACTATGATATCTCCTTACATCAGTTTAAGAGAACTTTATTGCTCTCACCTGTCAGTGAAATGTCACCAAAATGTCACAGCTCCAGCCAGAATCTGCCGTTTTCTGCCATATGTCATTTCATTCAGCACATGCTAATTCAGTGACCTTGGAATTTGTTACAATCTGAGCTGAGAGAAAAACAGATTTTCATCAGAAAAGATGAATGGTCAAACTGCTTCCTGGTCAGGCGTGGATGAATCATGTCTGAGACCGCATGAAACATAATATCTCAGCGCTAAACTAATATCAGAGGTGCAAGTGCATCAAGTTGTTCATTATTTTCCAAGGAATCTAAGCAATTTTCCCGGGAACAAAAGAAGGAATCCAATGGTCTGCCTACCGATTGTGACCTTCAGAAGCATGCATCTTTCATGATGGATGAGAATTTTATTTCTGTAAGAAATGGTAGATGTTCATGTTACGGTGAGATTTGATTGCATAATCTCAACCCGCCAATAACATTTGTTGTGTTCAACAATGAGTGTGAATGAAGTCGCATTAATTCATTTCGAAAAATGATATCAAGATGATGTTAAAACACCTGAGACCTCTGTGGTTGGGTGTTTGAACCCCAGTGCGCTCTATCGCTGGAGATTCACATTGGCCTGGTGATGAGTATTGATTGGTCAGGCTTTAGCTCTCCCACAGCCACTCCTGGTTGGCCAGGCACCTGCAAGTGCACAAACCGGACAAATGCTGACCGCCTCACCCTCAGACATAGACGGCGTGTGATTGGTGGTGCATACGCAGTGTCGAGAGACATGAAAGCCAGTCGTCACGAAGGTCTGAGGAATCACATGCCATGGCATCCTTTTGAGTCAGCAGGTACAGGTCTCTGCTGTGCACTAAACTGTGCGGCTTTAGTGAGGGTAGGAAAAGGGGAGGGAAATTGTTAAATAAAAAATCATTTACTCTCAGACTTGACTTCATTCATGTCCAGGAAACCAGCCCTAAATAGCAATAAATTAAATGCTGAATGACAACAAAAACCTGCGTACCCCATCGAAACCCTGTTTACACGATTTACCTCGCCGGGGCCATACAGGACTCCTTTCAATACTGCACTGTGCTAATGAGGGGAGCTGTCATGATGCAGTGGCCAGTTGATCTGGGACTTCACACTCCAATGCAATTCTATCGACTCTATTCTCGTCAAAGCTGCTTACAGGCATAAAAGGGAAAAATGTGTTCAACTGAGAAATACCGAGTAGCTGAACAGCTCAACCGGGGTACACACTGATAGTTAGACACAAACCGACAGTCTGACAACTGTGAAAAAACAGCAAGTCTCAGGTGTGCCGTCAGCAAATAGAAACTACACCTCTGCAGCTTTTGTCATTTTATTTCACAATTCCTCATGGTGGGGTGAGGAGACTCTGTAGATACGGGCATAAGTGGAACCTGGAAATGCAGGGAAGGAGTCTGCCGTTAGGGAGCAATTCTGATCTCCCCCAGTGGACAGAGAGTAATGTAAAAAAGGCTTGACTGGCGGGGTTAATAGGCTTGACTGGCGGGGTTGTACTACCCATCGTCCCGCTTGGCTCACCCACCCACTCACCCCCCCAAGTCACAGAAGCCAGGGGGTGATAAGAGTGGGGAAAGTAATCCCTTCCATCCAATCACCAGGCCAGACCGAGCCCATCCCCCCCCCCCCAAACACCACCCACCTGCAGCCCCCAGAGCCCCTGCAGTTTCCTGCTGGCTTCACAGGAATTCCCATTTCACAAAACGCCGGAGGTCATGTTCACTTCCATAGAGCCACCAACTGGACCGGCACCTGTTACTCCAGGTATTAGCTTCTGGGTAGAAAAGGCTAGCTAAGAGGATGAAGGACCGTAGAGGCCCAGAGGCCAGTGATTGACCCGTAGTACATAAGAGTGAAATGTGCCCCTTTCTTCCCTGGAATTACAAAATCTTTCCCAGGCAAGACGGTAAGAGTTCGCTGGATTGAAAGCACATGGATTGAAATGGTCAAACATCAAGGCTTTGTCAGTGAAAAGTGCCAAGAGAATGAGTCACACATAAACTCCTTATGGGATGTGAGATTATCTTCAGCGAAGGTAGGAGGACAGCTATATAAAGAATGCTTTATGTCAGTAACCCACAGAAAAAAGAGGACGTTGAATATATTTTGAATTTTTTTTTTCTTCAATGGAGCTTGTCTAAGTCGAATTAACGAGGAGGATTGATCGGATTTGGAAAAAAGTCATCAGCAACCTTGCTTTTCTGTTTGGCCTCGGCGATGTCAAATTGATTCGAGCTGATTGGATTTGCAAATGAGAATCGGTTTGGCTTGGAAACCTCAGAGCTCATCTCCATGGCTTCTATTGGATATGTCAAAATAAGAGACATCGCAATTCATGTCAGGGAGATTAAAACTAGCCCCTCCTCCCTCCTTATTCATTTCTCAATAAATAATTGCACTTGATCAGAAAGCATGTATATGTCAGCGATCATTTTTTAATCTTCTAACATGAATGATGTTGATGGGGTGGTTAGCTGTGAATTTTCTCGAAAAACAATCTGGGAAACTGACAAAAAGCCTTTATTAACTCAAACCGGTTCACTGGATCCATTGAAATGTGATTAACGCATAAATAATGCGATAAATACATATTCTGTATTGTGTACATGTCCTCACACAGCACATATTATTACAAATTTTAATAAGATTGTATTTTGTATTATGCACAAATTCAGTGGCACATTTCATGCATGTTTGAATCCAGTTATGCAACAAAATTTTGTCATGCATTGGTCTACATTATCACACAATGCTATCTCACAAGTAGCGCTGAAATGACAGTTAAATGACAATGACTTGATCTCGTTTCGTGAGTTTTTTATGCACCGTACTTTCACTTTAGATGCTTCAGTATGACGTATTTAAAAGCAAGTAATGTTGTACTTTAGCTCAAGTAAAACTTATGGTTTCACTTGTAGTATTTCACCAATATCTCTACAATGACGCAAGTACAGAATTTATGTACTTTGTCCACCGCTGGCAGTTACCCGTTTTGTGCCTTGTCAAATTAGACATTCAACTGGGACATCCCTGGCCACACTTCATTTTAAAGGAATGAAGGTGATATCTGTAATGAAGTAAACTTTTTGACACAAATTACAAATGAACTCATTTTAAACCAACAGATCTAGTTAATATGACGTGGAATATACGGACTGTGATGTATATACAAAGAAATGCATTCGACACCAACCTTCATTAGCTTATAAGATGGAGAGACATGACAGTCCTTCAAAAGTACATAAAGTAATCATGATTTCATACGGATTAAAATGTTTTCTGCCTGGTAAGAAATTACATTTCGTTGAAGTTATGAAACATGCAAGGCTGTATCCTAAACCTTTTCAAGCACTTTTGCAATGTGGGAAGGGTAAGAACAGACAAGTTAACGTACAGATAAAAATTCATGTCAGCAGCGTCTGGGAGATTCCATGGATAAATGTCAATGCATGAGAGAAGACTCCGGATTAACACAGAAAATGAGGGTATAAAAGTGGTTGACTGGTTGTCAGAGGAACACTGGCCGTCTGGAAACACACAGGGTGTTGTTTGTCGATGACAGCGACAGTGCCTCGTGTTTCATTTTCTCCTGTAGCTCGGCAGGGGCTAAGCCTTGCATTTACTGTGATGAATAAGGCTCCGTAGCCCACACGCAGGGGCTAATGGTGACTCTCTCCCTGGTCAAAATGAAACAACGTTGCCTGTGGCCTTTTTCACTTTCGGACAGTCTAACCACAGCACGCTGAAATATGACACAATGTGGTCAAAATGTTGCGTAAAGGGTGAGAAAGGGCCTTGGCATTGAACAGAGAACACACAGAGTAACGGCGTCATAAACGTCCCCTACAAAACTCCAAGCTGTGGCCTTCTCATCCAGCAACTGCACCCCAGATGTGAACTCATTTTAAAAAATCATCATACAAGTCCTGATATTCTTAATTAGAGTAACGAAATTAAAGTGCCTTTTATCGCAGACTTCTGCAACCATTTGTTTATGAAAAATGCTTTATTAATGTCCACTGATAATTTCTTTCTGCATGATTATACTGGGCAGTCCTTTTGTTCTGAAAATTCTAAAACATAATTTAATTAATCATTACCTCATTTCTGAGCGGAGTAATCCACACAGTTCTGGAAAATGGTTGGGGAAAAAAAGTTAACTAAAAACAAAATACTTAACACCAATGCCAGACTTCGAGTAACTTCAAAGTGAAACACCAGAAAGACTGTTAGAATTTTATTGCAAATGTAATAGTCATGGTGCTTTGGTCGCGCATCTGGTTAAATTTCCATCTTTTATGGGTTGAACTCACAGAAACCCCTGCTTAAATTCTGACGAAGCAGAAAAATATAAAACCGACTATAAAACCTGATCAGAGAAAGGCAGTTTGATCCCAAGTCACCCTCCCCTTACGTCTGTGTACTGCTATCCCCTTAATTTTCAGATTTACTTCAAAGAGATGCTGAAACTGAGCATAATGTCTAAATAGTAGCATATTATTATGGTTAGGGAGCTGGTCTTCTAATTTGGAGGGAGTGGGTTAGATTCCCAACTGTTGTATTCATGAGCAATGTACGTAACCTGAAAAAATTGGTTGCGTGTAGAACTGTAAAAGGGAGCCATTTTGAGTGATGTTTGTCAGCTGGTGGAAATACGGGAATGAATGGTGTTCATGATGGATACTTGATTAAAACATCACCAGATACTTCTTAACGTTTCATTCTAAGATGCCCTGACAACTTTGTTTTCAAGAGTCGCACCCTTCCACCGAGGACTCGGGCAGAAGGCTCGGTGAACCGATTTGACAGTTTTGACTGCCGAGCCCGGTAGACTTGCACGAAAGTGACAGGCCGAATGCAGATCTAACAAACGCTGGCACGGGCGAGTGAAAAAACACAGCTGCAAATATGGAAACACCTCGGGGCAGTTCCCGAACGATCCTGCCTCCTTGAAGCGGAGATTGTGCGTGCGCAAAAACTACCTCCGTCACCAAACTTTTCAGAGGTTAGTGAGGATACTCTCACCCCCAGGGCACTTGTAGGCAACACAAAGAACGCGGAAAGCGTTCCAGGAACTTAAACAGACATCCCCTCATGCACTCCATTATTGTGCACGGCTTTCTCAGAGACATTTCCTGCTCCTTACATTGTATTTCAATCATTTGTGCAATAAATCCTACCTTAGACAAAGACCTGCCATGTAAAGACTGCAAAAAAAGAGCCTCAAAAGTGAAGGAATTGGAGATTTTGCCACCTTCACAGTTTCAAATGAAGCACTAAAAATAATGTCAGCAGTAATGCCAGCGATGCCAAGAGGATTTCATGGATGAATGTCAGTCCATGAAAGACGACCAGGATTAAGAGGGAAAAGGGAGAACATACGGTAAAAGCTGAATTGTCAGAGGAACAGTGAGCAGCACAAAATGGACAGAGATCTTACGCTTCTGCTACCAAAGCTTCGCGGCTTACACTAACAGCAAAGTACAGACATGATTTTCGCAAAGTTATGGTCGAGATTCGTTTCAGATTTTGTCTGTTTTATTCAGGCAATTGACTCCGTGGCTTTGAATCATTGAATGCACAAAAATGTAAATGTTTTTTTACAAAGGAAGTGAAATTTTACGATAACAAGATTCAAGTGTGAAAATGCATTTTGCATAACAAAGGGATATGTACTGTGGACTAATTTTTATCAATTTGTCAATCCATCCATTGTCAATTCCATCAGTTTTCTAGCTTTTTTCCATCCTTTGTCCTACCTAAGCTCCCAATGCAGAGAAACGTGGAAGGAGGACTGGCTGACAGTTGGTAAAAATTAGTGCTATTTGATTATGTAAAAAACATTTTTGGCTTCTAGAGAATTTGTTTGTTATGCAACATCTACATCATGGTAATTTTAGAAGTAAATTGAAGGGTTAGGAATTTACATGATCATGGTCTTGAGGTTTTTACTTAATCTTTCTTATAAATTTATTTTATTGTAACATGGCATTTCTACAAAGCTGCTTCAAAGTCGAAGCTATTTTTGCCAGCTTGCTTAATATTTATATATATTGTCGGAGTATACTGTCACATTGTTTGCAATATGACCTATTTACGTGTCTGGTACGTAACAGAACAATGCTTTCTCAGTCACCACTTTTCGAACTATTTGGAATGGTAAACTTGAGATGTGAAAAAAAAAAAACTGAAATGAAATAAAAGAGATGTCACTTTCAGCAGCAACTGCCATGGAATACAAAACAGAAATTCGTAAGAAGCCATAAGACAGAATGCTTCACCTTCACAGGGTTTAATATCCTCTGTTTTGGTGGTTTGGGGATACAAGATGTCAACGTATCCTGCGACTCACATCTGCTGTCTGAAACATGTTGTGACTCAGCTATGAAAAGACGAGTAATGTAGGAATACGCGTCTGACAGAGAGGTTAGACGCACAGCAGGAAAACTCCACAGTAATAATTCAGGCATTGTTTGGATGGAAACCCAATAAAATGCTTCACTGTTGGATGCTAAACAGGAAATATGCATGTCATTTCCTATTTGCATAATCATGGCTGGGTATGTAAAAAAAAAAGGAAACATTTATGGGGTAAAATCAAGCACGATGTGATATTTGACAAGAATAAGAATTGTCACACCACTGACTGTGAGACAGTGGCTTTGGGGAAAATAATTGTGTAATTTGGTGCAATCAAAGATCAAAAGTTCATCTATAGCCAAAATGCATGCTGTTGTGAGACCTCGAAATCTTGAATAATCAGAAGGCATGAGGCTTTATATGTTATAAGTGCAAAAAGATTTTGATTGCAGTTGTTCAAAGCACACAACAGAGCTACCACTTGTGCTACACAGCCATATAAACATTCCCTTAAGTCAATAAAACTAATGGTGACATACTCTCAATATTTCTTTCAGGTCCACTCATCAACCCAATTGGATTTGGTATTGAATTGGTGTATTATTTCTGCATATTCAAGTGTCTTTTTTTTGTCTTTCAGCTCTTGAGCCTCTTCCCTGCTATCTGTGATCTATTTTAATCTGATGCAAAGGGAAAGCCATTGAGAAAATCGTTGTAAAAGAAAAGAGTATGTGGATATACAGTAGCACCATAATGGAGAATGCTGAGAGACCAATACTCTTTAATGTCAACTCATACTGCCAGTGGTGACACAGAAGCAATACAGCAGTTAGGAGACAAATACAGCACCATATGCACAATGAAACATTATCCTCTGTGGTATTTGTAAGACAGAAAATATTCATTATGTGTGACTGTAAGGAAGGAAGTACAAATTATAGTTTTGATTCTCCTTCATGCATCAAGTTCGCTATTGTTTACCCGCGGAGGAGAAATCTATGGAGAGGAACAAGTTACCCAGTTATTGTGAGAACACATCCAGGGTCAGGAATATGAATGTAAAAGGAAATGGAACGGAGCAAATGGTATTTGTGGATTCTGTTTTATCCCCTCACACCCTGCTTAAGTTTGAAAGGTCATAGAACAGCTTCTCATTCAGAGTTATGGGCTGAAGGCAGCTGAAACCACACAAGAAGAATAACTACAGTGTCATCATTACAATTTCCACATCTTATGGTGTTTTACTTGAATCTCTTTGATCTGCGAATGACATCTGGTGCAATTCACTTGAATTCAGAAACTTTTTTGCATATTCTTCGGTTCTGAGCAGTTGAGACAACTTGCTTTTTCTTGCTCTGCACAGAGTGTTCGACTCAACTCCACTTCGTATTCCTTGTGCCTTCCAGCTATTGAGTAATCGTAGTTGGTCAGTTATGAGTGAGAATACAGCCAATGGGAGGTGAGCACATTACATCATATTTTTTTTTCACTCTAATGTTCTTCATGATATTCTTTGAGATATGACGTCTCATTTCCAATGGTATAAAAATACAATTTAGAGCTGTCGTTCTCAATGGGTGGGTCATGACCAGAACCACTTTGATAACGGAGTGTATGAAAGTATGAAGCCTACTTTTATTTTCTATGTAGTTTTATGGACTTTTACTTTTATTTGTTTATATTGTGTTTGTTAACAGTGTGTGAAGGCATTGTGTATCCTATTTGTGCACTATTTTGGTGAAAGAAATTTGAGTGGTTCAAAAATTTAAAAATTTGGGTCAAAACTTAATGACCAATGAACAATGTGGGTTCCAAGGCTAGACCGCTGTTTTAGAGCGTTTCAAAGAGTGTTTGTGTTGATGTTAAGCTGCTATCTTCTCTCAGGTGATATGTCGAAAACAGCTTTGCAATTGTTCTTAAGCAGGATATGCCATGTATCTGCACAAAACTATCTCTTTCAAAATTCCTTTTTTTTTTTAGAAGATCAATATCTAATGTTGTCTGTGGGTCAGGTGTTTAATTTTCAGCGTCATACACAGCTCAGAGCTCTAGAAAGCTTGAAAGCTGAAACACCATCCTCAGAATCTGAAAGAATTTATTTACATGAGAGAACATGTAAAGGGAGTGACAGTGAAATGACAACAGAAAGTAGAGCTGTATAATTTTTGTCTTTTTTTTATCTGGCATTCTTGAGAAGATTCAGTCCCAAGAAACCTTGGTGAGGTGATTCAACTGTCTAGTCAATTATTTTCATTGGTGGATTTCATTGCTGAGTCCCAACATGGGCCTCCATGGACCTCGTGGAACAGGAGTGTGAATTTCTCCACTAAATCAAGCGCTTCTTCGAAGCAAATTTCAGTTTTCGAATTTGAAGTCAAATCCCCCCCCCCTTTTCCCTCACCGTGTCCCACGCATGTTGAGTGGGGCCCAAAATAAGGGATTAAATTTGAGGTTATGTAACGCCAATCAATTTGCTTTCTCAACAATCGACTTTACATGCCATGTTGTCTGCCACATGAAAACCGACATTTATGGTCTAAAATCCAGCAAAACGGAACCAAGGCCCATGAATCCTTCCGGCCCCCTCACCATGCACTGAGCGTAAGCATGAAAGGCCTGCACAAGAAACAAAAGAGTTTCAGCTTAACCTGAGGTCAGCCCATAGCCTGCTCACCTCAAATTTAATCCCAGAGCTCATATCTTCATCTCCTTTCCATTGTGTGCTGTCTAAAGTGATAAGAGCAGTTGCCTGGAGAAATGGCACGATTGTTCATTGATCGTCAAAGACTGTGTGCAATGATCAAAAGACCATAGCACATATTTTGGTGTTCAGTCAATACATTAATATTTACAAGGCTGATTAAAAATTCTTCAAGCTGTTTTCAGACAAGTATCATGCCGCGTGCGTTTGATTGTGGGTAAAACATCCAACCCACAAAAAACATCTTAGAAACCAACAGCTATGAAAGCATGGTGTTATATATTTTGGACTGTACTTTTATCTTGATTGCCAACGAAAGCTGAATGTAAGGATGACAACTACTTCCTGAACTGTCTGATGAAGATGACATTTTTTTTCAGGGAGGTGGAAAAAGTCTTCAGCCATGAATGAAGTCTTTAACCTTCAGGGAAATTCTGTCTCAATAAAATTCCAATACGATTTTATATTTTCCACATTTTTATATTTTCTGATTGAGATTACTGTTACACTTTGGTCTTTCGTGTGGAAATTTGTCATTCAGTAGTTGACACAGCACAGATGGCTATCGCCGCAGTTTGAAAAAAATGTGCTGTGTCAGTGTTTTATTTGCAAAGTCAACGGTAATAAAAAAAACCCGTCACAGGGTTTGACATTAAAATATCAATTTTGTTAATATGGATGCAGGGAGATACCCCCTTCTCTCCACCAACACAAATTTCACATAACCATGACAACACAACCAGTAACCAGATGGGTTTTCAGTCCTCAGTGAAATATTTCTGGAGTATTTTTATAGTTGGGGAAACAATCTGGCCAATATCTAATTCAATACCTAATTGTTCATTGATCAGCGTATATGGATTCCGTTTCTACAATTACACAATATCAGAGCAGCATTTTGCCTTGCATTTAGATAAACAAATGTTTTGCTTGTGATAATGAGGCATACGACTGAGATGAGAGCAAATGTAAAAGAAAGCAAGTCCCACTGAGTTTTCAATTTTTCTCATTTTGCAGTTAGAGCAAGAGCTAGTCTGATCAAACCAGCAAACTAACAAGGATTTACACCTGCAAAGCTCAGTGTTGTCCACTCTCCTGAGACAAATGAGCAGCCTCATCTTAAGGAACGAAACCAAAGCAAACCCAAACAAAAGAATATTTTTTTTCATGAAACATTCCAATGAACAGGGTCTACAGAATATCTGACCATGAATGATTCCTCAGATGTTGCTCTGAGTCACCAAGGACAACAATGAAAAGGGCAATTATTTGTTTTTTTTTTTTTTTTTTTTGCTGACAATACATATGCAAGAACTGCTGGCTATAGAAATCCTGATCACCCCATTCGGTAATTTTTCAAAGTTGGGGCAACTCGTGACTCCAACCTGCCAGGCATCTTTAAACCCAAAGACTTGATAGCATGTGAAAAAAAAGAAAAAAAAAGTTTGCTGCAAAAAATTTAAGAAGTTTGTATGTTTGGTGTGACAAAACACAGGTGTCAAAGAATTTAGCTCAGAGGAAATAATGATAACAAATCCTATGTCAGTGGGAGCTGCAGTCATTTCCACCTGCTTCAGAGCGCACAGCGGCACCCTACACTTTCAGACCCTGCTGGAATTCCCAGCATCTGCAGAATCAGCCCCTGAACAGTCGTTGCCGTTTTGACAGACAAGGCATCAGATCCTCGCGTCGGCATCGGAAGGATCATTTGCAAGGCAGAATATTTGCATGCAATCATCTCCCTGTCCGTGAGACAAAGGGTCTGCGCTCCTTTGGCATGCCGTGCCTGTGGCTCCTTTCAGATTTTAATAGGGAAGATTGTTGGTGCGATGAGTAATATCGGACTTTACAGATGCTCTTGAGGAGGTTGGATGGCAGTTTAATTCCCACCACCCACAGGAAATATAGAGGGTGAAACAAGAATTTCATGACATTGCAGGGTTTTTTCTTCTTTTTCTGGTGTTGAGAGTGCCATTGATTGTACCAATTTTGCAATCAGCAAATTCGGAATGGCCCTCCCTTCATCGTTTTAAGTCTAAAGATACCTCTCATATGGTGCTGTGCTTCCTCTCCTGACTTATCCATAGAGTAGCAGAGTGAGCTTTATCCAACATGCTCACATGAACACTTCCTTTGTAAGTTGTTCCCCACTTGTAAGGGAAGCATAACGATGTAAGAATTGGATTATGTTTCTTAACAACTGTTTCTCTTTCCACTATCTGGAAGAACTTGGTCCAATCGTTTTGCTTCCCCCAGATATATGCCATGCAGTTTTCAAAACCTTTCAGAAGTAAAATCAGTCAAGCAAAAGAACAAAATAGGAAAATATAAATACGTTTTTGTGTGTGTCTGGCTATCAGCGTCAGCTCTGTGTTCAGCCCTGCCCTTGTTTCATGGAAGAGTAGATGAAAGGTTTCCCACTGAATATCGTTCTCGTTAGCGCAGAGAAGTGGCAAAGCCCTGTCAAATGTGTCCTGCCGAGCCCATCTGCCAGGGAAAGCCCGATCCTCAGGTCTCCTCTGCCAAATATGGCCAAATCTGTCCTGGCCTCTTCAGTGTAGCCTCCCCACAAACACAGTGTGTGTGGACGCCGACTGCCAGTCACCCACACCCATATGTTCAGCGGCACAAGACTACATGATAAATCTCTGTAAACCGGCATTTTCCATTGCCTGGTAAACCAGGAGGACACAGGCAAATGTGTCAGCATAGCTCACTATCCTGAACTAGACATACCACAAATATTTCAGACTCGGTCAGTGTCTCCACCGTCAGAAACTTATGTAGAGAAGGGAAACGTATGTTACGTGTAGCTTTTTCATTATTCAGTCAACGTTGTCGTGGTGGTTGGCATTTGTCAGTCATTTTGATTACAGAGGCAAACAAATACTGCAATCGTGTATTTTTTTTTATTTTCTTCAGTTGGAAGCAAGTGCAGATGTCAAATTTGGCAGAGAGGGCGATGAACACGGTCGGTGGCGTACCCCATCAATAATGGATTTCGCATCTGTGAGGTGTGAAGCTTCATTTTTTTTTTTTTTGCCGCTCGCCATGACATTGAGGCACAAAATCTTATTTCTTTGTGACTGACAAGTGCAAAGTGTAGGTATCCCTTATTGTTCATGTAATTTCCACTCGTTGTTGGCTTCTGTATCTGGCATGCTGATGAATAGATAAGTCTTTGATGAACTGCTGCTCCACCGGGTTTGTTTCAAATAAATTTACCCATGGTGCCAAGTCCCCACCACCATCGGTTTCACAGGGCACAGCTATGGCTAATTAACCAATCAGGAGTGTGAGTCAAAAGGCAGAGCTCATAATGAGAATTCACTCTGGCAAGACAGAAAGCTCATATCTTCATGTTGCTGTGGATTATTTTCAAAAAATAAACGTTGCATTTTTAATGTCAGTATTTTAAAACATATGGCAGAAAACCTTTGAGTAATACATATCGAGCTGCAAAGCACTTCACACGACTGTTCAGAATATCTATTGATATTACAGTCAAATACTTAAAGATCAATACATTTCAGTTTCAGAATCAGTTTGAATCCAATGATAGAGGATTTGACAGATGTGTTTGTGTTTCAGGGCATTTTTGTTATTTCTATAAAAGAGCCCTCAAAGGTTTTTTTTTTTTTTTTTGTGAGTTTTCAGTGAAAAGCAAAATTCTGAATTTCCCGGAATGGAAGCGCCTTTGGCAGCGAAGTTGTTGCTTTGTTCCCGCTCCGAGTCCCACTCTCAAGACGTGGGCCGTACTCTCCGGGTCCTTACATAAGTAAACTTTTGTCCCAGCGCTCCTCGCTGCCGAGAGCATGCCAGAGCCGGATTATCTATCGGAGATCGAGCGGCATCTCCCCCGCGAACCAACCTGGACTCGGAAAACCCTGGCGCATGGGCACTCTCCGCCAGCTCTCTTCAGGGGGACGAAAGACATTGGCCGGCATTGTCTGCCTCACCTGACTCGCTGGGTCCATTCCGCCTGTGCGTGCCTCAGTCGCCAGTTAATTACACGCTTGCGACACAAAGTTGATTAAGGTCACCTGAGCATCTGTGCCGCTTGATTGGGTAAAAGCCTGGCATGGCTGAGTCAGGCCATTGCTGCGCGAGGGATTACATCCCCATGCTTTTATGAGATTCCGTCCAAATATCATTCTGTCATCGCAGCATGTACTTGCTTCCTCTTTTAATGTAATTCTAGGCTAGTGAATGCATTGTGTGCTCTGCCTTTCAATCATTCATAGGGTCTAAAAATGGCCTACAGCAGAGGCGGGAGTGAATTATCGAGAAAAAATGATGTTATCTGTGTATGGGAATGAAGCAGCTTTGAGATGCATTTTGATAAATCAGACAAAGCAGTATCTAAGTCCAGTGTGAAACTAGAGTAACCTTTTCTGTGACTTGTTTATGATGGAAGCATTATGTAGCAGCACAGTCACGTCGATGTTCTTTGCTTTTGTTTGAGGATAATCAAAAAGCACCCACATATTTCACGACGCTCGTATTGACACAGTTTCAGGCCAACATGAAATGTCAAACGAATGAAAGAGTGAAAGGATGAGAGTAATGAAAGTAAAGGCACTGTAGGCAGGAGAGGTGAGTTGTGAAACGTGGACAGGACAAAGAGGTTCCTCAGCCTCAGTTGTTATCTGGAACCTTCTATGTCGTCTCCTACACCCAAGATTGCTGAATAAATAAATAAATAAAAATCGGGATCAATCTTGATTTTTTCCTGCAACTAATTTTCTCTTTGTGTCAGGTTAGTACACACCAAGGAAGGTCCCTCTTCTCCGCTTTGACAGGATGTCGGCGAGCTTAGCACATTCGATTAACTCACGCCCACAGTATGGCAGCTGGGATAGATTTGGGCTTGTCTTCAGTTTTTTTTTTTTTTTTTTTTTTTTTTGGCTCTAACAGGCTGTAAAAGCACTCTCTTACATGACAGCTGACGTCTTGATTTTCAAACAAACGTCAATGCAACGTTCAAACAGTCGTGACAAAATAATACAGGATTCAGACAATAGTGAAAAATTGTGTTGATGTAAATGATTGACAATTTACCACCCCCAACTTTCTCCAAATTTGGAGTCGACTTCATATCATTGTAAGCAGAGCTTATCACTTCAGCCTCCTCTGGAAATTGGGGAGGGAACAAGCATGAGGACCTCCCCTGAATTCTAAGCAAGCACCAGTCAAGCTTGGATGCACATGACAAGGCAGGTTACCTCATGGCCGGTGCTGGTGTAGAAAGAGACCCTCCTTCTGGAATGATGCTACAAGCCACAGCAATGCACTGCAATGGTGTTGATTTGATACCAGCTTCCGCGGCCCGTTCATACACTGGACCAATGCTTATGTAAGATGCAGAGAACGAGGCCAGCTCACACACTGATATGGGCATAGATTTCGGATTTCCTGGTCAAAGTTCTACGATGATCAGTTCTTCTTTGGTTTTCATAGACCACCAAGTTACGACAATCAGTAACTT
Organism: Albula goreensis; assembly: GCA_022829145.1. Lineage (NCBI taxonomy): Eukaryota > Metazoa > Chordata > Actinopteri > Albuliformes > Albulidae > Albula > Albula goreensis. The sequence continues at coordinate 6,476,105 of CM040751.1, forward strand.
TGTGTCACTGTCCTTCATTCAGTTCCATTGCAATGTTGTTCTGTTGAATAACTTGTTGTGATAGTGCCATCAGATTATTTTTTTGGTGTCTTAAACTTTTTAACATTCAGGTTATTTTGCTGTTGGCATGTTATGTTGTGATTCACATGCATAAACATTCATCAGAATGTTGGATGAAAGTCTGTGAAAGAAGTGTCTGTGAAAGTCAAAAAGGACCTGCAGACATCCTCTTACATTGAGTTTTAGCAGGATGCAGACTCTGGGGCCCATCCTCACAATGGAGCAGTGCTTTAACAGGATGCAGACCATGGGGCCCATCCACAGACTGCAGCAGTGTCTTAACAGGATGTCCCACACAGTAGCGCTGTGTTCTTTTGTGCATAATCATATATGTCATTTATGCTGGGAATGCTTGGGACTTTTTTGTTGTGGTCCATTTCATCCCTACCACTTTTTGAAAGCCTTGTGTTCGTTGAACCCGTTGTTGTCCCCAGCACTTTTCAAAACAAACTGACGCCCAGGTGAATAACTGTACAGTACACATTTAAAACAACTCTACCCTCAACTAATTGTGGTATGACTCATTTTATGCAATGTAAAATGTATTGTGGCAACTTGCAAAACAAATCTTTAATAATGTGTTGTGCTGTACTTCTCATTTAAACAACACCACAGAGATGGTCTTCGCCATTGTCTGTCTGCATTTGTCCACAAGGACTCCATAATCATCTCTGCCTGTGTTGCTGTTTTAAATGCCAAACGTGTTTCAGACATTATGCAAAATTAACCTGTGTATTGAGACCCATTCACATGTCAGACGTTCTTCAATTGTCCTCATATATCCTTTCATTTTCTGTCTGGACAGCTCTGTGGCAAAACCTATTTATATCCCTCTTTTGATTGTATCTAAATAAGGAATCACAAGCAACCCAGCGTTACCTCCGCTAGGAGCAGTTGGAGAACCCTCGGAGGAAGTTTTATGAGACAGTTCGGCACTTTGATTGCATTGTGTCCTGTCAACTAATCAGTGAGAAAGCAGACGCGTCAACACCTAGGGAAATACCACATCCCAGCCAGAGGAGATGCTTTTTTATTGGCTGGTTGTGTGACGATGTGTGGAATCTTAATTTATCGACACTAAATCAACCCCCACTCTTGAGGTTGAAAGATGAATTTTAAAACCTTAAACCAGACCACCTGTATCAATGACTGTGTTAGTCATACAGAGCAGCATTACACAAGAACTAAACATAATTTTATAAAATGTATTTTAAATCAGAAAATGCACTTGATCTATTAAGAATTTACAGAGGTGTATTAGCTTTCCAGGATTAGTTTCTGTTGTGCTCACTGGAAGATATAACAGACTGTATTGTATTCAGTGCAACAATTCTGAGCATGACACTTTTAGTATCCTTAAAATGCACAACAATTTTTCTGAGGTAAAATTTGTATGAATGATGGCCAAATAGTTTATTAGCATGAAAACTGCAGCCTATGTTCAAGAAAATAAAAATTCACAAGAAGTCAAAAGTTTACTTACGAATTGTAAATGGTTGAAGAAATCTCCCTCCATAGGTAGGTGCAGGTTGATTCTTTGAACCGAGCATTACAAATCATGTGTCTCTCCTCCTGTGTGTGTGTGTGTGTGCGTGCGTGCGTGCGTGCGTGTGTGTGTGTGTGTGTCAGAGAGAGAAAGAGAGAGACTCAATGTTTGCATGGCCTTTTGAGCTCATGTTTGAAAGTTGTGTAAAATATATAAATAGAATTAATGACCCCCCATGTCTAACATGGTTTAATTGTTCCAGTTACACTTTTATGGTCTTGTTTTAGTACTCAGTATTCACACAAACAGTGTAGTGTCCACTAAAAATATGGTTACTTCCTGTGCTGTTTGCCATTCAAATTATGAATGGTTTAATTTGACTTTTAGCACCAATGATGCTCATATCATATTTACCATATAATTTGACATTTAGCACCAATGATGCAAATATCACAATTGCCATATTAAATACTCGTTTTGTCATTCTGACAATTTTTCTATGTGCACATTCCGTTCCCACAGCACTGAAATTATGAAGTCATAAAATAGAAAAAGCATGAATTCGCAATTCAGTACAGCTGCTGTTTTGTTGTCAGTCATACAGGTGGAAATGGACTGTAAGTATAGGTTGGTGGAGGGTTAGATTATGTTGCATCTCCAACGGTCACAGAGTTTCTGATGTAGTACTAAATCAAATGTTGCTGAGTTTCAGCTTGTACAGAAATATTGTGATGCTGAGGTAGCACTGCAATCACCCAATAACATTGCATTACATTACAGTCATTTAGCTGATGCTTTCATCAAAAGCGACTTACAGTTGTTTATGCTAGCCAAGGGCCAATCTCCCCTGGGAGCACCTGGGAGAAATGTGGGGTTAAGGGCCTTGCTCAAGAGCCCAACAGCAATGGTGCTTGTGCTGTGGCTAGACTGGGGCTTCAACCACCAACCTGGGGGTCTCAGTCATGTACCTTAGCCACCAGGCTACAGACTGTCCCCATATAAATATGAATACGTCCCTATAAATGAGTGTGAAAGACTTTCAGAGATTTTTTACACTCTATCACCAGGTACCCATGTTCAGCTCAAGATTAGGGTCAAAGTCTTCGTATCATTTATGAAAGATAAATATATTCGATCGAATATGTCACAGCTGAGCCTTGCACCAATTCAGATGCTTTGTTTCGGATACAGTTTATGGCCACAGGTTATCTCGGTTTGCAGTTAGAAGGCCTACTCGAAGCACTGTGAGGTTCTCAAATGGAGATGAGTGCAACCTGTGGTTATGTGGCAAGGGTCAGTTGGTACTTGAGATGATTTATTGATTCATACAATTCTTTGAGATGAGTTCATTTAAACAGCCCAAGAGATGATGTGGTGACCACAAGGGTAATAAGCGACTGTAGATGTATGTCTCTGTTGTATCATACAATCTGGTAAGGGACTCAAGTCATACATATTTTTTCTCGCCCTTTTCCACATTTACAGGGGCATCAGAATGATGTGCGAAAGGGACAAAAAGGGAAGAGATGGCAGACCAGCTTAAGACAAATCATTGCTCTTCTGACGAACTGACTGGCCAGAGGTCTCCACGCCTCGCAGACGCTGTCACTGAAAAATTTATTTCACTGGTCAAAGCAAATATCTGTAGGTTAACAGAAGAAAACTTGACACTGATTATAACAGATTACAACATTCCCAAGAAAAAAAGTTATTTGGTAAAACCCAAACTTTTCAAAGGCATCTACGGTCAACTCAATACTCATTAAGTACATTTTGAGTTTGCATGCAGCTTGCAACAGATACCTAATATCCATAACCCATGCAATTGAGCTGATGTATAGCTCTGTGTGCAAGCCAACTGCTGGATCATGCTCGCTTCCCCCAAAGACACCAAGACCTCTACTGCACCCCGCCAAGCTCTCTGGCATAACAACAGCTCGAGCATGAGCCCAGAATGGATGACTGAGGAACCGTGCTGTAAGTGCATTGAGAATGGATATGCAGAATGAGGTCTTTCCTTTTCGTAACACTCGAAGTCTTCTTTTCCCATCCGCCACGGCTATGTCGCTCTGCCGCTGAACAGTATGACCAATTAAACAAACGTAATGAGCTATCCTGGGTTAAAACAATCATCAGCAGAGCAACGTTTTTAACTTGGGAGTCATCCATCTATATTTTAAAGCTACACAGTCATCCATCTATATTTTAAAGCTACAGTAAGTAAGAATCAATGCCTAATTGCTTCCCCTTTCCATTGCAGTTTACCAGATGTGTGGTTGTACCAAGTAACAATATGACAATGTGACTGAATTTGCTGATGGATTTGATTGAAGGGAGGATGACACCTCATAGGACCTTCTCACAGGTCTCAAATGTGATTGGCCAGTCATCTCCGGACTGAATTCCGCTGAAGGATGCTGTGTGTGGGCCTGTTTTTACACAGGATCCCTTTGACCCCTAGCTGCCGTTTATCATGGCTATTTTGTCATATTTTAATAAAATCCTTTTAAATGTTGTCAAATATTATGATGTCTGATACAGACAAAGACACAATCCAGAAATAGGGTCATTCACTAATTCAACGTAATGAGCTATCCTGGGTTAAAACAATCATCAGCAGAGCAACGTTTTTAACTTGGGAGTCATCCATCTATATTTTAAAGCTACAGTAAGTAAGAATCAATGCCTAATTGCTTCCCCTTTCCATTGCAGTTTACCAGATGTGTGGTTGTACCAAGTAACAATATGACAATGTGACTGAATTTGCTGATGGATTTGATTGAAGGGGAGGATGACACCTCATAGGACCTTCTCACAGGTCTCAAATGTGATTGGCCAGTCATCTCCGGACTGAAGTCCCGCTGAAGGATGCTGTGTGTGGGCCTGTTTTACACAGGATCCCTTTGACCCCTAGCTGCCGTTTATCATGGCTATTTTGTCATATTTTAACATAAAATCCTTACCTACGGTGGCTTTTATGTTGTCAAATATTATGATGTCTGATATTCAGAGCACCTGCGCTATAGACAAAGACACAATCCAGAAATACATTATAAAAGAAAATCTCAATTAGCTGTGAAGGTGTTCAGTGATAATGTTTGACTGAAATGAGGAAAAAAAGGTTGTACATAATCTGCAATGGTGTCCCTTATGACTCCATTAAGGTAATCGTGTTATTTCTTTGAGTATGGGAGCGAAACCTGCTTGCCACTTGAGCTTGTTCATGCTTTTACCCTCATCTGCATCATTCTGTGATGTTATATCCCTGCTGCACCTCTGGTATGACCTTGACGATAGCTTAAAACCATAGATCTATATTTACTACAACTGTAATTGTGATACCAGTGTTGTAAAACTAAATATTATACTTTATATTGCCCGCAGACCTTATCTTTTGTGTCTCCCCACCCACCAAATGCCCGTTTTATGTATCAGCATATTCATATATTCATATTTCAGCTGAGTTGGCAGTTTGACTACAGATCGCTTTCTGAATAATACAAGGCATGCTACCGCTGCAGTATTTTTAATGCAAACTACATTTTGTGAAATATAATAAGTTTTAAGGTTTACTGTGCTTCACCACTTCCTGCTGGAGGTAACAGGATGTCAACAGGTCAGAACTCAGCTTCCTGTCCATTGGTGAGTTTCAGTGTGCCTCCTGTGCCTGTTCTGATGTCACGAACCGACAATACCCAAAGCTGTTCCCCAGGACCTTAAAGTAATCTACAGCATCCATTTTATATTAAATTTCTATGACTTAGTCATTTTGCAAAAGCTTTTAATTCAGGGGAACTCTTGAGAAGTGCAGAAGTGTAGTACCATCAAATCTGTGAGTGGAATGATCATCCATGAGCAGGATAATGCAGTGACCGAGCATTAATAGTGCTTGCAAGTGCCTGTGTACAAAGAAAAAACAACGTCCCGGTGTGAACACACATCACTGGCTAAAAATCAACAATCAGTTATCGCTGGCTGTGTCCTGGCTCACAGATCGTGGGGATGGAGTAAAAATTAATGAAACTGGGTTTACTTCTTCATTTTAAGACTTCCAGATGGTTCAATATAAAGACAAAGTAATCTTTAGTTTCGGTCGAATGGAAATTCAGTGCCACAGATGTACTTTGATTTTGAGCAAACACTTGAGCCAAACAGCCCAATCCTAACGATCAAAGATGAGTGAGAGGCAACAGTTTTGTCAAAATGCAACTTAAAATGTGGAAATCGCCATGTGTCTTCAAACTGACACACTTACTGAAGACTTTGCACAGCCAGAAGCACCTGACTGCTCGCCACTGAACTCGGTTTTGGACTTGATGCCGTGGGATATCCTCCGACTGTCATTTATATGTTATGCACAGAGGAAAAGGAGGCCTTGCCTTTCACATCGGAATAATGGTATTTCCAGACTACATCTCACATTTATGACCATCTCTATCACCAGCACTTATGAGCTTGACACTGTCCTCAAGAGCTATGAAAACAGGGTTAGGGCAGACTGCTGTGTACTTACATTGGAACCACACAGGAAATAAACTGTTCCATTCGTTTCTGTGGCGAGTTTACTTCTGCTTTGGAACGAGCTTGAATGATGTATCCAGGTCTCCTGTACTCTCACATCTAGCTGTTCCTGTGAACTGATATCCAGACACACCATCTTTTCGCACTTTTAATTCCATTCAGTTCCCAAAGAAGCAGACCCCATGTGTCTCTCACAGCAGGAATAAAACCTAAGGAAAGATCCTTTTCATTCCTTTGCTTTGAAAATGTGTCTTCTTTCCTTCTTCGTTAAAGATCTTCTTCTTTGTGTTGATAACATTGTTTACTGAGAAATCACAATTATCATCAAGCTTATTACAGTTAATAGTGTATCAAATATGGATCCTGTATGGCTTACTCAAAAAGAAAAACAAAGTTGCGTTTTTGTGAAAGCTTCAGCAATGGGAGTAAAGTCCAAAATCCACACACATACCCACACACACTATAACATAAGAGCTTATGCAACAGTACCAGTATTGTTCATTAAAACTCACTCATCAAAAGGTTAATTAAAAATGGTCCAATTACGCAAGTTCGTTTCTGTATTTTTAGATGAAATAAATTTGGTATATCAGGATCTCTGATCCCCTGCTTAATTCACAGTGTAGTCATTTTGGCTTATCCACTTTGCAGTTGGAAGGATCGTACAGTTGTGACTTCAGGGCACATTTTGGAGAGATATTACAAGGCGTCTGGCCAAAATGGCTTCCTTAAAACAGTTCTGTGGGTTGGAAATCCACTTGGAGGCTCCGATGAGAAAGCAGATTACATTTTTCTACCTGAATTAGCAAATAGCCTTCAGTGCCATGCTTATTGTTTTTCTTTTCTCCTTGAAGGGTTATCATAAATATTTTCCAAGAAATTAAATTTAAGTGATCAAAGTTTATGGATATTATGCAAGGCATCTCGGCTGGCCATATTAGGCTCACAAAATGTATTATAAAATGCTTTGCATTTAGATTATACACAGCTAATACATAGGCATGATCTCTGCATAATGCAAGTATGAAGGGGCTGTGCAGAGTTCAGCAAAGGTTGCAAAATATGGATTGAAATGAGGTGATTGAAGTATGATTCCATAACTCTTACTTCTCAAGTGGACAAAGGTTGTTTTTTTTTTCTTTCACAAGGGTTAAGGTGCAACACGGCTGTGCTTTTAGTACGGTGGTACATACTGACTGTTATTAAAGAACTTTCACAGAAAATTGGATTAGTACTGCCATGGAAAACTTTATTCAAACCTCAGGGATTACCAAAAATCTTCAGTTTATTTGAGTATACATCAAACACATCTGTGGCAGGGGACTGAAATTATATCTGGAACTGCAGTAGCCGGTGTTGTAGCTATGTTGCAACAAGTCTTCGTTTAATCTGGCTTGGAGCATACCCAGGTGGACTGTCATATCATTCGTACACTGTATTAGCACACCTTATCAGATTGAATAATATCTCCACAGGGGTCCTATGCAAAATGGTTGTTGAGAAATAAGGAAGATGAGCTACCTGGAAAATAAAAGTTTAGCTGGTGTTCCTTCACAGTCATTTTTGGTGCAAGTTTTAGATGGAAACATTTGAGGCCTTGACAGAGAGCCTACTGTCACTCACAACATTTCAGGAGCAGGAGAAGCACTTGGCATCAATACTGTTGACAGGAGCAACTTGCAACTTGTTTTTTCAAGTGCAGTCCACTCCACTGGCATATTATATTTTCAGAAAAATAACAACCTGCCACTCAACCAACACATTTTTTTTCTTTCTCTGGGAATTGTGGGTAACGTGGGTGCTGTCATTCTGGGATTTAACACTGACTGCTGCATTTCTGTTAACTTAAAGAGTCATGGATTGGCTACGATAATGCTTTCTGACATTAGCCATTTACTTTATCTTGAAAAGACAGTTCTTACAGGTACAGGGTCAGTATTGGGTCTCAAACACATGAAACCAAGGACGCTACAAAATTTTTTTGTTCCTTTCAGCAAATTAACCATCTTTGAATCAAGCCATTCTAGTTTTGTGGGGGTCACCAAATTGGGCCCCCAGTGACTGAATATGAGACAGAAATGTTGTGTGAAAATTAACCCTTTAAACTTCCACATCACACTGTGCTCACCATATGTCGATATATTCACCAAAAACATGATTCATGATATATACTGTCGTCCCATTTGAGAAAACCACAAACAAGGTGCTGGAAAAGCTGAGGTATGGGATAAAAAAAAGGATTGTCAAAAACCTACTCAGGACAAAAGGGGCAAGGTCGATGGATGTTTTTATGGATCAGGTTGAAAGCGAATGTAATTCACTTTACACTGAAACATTGGATCAGTTGTGAAGTTACATAGCAACATATTAGTGACAAGGTTTGGAAAAAAAATAAATAAACAAGACCAACATTTACATCAGAAAATGGAACAGCTGCTCCCTGTCTCACAATTTAGCAGTAGCTGCTCTATTCAAACGCAGTTCAGTGGTTTAAACCCGAGGTATAACCTTCAGCTACATACATTGCAGTTCACCCGTGAATGTTCATCTGAGTTTTAAAGTCCATTTTCCGCTTGGTTAAAATGAGCATAGCCATTGCTTGTCTTCACACACAGAGTGGTATGATATGCTGTCTGCCCATGAACAACACATTTTTTTTTTGTTGTAATCACGCCGAGAGTGACTGAGGGACGGACCTCAATCCTGCAGGCTGAAAATCTGCATGCATGATGTTAAAGGCGCATGCTGTTTGCTTAGACAGCTAAAGTTGATGGTAATGACTTTAGGCTTCCTGCTGATACCTTCAACATAATGCATCTGTATGAAAATCCAACACTGCCCATAATCCGGCATTTATGTGCCTGTTTCCTGTTACTGAGGCACATTCTTCCTTTCGTATTCCTCACTCAAGAGTAGGCAACCCTGGTCCAGGGTCTGGCCCTTTCCATGACTACTCTCAGGTAAATTGATGATGATCATAGATGAAAGCTAATGCCTGTCCAAAGCCACCTGACTTTGGTCTGAATGTATTCCTAAAATGTGACTTAATTTCTAATGAAATATCAAAATTAGTGGAAAATAACACAAAAGCCCAAATACATTAATATAGCTTCATCTGGAGACTGGACAAACATACATCTTGTGTGTCCCCCTTTTTTTTTCTTCCTCATATTTGATATGAATAAGCTGCACAGCATTTAACTGTTGCATCTCAGCCTCACACATATGCAGAGTCATTCTCCCTGTGCCCATTATTTGCTTGCTCTGATTAGGTCACTTCTGTAATTTAATTGGAGGATGTGGAGTATGGGTTTTCATTAAAAGGCTTTTTCTGTCACAAAGGCAGCGAATCGCCAACCTCCCTGAAACAGGAGTCTGCCTTTTGCATTGTTTTCATCCACCTGCCTGAAAGCCCGTGTGCTTCCCCTTTGTGAGGTGGCACAATACATGGGCTCGTCTGTCAGAAAGTGGGCTCTGAGAGGGGGGTTGTTTATGATGACAAAAGGGAAGCTGGGGAGCGGACTGGGAGTGTACTGAGCAAGGGTGACCATCCTCAGCGCCGCGTTATTGTTAGAGAGACGAGCGCCGTGCTCCACAACAATGTTGCACAACAAAGAGGCTGGTTCACACACTCTCACAGCCGAGCGGCCATTTGACAGTGCTGAGCCTGTACTGCCACCTAGGGGCGGTCTCTCGTACACCTACTTCCTCTCTGCCAGTTCAGCTCGGTCAGAGCGGGAGGACTTCAGCCCTCAAGGTATGCAGTGCCACACCCCCACCCTCCCAAAACTCCGCCCACAATTTCCTTCTTCTGTGATGAATTGAATCACTATTTGTACCTGAGTCACCCACATTTTGTGTGTGTGTGTGTGTCTGTCTGTCTGTCTGCATTTTCTATATATTTCATTCATCCAAATGTATGTAATGTGCGATATAGTTGTGTTATCCATCGATATATATGTATGCGGTGCATCAGTATAATGTTCAGTGCAATAGAGATTTGAGATTATAGTTGATTTGGCGCTGAATGTATCAGCCGTAATAAACTGTTTTAATATGGTGTTGTGCTTTTCGTCTTAGGCATGACCTCAGCTAGATCATCAAATTCTCTGTGGGGATTCTTTTTCCAGGTCTCATGGTTTGACCTATTACAGTCAACTGGAACACGCTCTTACAGGCCGACACTGTCTAGTGATAAGGAGGGCTTGCACGGCTTTTTTGAAACCGAGAGCTGTGCCAGCCGGAGTAGAATTAATGCTCCTTGATATGTTCAACCTTGTCAGACGGGTCAAGGTGGGGGAACCAAGAGAAGCACGGTCCAAAAAAGAAGCTGTCTTGGCTGATTAGTTATTCGAAGCGAGGACTTGCTGACTGCAGAAGCTGAAAGCGTACCAAAGCAACAGCCAATCAATCCGCAGGCGTAAAGACAGGTAGACGAAGATTAGGGCTCGTTTGCACATTCCAGCTGGCTTGCTGTTTTCTTCAGAGAAAAAAAAAAAAAAAAAAAGTATGTGTTCATGACTTGGCAATTATAAATAATGAAATTCATCCACAACAAACAGTCTTCAAAAAATGATCACCAAAGTATAATCCCAATTATTTAGTATGATTATATTTTACTTGTTTGGATACTTTCATAACTTAAATCCTCTGATAATAGAAAACAAGATGGAGGCAAACAGTTTGTGTCGCTCACAGCCAGGTTTCCAAAGTTATGAGGGTTGGGGATTTTGACTTCCTTCTGCATTAGCACCTGGCTTTCCTTTTGTAATATGAATAGCCTCAATCAGCCAACAATGCGTCTGGATCCAGGACGTGTACTTCATCACAAAAGCATTTTATTGAGTGTAAACAAACATCAGGGATCTCAACGGCAATGGCATAACAACACGAGCTAAGTGAGTGGAGATAGTGAGTCATTCCGGAAAGTTCTTTGTGGTTTTACAATGATCGTACTTAACATTGTTTGGGGAGCTGAGATTCTGTTTTGGAGTGAGAGTCCAAAGGACAGAATGGATGTGTGATGGTCATTTGAATGCCAGGGAATTTAGCCTTTGGCTCACATTTCTGCAAAAGAAGTTAAGCTATAAGATACATCTACAGTGGAGAAATAAATATGCACACTTACCATTTACTTGTTAATTATAGACTTGCTGGTCAGGTAATGTTGTGAGCCAGGTATGGCACATTATTGTGTAAATGTACTTGTTTTCTCTCATACTGTAAGACAGTCTGGGTAAAAGCAATTTCTGCATGACTGCAACATAATATCACATAATGAGGCAACATGTGTCATTTACTAGACATGCTATTTATGAGCATTTTGATCTTACCTGAACCTTTTATCAGAAGGATATAGTTTTAGCTCTCAGTGCAATTCATACAAGAAAACTTGTGATGCCACAAACAGTTTTTAAAGTGACACTGAGCAAAGAACTTTCTGTTTTGCCCCACTGTGCAAGGGGGAATGTAAAGTAATGTTTTCCTCTCGTTTTCATAATGTTCTCTTGCTCAGGTTTGGTCAAAATGGTAACAAGCCCAGGGGTCTATGAAATCAGACTTCTGTCAGAGCAAATTGTGAGAGTTTTTTTCCCTACCACTTAAAAGTCAGGCCTTTTGGGGAAACCCAAAGACATAAAATTTAAAAAGAAATACAGAGCACAGGAAATATGCCTGAAAGCAGAAATGGGATTTAGGGTTATAGTGCTTATATTATCTTCAAACAAACAAGAGCTCAGACAGTTTTGCATTACTTCTGGCGGGTAAACCTGTGATATCAATTTCTTACATTACTCCCACCTGATCCATATATAAGAACTGCTGGCAGTAAAATCAACGCTATTCATTCTAATCCTCCCATTATCCTTCCCTATGAAGGCTGGAGTTAGATAACCAAAAGGTTCAGTGAAAGATATTAAAAAGCCATAATGCACATAGAGATGTGCTTACTTTGTGATAGTCTTAACCGTTTTGTATCTGTGTCATCTTTAAGTTGGCCACATATAGTCATCGTCAGTTTTGAAAAAATACATTCATTTTTAGCTGACATCGTTTGGAGAGGTGTATGCACAAGTTACCGGTTTTGCAGAGGGGGGTGGGATGTGACTTTCACTGGATGGGAAAATGACATGTAAAGAAATGCCTTACGAATTATAGTACACTCTGAGCTGTGCATTCTTTTGGTACACATGTGGTTTTGGGAACTTGGGAAGTGAACGTGAAATCATTCTTTCGTATTTTCTAATGGACAGCATTTGCTTGCAACCTAGCCTGTTAGCTCGCTACATTAAGTAACTTTGACGAGAAGTGCTGACTGACGTGAAATATTTGCAAACATTAGCGACCAAACTGATCTTCAAGAGCTCTTGGCTACCTGTTTTTTGAACTGTTAGCCATTTTGGCTGCTGTTACATTTTTATGAGTCTGCCTTTCGTCTGTATTTGTGTAGTGTTTTAGCTAATAACCTGGTCTTTAACCATGATAATTTTGAAGTCTGGAAAACACACTTTACCAGAAGAGACTGAGTGAGGCAAGTTGTCAACTGCAGATGCAGTGAAGAGGAAGTGATCAGAGGTACGAGGAGGTCATCAACTGACATTGATAATTGTGCTTCTGAATAACAGTAAAGGAATGTATGTGTTTAATTCACCCTTAAGGGAATGCATGATGACAAGGCTGAAAATGTAAGATGACCAACCAAAATTAGAGTGTTGGTTCATTGATATGACTCCAAACATAGCGTTCATGTCTTCAGCTGTATTTCTGATTACACATTGATACAAACTCTGTCAGTGGTTTCAGTTGGAAAATTTACTAGATTTACAACAGTATTCATATTTTCCAACTTTTCTGCAACCTTATGATGGGCCTAACTTATCTTACTTTCCATACACTGCGGCTCAGGAGCTGCCAAGCCGGCGAACCCCACACCCTGATCACAAGGCACATCATCAGTCCATTGCAGTGGCAGTGTAACTGCCAATATTTCAGCAGCATAAACAGGCCAGTGATCAAGCATTCTTTCGCTCATCCCCCATAAAACACTGGGAGACACACAGCTGAGCCAGCATCATTTGAAACAAGATGTTTAGATCATCCGAAAGGATGGGTGAATTTGAGGAAATATGGGTGTGATTGGCCCAGTACCTATGGCAGTGTCACTGAGGACATACGGGTGTGATGGGGTCAGTACCTATGGCAGTGTCACTGAGGACATACGGGTGTGATGGGGTCAGTACCTATGGCAGTGTCACTGAGGACATACGGGTGTGATGGGGTCAGTACCTATGGCAGTGTCACCGAGGACATACGGGTGTGATGGGGTCAGTACCTATGGCAGGGTCACTGAGGACATACGGGTGTGATTGGGTCAGTACCTATGGCAGTGTCACTGAGGACATACGGGTGTGATGGGGTCAGTACCTATGGCAGTGTCACTGAGGACATACGGGTCCTCTTCATGTTTAAGACCTGCATGGACCCAACAAAGACCCAGACCTTTCTTGTTCTGCTTCTACCACTTGAGGCCATGGTTGTCAGTGTTACGTTCTCTTCACACCCTGGTGCCACTGATTAATGCTCAAACCATATTTAATCCCCACAACCCTTTTTGTGAAACCTTTCAACCACTTCATGGAACTGTGCACCTCTTACATTATAATGTTTTACACAAAGGGAATCACTTTGTTGTGATAAACTTTAAGTACCGCTGTCTTCATAAGTGCATTCAGCCACCAAGAGGTATTTCGCATATTTTTGTTTATATTATGTACAGCTAGCTTTGGTCAGCTGAATTATATGCCCTTCAATAAAGTATGTTTGACATGCTCACTTAGTGCCTCGGGGACACCATTTCATGGTCACTGGCACCATGTCACATATAGATGCACTCAGAAAGCTGTGCTGCAATGCATTTTGACCTGAGAGGGATGTAATCCTCAGTTCACTTGCAGTGCACATTCAATGGACGTGATGATGCTACAAGAAACAGCTGTGATAATTACCCTTCAACCTCAGCTGAGTCAGACAAGGCGTTATCGGCAGGCCCTGGGGGGCCAGGCCCATCCATCCAGGAATTTGGCCCTCCCAGGAGAAATAATTTTTATTATTATTATGATTATGATTTAATCATTCGGAAAAAAAAGACTTTGATCATCAGGGCCCACCCATAAAAATCAAATGCCCGGCCAGTTACGTTCCTCGGCTGCCAGGACTGGCTGTGCATACCTCTGGTTGAAGCCAGTCTGTCCCCAGCCGTGAATTACTCCCAAACCATAATGGAAGCATGAGTTTTCATGACACCACAAACAGTTGGATTGTCTTTCCGACGACCCAGTTCCTTATTGAGTTCACCCATTCAAAGAATCTTGCTTTGGAAAGCAAAGGGCCCTGACTGAGAGCTGGTATCGTCTTCACACATTATGGAGTTTGTGAACCGATCCACACTTTGCTATTGGTCCTCTTGGGCTTAGAGAGACAGCAGGGAACCCCTGACAGTAAAGAGTGCTTCACAGCATCAAAGCCATTTTCTCATGCCTAACGATCTCCATGTTTGAGATCCTGAAACTGAGCCACACTCTGACAGATTAAAATCTCGCCCCCATGTCTTTTTTTCCATATTTATTCAGTTTGAAGAAAAAAAATGGTAGCATTTCTTCAGTAATTGAAGTGCATTAATGCACTACAGCTCCCAGCAAAGGAACCACTTCAAAAGTGATAATAGGCGCCCCCTGTTGAGCTGGCTGAGTATTGCCAACAGACACTGCTTGGAGGAAGATGGAGCATATCAAAACCCTGCACCATTGGCCATTGATATTTTGCTCGGTGGTTAGCCTACTCACAAGGTATTAGAAATGAATTATTATTCTGCAGGTACAGATTTAACTGGATAACTATCTGGCTTTTGCCAATAGCCAGAAAACAAAAATAATAATTTAAAAAAATGGTTTACTTGGTTAAGTATACATTGATAAAAATGTGTTTGGCACACCAGACAAATTAAAATTGTGGAGTGAGTTTATTTTAAAAAAATAAATAAGTCAGTGTTTCATAATTCATGAAACACTGAAACTGAGCTGTTGGGTATTTAAATGGGCGATAAGCAGCACACTTGATTTATATAATTAATTAGGCTACATCTGCTATGTATGAAAAAAAATTAGCGCAGGCTAGATACGACTGGAATATGTTTTATTGGCATGCTGTTTGGTAAGGTCTCTCTCTGCTCGCTCAGCCTGTTTATAACACCCCTCCACTCCCCACAAGTGAGGGATTGATGCGCCAACCTGGCACCCCCAGGTGCCAGAGCTGGTAGGAACAGGGAAGGTGAGGAGACAGAGATACGGCTGACGACGTACTGGGAGCTCATCCATAGAAAATTCATTGAAACGCATTCTGAATTTTCCCTTGCCTTTGGGGGCAGTGGGAGAGAGTGTGAACGCGCAGGTTGGGTGCATAATGGCATTTACATATCAACTCAGACTCAAGAATACAAATAAGAGGCTTTTATGGAGATTTAGAGGAGAACAAGGCCCGCTGAAACATAAGAGGAATTACTCCGTGCCACGATAATGAGTTTTAATAAATGCTTGATACCTGCAGGGGCTTGGAAGGCCTGCTTCCGCAATGTTAAATACCTCCAGACAACCTTGACACACTCGGCATCTGAAATTTGTCGGGAGCTGATACACCTCACTACCCAGAAGGATGACTGAAATGTACATTATGATGAAAAAGGGGAGGCACTGCATGCATCATTATGAATTTAGATGTTGCACATTCACACACAGGATGCATTTACTCATGGGAGAAACACATGCTGGCTTTGATCTTTAGTTACCCTGGGTCAAAAGCAACCATTCCCGCCAGAAAAGGGCTCAGTAGATCGTTGCTCAGGGGAAGGCATTGTGGAACGGCAATTTTGAAAATTACCATAAAGCTGCAGGCTAAGACTTCAGGTGGGGCCCCATTCTAATCTAGGTTAATTAAATGGCAATTACCGAGGTAGCACCTTTTCCCAGGTACAAACATAAAACTAGATTTAGCCAGTATGAATTATTTCCATATGCGGTAGAACAGACATTCAGACCTCCCTGCATCTCTGTTACAACGTATCTGTCTGTTTGTCAGTCATGGGGGATAAAGCATACCTGATTACAATGCAGTGTCACCCCCTCTTTCTTTTGTATTCTTCTCACGACAAATCAACTTCTTCCCCTTGAGGTTCTTTCTTCAGTGAGAAGAAGGGAGCAGGGTCCTTGGGTTTATTTATTTTTAAATTATTTTTGCATTAAAATAGGCAATTGGTTTGGAACCAGCCATTTAATTGGTCAATTAAGTTCTGAGGAACAACAAAACCAGCAGTCCAGGACCAGGTTTGAGATTCCTGATTTTAGACTGTTCTGTTGGAAAAAAGTCCTTTACCAGAAACCTGATATTGACAAGACATGAAAAATCAGCAATGGACTCGTATTTATTTCTTCATTAAGTTATTACCGTATTTATTTCTTCATTATCTTTTGAACATTCTTGGCCAGGTGTTTTATTGCATGATTTTATGGCTCTTTGATTGACTGAGGGGATGTCTGAAAGCCATGTTTGATAAAGCTGCGGTTGTCTGCGCTGCCAGTCGCGATGTAACTTGGCAGAAAGCCGCACACGACAGGATGTGACATATAAGAGGCGGTTCTCACCTTCCGATAAACTGCTGAAACCCATTCTTCACAGTTTGTCTTTAAATGACTCCATCTATATGAGACGGATATGACCGCAGGGCCTGCTTTCCCCATGGTGATTTTCATTTTACAGCGGCCACGTTTCTGATCAATAATACAAGACACTTCCGAAGGCGGAGAAGTGCGTATAAACTCTTCAGCGACCGCCTTCATCAGACAGAAGGTGCGGCACTGTGACCACCTGTGGTTTTTCACAGCAGTGCTTTCCTTTCAATGTCTGGAAATGAAAAATATCTAAAGCACACTTCCTAACCCCCTTTCAGATGGTATACCCATGGCTATGAATTTACATCAGACACAAAAATCCATTTGAGGCTGACAGAAGCATAAGATCCCATGTCCTGAGAAGACTCTGGGGGGTTTTTCACCGTCTACTTATCTCGTGCTGTAAAAGTAACTGGTGTATCTCGTTTATGGCCTTCTGTGTGCTTGTGTTCCATTGTGTATTTTGAGTCAGTAAGTAAGCACTTAAGTTGCCTTTATTTCACCATGTAGGACCATGTTGCCTTTTAACTGTCGACCTGGGGAATCAAAGTGGAAAGGCAGTGCAAGGGGCTTGTGTTGTCTGTCGGATTTATGGGTATTATTGGCAGCTGGTTGAAGAGACCCAGACAACGTGCATCCCATCAGAAACAGTTAAAAACCTGCGTGATAACATTCCGTGAAGTAAACCTGTTGTGAAGCAAGGGGTGAATAAACGCCTTAATTACTACATATTCATGAATTGTATGGTCTTTTCATCCCATGTGTATGTGGGTGTTCTCCACTCAGACTTCCATCCAAAATTGTTTGGGTTTATTTAATGGGAAAAGTTTAAGCAAAACATCAGGCAGACAAAACAAATGGTTGCTGATTTCAAAATGTGAAATGATAAACCATCTTAACACACTCAGTGACCCGAGGCAGAAATTGCTGAATCCTGTCAATATTTACAGCTTCTCATTGATGAAGAGTCAGAATGGATGACAGACCGATGTTGTGTTCAGCAAAACCAATACAGAATTTATTTTTTAGATCGTAAAAAGTTGTCCTTCAAGGAGTGCAGAAAAATATATACACTATATATTTTTTTTGTTTTGTTTTGTTTTATCAGAGTGCCATCACCAGCATTATGTTTTATGCATTAAGGTGCCCGATAGGGAGTGTAAACAAAAACGAAATGCAGAATCGATAAATTGATGGAGACAGTGAGATAGATGTTTGACAGGCGCTGTGATGCATCTGAAATTGTGGAGGATAGGCAGGCGCCCAGTCAAAGTCATCCCATCACACCAAACTCCAAGTCCTCTCCCAGAACTAATGTGACAGCAGAGCCTTTCTAGCAGGTAGTTTCACCGAAGTGCTCCACTGAAGGACTTAAGTGCTCAATCCCACCCACAGCTATAAGGCCTACTATTACCACAGTACAGTTGAACAATCAGATATTTAAAGGTTACAACATATCTGCAGGGAGCAGACTTGCCTTAAGTATAGATGGACTTAAAAAAAATGCAGCACTGATATTATGTGGGATTCAAGTCATTAGATTTGATAGATAGTTGATTCATTTGTTTGCAAGATGGAACATTGCATTGTTTTGCTTGTCTTTGCTTGGCCTTCATCTTCTCGTGTATTGCTTGAAAAGGAATTTGCTCCCTTCAGGATTTGTGTCTGTTGTGCGGTGCTATGCAAATTTAGCAGTCCTTCAATTCCCATTCCTAATTGCCATTTGGCTTCAGGCCTGAATATTGTCTGTTGATTGTTTACTTCTTGTGAAATGAACAGATATTAAAAAGTAAAACACATAGATGCCCAGACATAAAGAAAGAATACATGGACAAATTCTCATCTCAGGATGCATAATGGCGTCTCCATACTTAAAAGTTGTTTCATTGTCAGGTGCAACTTGTTTAAGTCCTTAACCTTAGCCATCTTTTCTTCTGTGTAAGCAGATAAATATGCACTGTTATATTAAAGTGTAAAGTACTCAGGATTTTGCATCGTGCATAGCCACCTACATTACAACCAATAGGTTATACTTGCTTCACATCCTTCAACCACAGAGCAATTTGTGGGGGCCGCACTTAAAATGATGAAACTGGGAAACTCAAGGGGCGACAGCGGGGAAGTTGAATGGCATGATTATGAATCCAAGGCCTGCCAGTTTGAGCATGCTGTTTAAAAGCCAGTCTGGGACTACAGGAACAGCACCTTTATCACAACGTGGACATCTAAAGAATAAAATATGATTTCCTTTATTAAGAGTTTTTCATTAAACATTCAACTACTTGCTTTATGTCGTGTTTAGGACACATGAATGCACACATGCTGGAAATCATAGAATTATATGAGTTATTAGATTATTAAATAATTACAATTATTTATTGTTTTCTTGAAATAAGAGGGTATGATTCACTGTCAAACTTGACAAACCTGATTCTCCTCATTTTGAAATCAATGCATCAACAAGTTCATGATGAATTCATTAGTTGATAACTTACTCATACTGAGTACAGTTTGAGAATGTTATTTAAAGAGTAACTCCACCAAAAATCTTGATTTGATGTCCCCCCCCCCATTTTAAAAATAAGAACTTCTGTAATCATTGACAAAACCAACTTGGAGCATCCATTCTACAAGTCTGCATCCCATCTTTAAACAGGCATATTATACGTTAAATTAAAAATGCTCATTGCCAAAATAACCCCTCGAAAAAACAATGTAGTTTCTAAGCAGTTAAGATGCATTATCTATCATCAAAAGGTCATCAAAAGGTTAAAAAGAATCTTATGTAGCACTCTGATTGAAACACTGGATTTCACCTTTTAAATTAAAGATTTTATCCTGAAACTTGCCTTGGTGCAGATAGAAAAGTTTCACTTATTGAGGACTTTTCCTGCAAATTACAGAAATTATCTTTCATTCTGCAAGCAAAGACAGAGGAAGTGGAATGGCCAAGACAGCATTTAATCACTTAATATAATCTTGCAAGTAAGTTTCTGCCTTTAAACAAATGTAATTATCTTGCATTTATGATTTATGTTTAACAACCAAGCACAACTCAGTGTTTCTTAATTAATTGGTGCATTTTTAATATATTGTGTCAACAGATTACAGCCTGGTTTCTGTGACCTGAGGTTTCAATTGAAATGTAGACGGTGGAGTTGACTCCAAGGCTATGGATTTCATCATCTTGTTACCTTGATTTGTTTTCTTCAGCAAGTTAGAGGGCCAATGTGTAGGATCCACGAGGGTTGGCCAGTCTGGACCCGAAATGCAGAGGATGTTTCTGGTTTTTGCTCCACTCAAACCCCTAACCATGTAACCTTATTAAGGATGAATCTGGTTGAAAGCAGATGGCCATAGCTATGGAGGAAGTTTCACCTGTCAGGCTTTGGATATTCAGGCTCAAGCACTAAATAACTATGCAGACAGATTGAACAAAAAAATCCAAAAACCTACCTGTTGCCTACCCTTGCATTGGCTGTTTTGTAGTCACTTGAGGTCAGAGGACCTCAGTTTCCTGTGTTCTGGATTTTGCTATGAATGCCCTTGGTGTTTTGAGGAGGACTACAGAACACAAAAATTCAGAGCAATTTGTCAAACGGTATTATTTTAGCACTGAGGCAGCTGAAAAGCGTGAAAAACGATAAACTTCTGTCGGTCTTGTCTATCTCCGCCATGAAGAGTTTCAATAGCAGACTCAAGATAACCCTTGATATTGTTGTCCCAGTACAAATGAAAAAGATTTCATTCCAACAGAAGGCTCCATGGAGAAATGGATAAATAAGTCAGCTGAAACAAAACAGAATGAGAGCTGAGCAGAAATGTAAAAAGGCAATGATATGATGATATTCTTACAAAATCAACATTCGGTAGCTCTGTGAAGGATTTAAGGTCGTCTTTTAACATTTGAGAAGTGATTATCAGGATATCCTCTTGATAAAATAAACTGCCTGATTAATCCAGTTCTAGCTTCTGCTTTTCAGTATATTGTACTCCTCATCAAAACAAACTGGAAGACAGACATTGACACACACATCATTTATGTGATGGCATCCCATTTTTATTTTTATTATTATTATTGTTATTATTATTATTATTATTATAATAAGCCCAACAACATCATCTAGTGGACATGACACCAAAGAGGAAATGTATGAATGCATAGCAGGAAGTGTTTGACAGAGGTTTTGTGAGGACATGCCTACAGTGGGAGAGGGTACATGTGCCTGTGTGGTGGCACTTGGTTGGAGGGTACTTATCGCAGCCGCTGTACCCTCGCACACAATGCGTCCTGCTCTACACACACGCCCCAATGTAACAAAGCTTTAATTATACACTCATTATGTTTAATAAAGACTGCCCTGTGAGTAAGAGCATCTGTGAAATGATAATGATGTTTGCTGAGGTTTTGTGGGAGTGCAGGAACGCTGTGGGTCTGTGTGACTAAGTGCTGTGGGAGCTTACAAGATAAGGTTTTGTGGGTACAATCACGGGGGTGACACAGATCTGTTTGGTGGCATAATAAAACAGGTACCCTGTTTTATAATAAAAAAAAAAAAGAATGAGTTAATGATCATGACAATAATAACAATACAAATTGTTGTTGTTATTGTAACAACAACAACTTTGTTTTTAAAGCTCTATTCATATGGAAGATTCAAAGCATGACCTCGCACATATTACAGGGACATGTGAGGTGTGTTGGGGATGTGTATGTGTTACATGTGTGGTCGCAGGTGGTAACATGTTGTAGGAGCTGACAGACGAGCTTCTGTTGGGACCGTAAATTTGGAAGCACCAGAAATTGTTGTTGCATGGTGGAATGGTAAGGTTTTTTGGGGACACTTGTCGTGGGAGGGGACAACCATGAGTGTGACTCAGGTTTTGTGGGGACACAAGTCTGGGGGCGAGGTCCATAAGAAGGCTCAGCTTGGCTGACACTCTCTGTATTTGCGGGGGAGACTGACAAGAGGCAGAATGGAAATGATTGCACACAAATGTTTAATCTCCCTTTTGAATGTATGTCATTATCAATCAAACCCCACCAGTCAGATTTACTCTCTCTTCATACTTCCTCGTATATATTCAATAACCATTCTGGCTCTCAGGCAGGCTTCACAGTCAGCATATTATTCATTTCATAAGCTTGTTTGTATATTCATCCAGCTTAGAGGGGGATACCTTTACACATTTTCAATTTCTGAAATGCCCCCAAGAGTGCCTATTGTTCTCACAATATTCCATGACAAGGATAATCCGGCACTCCTAGGTTTTCAATTGTGTTCGGAACTTCGCATAGAAACGAAATGGGTCTCTCCCATCGAGCAGGCAAGATGGGGGGAAAAAGTGTGCAACCAAAGAAAATATGAAAAGTTTGAAATCATCAATAAATTATGTATAAGCCTCATCTTTATAGAAGCACTTCTCACACGTGGTAATTATTTTTTAAAACTCAGTCCCTTCAACCAAAAGTAGTTGTTTGTTTTGTAGTTTCATTCTAAAGTAAGCTTTCAATTGTTTTACTTCCCATTGGCATGTGCTAATATGTAATTGTTAATTACGACACAATTACTGAGCTCGCAGTTTTACATTTTATCTTGATAATATATTATATATTAAAATAACTGTCTATATGGGGATGTTAAGCAATTATATATTTATATTCCCAAAACAGAAATACTCATGGAATCAAAAATACACATTGATAAATATTCAATACATGCAGTGTTGTCAGTCTGCTGTGTTGTGATGAGTGAAATATTTGTACTTTGGAGAATGGAAAAATAAATTAAATTTGTGGAAATGAAATGATTGCCAGAATAATAACCTCAAAACAGTGTCTTCCAAATGTGAATAAACACATTTGTTTTGTTTTTTTTTATCTCTCAAATCCAAGTGACCGGGGCCATTTTATAAGAAAGAAATAATGAATTCAATTCAAAGAGAAAACTGACTTTGATCCAGCCATGAGACATCACTGTCCCCAACCAAAAAGAACCCAGGATAAACAAATGACAAATTGTATCTTCTGTGACCGACTCATCAATAAAATGTGGTGAGATCAAACATGGATTTTTCTTTTCATTCGTTTTTTATTCAACCTTCATTTTAACCAAGAAAAAAAAATTGATTTCAAAGGGGGACATACAAAAAAATACTATATAAAAACAAAGAAAGTCAGCTGTCAGGATAAGATTCTTGTGATAATTAAAGCAATACATTACAATTAAGTCAACGCACAGGAAAACATACAGTTCTCAGAACGATAATAAAATCAGGGATTGAGAGCATTTCACAGAACCGTCCACGAAACTCACTGACCTTTACTGGAGTGAGTGTCTATGGGAGAGCGTGAAATATACACATTTATCATCGATCACATTTGTGAATCATTTTTCGGTTTTACCCATTATCCACAAAAATATTTGGATCAGATTGCACCCATTTTTTTCTCGGATAAAACCGATACATTCTCAGATGATAACATTTTGGCATTTAGTAGACTATCTTATCCAGAGTTAAATTACGTGGTTTACACTTCTATACACTACCCATGTGTGCAGCTGGATACACACTGAAGCATTACATTTGCAGATACACTCATCCCGAGTGACTTTCAACTCAAAGTGCATCAAGTCGGGAATGAGAGTGCTAAAAGACCCAGAGAGGGGCAAAAGTCCCAAGTGCCTGTGAGGATAGCATAAGCATCGACTTAAAAGCTGTTAACGACGTGTTGAAGAAACAACAAAAAAGCAATTTAGGTTAAATACCTTGCGCAAGGATACAACAGTGCCCTTCCAAGGAATTAAACCTGCAACCTTGGAGTTACAAGCCCAGCTCCATTATCATTATACTGCACTGCTGTGGTATAAGAAATTAAATATATGGGGGGAAAAAAAAAGCGGTCTTTGACCATACAGTGTGTTATTTGATCACATAAATCAAACAACCCATGCCAGCCCCTCACATAAGATGCCAATGGGCCCTGGCCCAGAGTTTGAGAACCTCATGTCTAATGTGTCCAATACCATGGATCTCTCTGACCAGGAGTGGACACCACTGTGATACAGACCACACAAGCATTCATAAATCCCAGCAGGGAAACAGACGTTGGGTCTGATGAAAGAGGCTCCCGTGGATTCAAATGAACGTCAGCAGGATGAAATGGCTGAATACGCTGATGCTGCACAGCTGGCCTTGATAATCTCTGGCTCTAGTGGACCACGGCATTGAGAGGTTTTCATTCTAGCCAGGCACTTAACCACCTGATTCCAATGATCATCATCTTAATTGAACCGATTTAGCCTCTTTCACCAGTCGCAAGTGTACTGGCTGTTTGAAGAGAGATGGAAAATCCGCCCCATTAAGGCATATTGTACACGATTGTTTAAATGCCATTAAATTAGCTGTGTTCAATATTTAACATGGGCATGGACTCATTGAATAAGGCATAAGGTTACGAGTTGACTTTTACCAAAAGACTGTGTTTTATTCTCTCTTGCAGAGGTATTGATAGAGAAAGCTTGAGCATTTTCAGCTGTCAATACACCCTTTCAACACCAAAGAGTAATATAAAGTGTCACTTATGATCATAATTATTTATTACCCCAATATTTTCATGAATTTGTGATGTCCTCTGGAAGCAGAAAAGTTTGCCCAATTCCAATGCTTTAGAATTACTGAAGTAATTAAATAAGCAGTAGATATGATTTTACAAACACTTTGAAATAATAGTTTGATGGACATTAATCTAGGATTAACAACTGAGCGAAAAGTGCCCCCCTTCAATATTTCATTTAAGGTCAGTAGTTTTTGATTGAGAGAGGTTGTGATCTGGCCTGTCGCTGCAAAAGCCCACAGGCAATTGTTTCTTCATAGAGATGGGAATCACATGGCCACTTTGAGACTGAACATGAAAATAGTGAAAACTTTTTATTATTTTTTGCCCTGGAAATAGGTGATAAGGACTGATTTCTGTCACAGTTTCCATGGGTGATTATGCCTCAGTGTCTGTGAAATAACCTTTTCACTTTCAGCCCTCACAATTTGTTGAGAGTGGCTGCCAGTGGAGAGCTTTTCTTTGTATGGGCCGGGACTCAGCACTCAGAAAATGGAAGTACAAGAGTCAAAACATTAAATGCCATGTTTTACTTCGACAAACTTATATAAAATATCTTGCAAAACGAAAACAGGCTCAGCTAGCACACATAACAGTGTTTGGGCTGTTTACAGATACCTCGATCATATTTTTTCATTATAAGAGGCAAACCCACATTCAGGGGACGCTGTCCACATCAGAATGTCCGCACTCATGGTAAGGGGCCAAATGAGCAGGTTGGTCACATGTACCTCCAGTCCAAAGTGCTATCAGTGTGATTCTCCCTGATGGAGTTAAAGGAATTATGAGGAACAGGAGTTTGCAGCAGGGTAACAAAAAACCTTGTTGTTTAAAAACCTTGTTTATAAGGCTGGTTGAGTGTATGCTTGTGTTTATGTTTTGCTTAACGTTTATTGTGCATCTTAAAACCAAAATGAAGAAAACCTGAAATGAACAACTCAATAGCAACAACACCAGACTCAAAGAATAGCTTGAGCACTTCCAGCATCTGGGGCGAGTCCACCATTTCCTCTTTGGATTTTGGAAGTTGCCTGGTGGGAAAATCCGAGTAACTGAGTATGACCATTCACTCAACCAACTGATTCTAATCAGCACAACTCCTCACCCAGGTCGATGAGCTAATTAGTCAAACCGCCTGGTTTACTGAATGTGCAGAACAAATACAAAGTAAGAATTTTACTTTGTTTTCTACCTCTGGAAGTTGACTGGCCCATGGGTCTGCTCGTGTTGACCTCATACCTTTGGTGGATAGACCATAAGTGCACACATCTTGACATCTTCAATCGCGATGGCTGAAATGAGGTTCCATGAACTCCACCAGGCTGGAGCTACACTCAGCTGTCAATCATTGACATAAAAATGTTCTTCAGTCCACAGCCAGTGCAATCATTGGTCTTCTGAGTGACTGATGCTATGTTGGGGCTCCACCCATTTTTTTTTCAATGAAACCTCACTGCCCCAACACTCGTCTCAGAGACCAGGTTGTAACAGTATGTATATTGAGGGGTGGGATCCCTCAATGGTTGGATTGACTGTTTGGATGTTAGAATGCAGATGGAGCACTTTAGGATTAAAGTGCTTTTATTCGCCAATAGAATTAATTTTGCTTGCTGCTATTGATTTGTAATGAGCAATTAAGTCTCATTATCGATTCTTCATGGCTCATGAAGAATTGATTCCAATGTGGAATGAAATGGAGACTTGCAAAAGAGTTGGCTTTGGCCTGGCTGTATGTAAAAATGTCTCTCCTGGTGTATTGAAGTGAAGAGCATACAAGCTGACCAATGACATCCCCACTGAAGAGGCTTCAAGGCAGTGCTGTCGAATGTGCTTGTGCCACAAAAGCACTGGTTCCCAGTGCGCTGACATGCCCCGTGGTGCGATCTCAGAACCAGTCTGCGCCGGTGACGACCGCGTAGTGGTGGCCCTGCAGGTAGGCCGATAATTGGCCGCAGTGTCAGCCTCGGTCAGCAGTCCTGTCTCCTCTCATCTCACTAAAGACGACTCTGCTGGTCAGTCATGTACCCGGAGGCTACTAGTGCCAGCTGAAAGTTACAATGTAGAAGTTTACATCTCTGTCGCCTGACTAATGACTGCATGGCTCAGCTTGTGGTCATAAGACTGAAATAAAGCATCTACAAGATAGCACACACACATAGGGGAATACTCCCACTTGTCTGCACTTTAAAAATTCAGATAAAGAATTCGTCATCGGGGAACTGTGAGTGATACTATTTTTCTATTTCAAAAAAGGAAAAACTAACTGGACATGAGATATGGGTTGAAACATTGCTGTAAGGTTAGCCACAGAAGCCAGAAAAGAGATTGAACGGACAATGTCCTTGATGTTTAGTGACACTGTTTCATTGGTTGCACTCTGTACAGTTTGGGCAGGCCCTCAGAGATATGCATCACGAATGGAACCGTGACTGATGCTGAAAACGCCGAGAGAGACAGACAATACATTATGTATCCACTCATTCATTTTGGGCCAAAAAAGAAACCTGTGTTTGCCAACTGTCCTTTCATTAACATGCACTCAGCAGAATGGCATTCTGCTCAATTTCATATGTAAATAAGCACTTTGATTTTCATGTAGGATGTACATGAAATAGGCAGGGATAAGCAGAAATTATGCATAAATCACCCCGGCTTGAATGTGGTGTTATTCATCTTGAGCTTCAAGATTTGGACCCTACATTTCCGGAGCTATTTTGCATCCATAATTGGGCTTTGGCTGATCATTTGTCAATTTAAAGATGCAGAAAGTTTTGTAAAGAATGAATTGGGAATTTCAGTTACACTGAAACTGAAGCTCAAAAAACATGTGAGCTCGTACCGGTACATTTTACAGAATTTAACCACACAAATAAAGTTTTGGAAATATTAAATATTGATATTTAATGCAGGTGGAAACAGTATATGGCCAGTGTTCTGCAAATGCTTGGAAAAAACGATCATCGAAGGTCAGCTATGACAATCTGAGAAAATTTAGATTTAACGCAAGCGAGCCATGACAGAAGACAACACAGTGATATGGAGGTTTTCAGAGAATCTGGCTCAATGTGCCTTTAAAGGAACACCACCTGATCAAAAACAAACAGTGAAAACAGTAGGGAGTGTGGATAAACCATCAGAAAGAGACAGATATCCCCCACCTGCGTTCCTGGAACCTGCTGTGAGCGCAGGTGTGCCCGACAGCTGTGTGCGTCTTTCATGACTCAGTGCTGTGAGTCTGGTTTGGAGCGATCCTTCATTCTCAGACAAGAGGCAACTTGCTGATTTCTTCAGGAATAAAAATGAGCATAACTGCATTTTGCATTCCTTACAATAATACGGCACATTATGTATGCACAAGTGTGCTCTGAAGCTAGCGTACAACTATGAAAGCAATGCTAGCATGATGTTTAGCTCTAATTGGGCCTTGTAGGGCCTACAGCCAGATTTGATATTCTCCTCATCTTTGTCTTTTCTCAAGGGAGCTGTGAAAATGTGAAAAATTAAAATCTCATCATAACATCCGATTAAGCAGTAGTGCAGTAAATAATATGAAATCGCAAAGTATGGTGTAAACTTTATCCTCCCTGAGACTGACTGAGGCTGGCATGGAAGACTGTTGTCACAATGATGGCTTGGCCTCTTGCAGTTGCCCTGCTGTTACTCATTTCTGCCAGGAGGGGGCAGCACTATATTCCCTTATTTCTTTTACCTGATAGAACAATGAAGCTTTGTTTGGGTAAAAATGCAAATAGAATTACTTATGTGCAGGTGATGAGAGTGTGATAGCTTTGAGTTATCTGCACTCAATTTTGTTCAGACATGGGAGACATGTTGAGGATGAACTCTGCATTGCAATGCACTGTTATTATATCACAGGAATTAAATGTCTGTGTCATTCTGTAATTCTTATTTATGAAATTTCAGTGGAACTTGAAAAGTGTGTTTTCCCCTTTTTTCTGCTTTTAAAGTTTTGTTCATGTTTAAAGGTTCTTGAAGTATATTATCCTAATTGTAAGTGTCTATCATGTAATTAAACACACTGACAAAATAATTCTCTTTGAGAGTGTGAAGGAGTGGCCCTTCCCTGAAGTTTTTCCATTGATTAATTGTACCCAATTAAGAAATTGGCAACACCTGATTGAGTGAAGTCAGGTGTAATTGGTTGTGAAGCCTTTAAAAGTGGCAACAGGAGAATAGAAAGAGGGGTTGGAAGGACTGCCACTTGTATGTGCTTGTGTTTTTAAAATAAATTATTGATTTTACCAAGTTGATTTTACTCAGTTGTTTTTAAGCCTTTTACAGAGAGACATGTGTATGAGGTTTGAATGCAAAAGTATTCATTTTATTTTATTCTGCCCTTGTGTATAACCCCCTTACCCTCAATTTTACAGAAGTTTTTAACTTAATCCCTTTACCCGCGATTCTACACCAGTGTTTAACCAACCCCCTTATTCACGATTCTACCCGTGTTTAACCCCCTCACTCACCATTCTGTTTTACCCTCCAACCCATTATTCTACCCCAGTGTTTAACCCCTGTTCCCGCTCTTCTTCCACAGTGTTTAACCCCCATACTTAATATTCTTCCCCAGTGTTTAACCCCCCATCCCACTATTCTACACCCATGTTTTTGCCCCAACCCAGTCTTCTACCCCAGTGTTTTACCCTCCTAACCAGTATTCTACCCCAGTTTTTAACCCCACAACCTACGATTCTACCCCAGTTTTTTACCCTCCTACCCACCATTTTACCCCAGTGTTTCACCCCCTTATCCGCTATTCCACACCAATGTTTAACCCCCTCACTCACTATTCTACCCCAGTGTTTTACCCTCTGACTCGCTATTCTACCCCAGTGTTTCACCCCCTTATCTGCTATTCCACACCAATGTTTAACCACCTTACTCACTATTCTACCCCAGTGTTTAACCCCCTTACTCCCTATTCTACTTCATTGTTTTAGCCCCTTCCTCACTTTTCTACCCCAGTGTTACGCACAATTCCATCCTCACTATTCTACCCCGCCTCTTCTACCCCAGTGATTCTACCCCAGTTTTTTTAACCCCAGTGTTTCCCCTTATTATTCTACACCAGTGTTTTACCCTCCTAGCTATTTACCCCAGTGTTTCTATCTCATTGTTTAACCACCTTACTCACTATTCTTTTACTCCCTATTCCCATTGTTTGGCCCTTCCTCACTTTTCTACCCCAGTGTTAAGCCCCCCTTACGCACAATTCCATCCTCGTGTTTAACCCCCCAAAACACAATTCTACCCCGGTGTTTAACCCCTTTTCCCGCTCTTCTACCCCAGTTTTTAACCGCCCAACCCAGTTTTCTACCCCAGTGTTTTACCCTCCTACCCACGATTCCACCCCAGTGTTTCAGCCCCTTTCTCACTCTTCTACCCCAGTGTTAAACCCCTGTTCCCACTTTTCTACCCCAGTGTTTAACCCTCTTATTCATGATTCTATTCTTGTGTTTTACTACCTTACTCTCTATTATCCCCCAGTGTTTAACCCCCTTACTCACCATTCTGTTGCAGTGTTTGACCCCCTAAATCACTGTTATACCCCAGTATTTTACCTCCCAACCCACTATTCATCCCCAGTTTTTTTAACCCCCACCCCACTTTTCCACCCCAGTGTGTAACCCCCTTACTTACTTTTACACCCCAGTGTTTTACCCCCCAACTCACGATTCTTCCCCGGTGTTTAACCCCCCAACCCACAATTCTACCCCAGTGTTTAACCCTCTTACTCACTGGTCTACTCCAGTGTGTAACCCCCCAACCCACTATTCTACCCCAGTGTTTAACCCCCTGACTCACTCTTCTCCCCCAGTGTTTAACCCCCTTACTCACTCTTCTCCCCAGTATTTAACCCCTTACTCACTGTTCTATGCCAGTGTTTAACCCCCACCCACTATTCTACCCCAGTGTTTAATCCCTCAACCCAATATTCTACCCCAGTGTTACACCCACTTACTGACTGTTGTACCCCAGTGTTTCACCCCTTTACTCACAATTCTACCCCAGTGTTGAACCCCCTTTTTTCATATTTTACCCCAGCTTTTAACCCCCTTACCCACTTTACTACCCTTGTGTTTAACCCCCTAACCCACTGTTCTACCCCAGTGTTTACCCCCCTTACTCACTATTCTGCCACAGTATTTAACCACTCAACCCGTGATTGAACCCCAGTGTTTAACCCTCTTATTCACTATTCTACCCCAGTGTTTAACCCCCTTACTTAATATTCTGCCTCAGTGTTTAACCCCTGAACCCACGATTCTGACCCAGTGTATCACCCTCCTACCCACTATTCTATCCCAGTGTTTAACCCCTGGACCCACGATTCTACCCCAGTGTATCACCCTCCTACTTACTATTCTACCCCAGTATTTAAACCCCTTACCCACTATTCTACCCTCGTGTTTAACCCCCTTACTAGCTGTCTTACCTCAGTGTTTTACCCCCTTACCCAGAGTTCTGCCCTCGTGTTTAACCCCCCACCCCACAATTCTACCCCTGTGGTTAACCCCCTTTCACACTCTTCTACGCCTGTGTTTCACCACCCAACCCACAATTCTACCCCAGTGTTTAACCCCCTTACTCACTATTCTTGCCCAGTGTTTAACCCGCTTTCCCACAATTCTACCCCAGTGTCTAACCCCCTTTCCCATAATTCTACCCCAGTGTTTAGCTCATATACCCACAATTCGACCCCAGAGATTAACCCCCCTACCCACCATTCTACCCCAGTGTTTAACACCCTTACTCACTCTTCTCCTCCAGTGTGTAACCCCCCCA
This sequence comes from Albula goreensis, assembly GCA_022829145.1. Lineage (NCBI taxonomy): Eukaryota > Metazoa > Chordata > Actinopteri > Albuliformes > Albulidae > Albula > Albula goreensis. Next base: position 6,507,315 of record CM040751.1, read on the forward strand.
TCCCACAATTCTTCCCCAGTATTTAACCCTCTCCTTCAATTCATTATTCTGTCCCAGTGTTTTCCCCCCTTCCTCGACCTGGTCTTTGTGAGGAATTGCTGCTCCTCTGATCTTTTGGTGACCCCTGTTCATCCATCTGACCATCATTTCATCTCTTTCTCTCTCCCTCTGCCTCCCCTTTCCCCCTCATCTGCCTCCACCCGTCTGTCTCTGTGCGTCGTAATCTCCGCTCCCTGTCTCCCTCCTCCCTTGCATCTGCAACCCTTGCTTCTCTCCTCTCCCCACTGATTCTGCATCTTCCTCTCTCCTCTCCTCGCAATCTTCAGCTCTCTGTCCTCTCATCTCCAAGCCAGCATGTTCCTCTCCTCCGAGCCCATGGATGACTGACATCCTCCGTATCAGCAGGGCCAAGCTTCGGGCAGCTGAGAGGAGGTGGAGGAAATCCAGGGTGCCTTCTGACCTCTCGTCCTATAAGTCTCTCCTCACTGCTTTCTTCTCTTCTATGTCCTCCGCAAAAGCTAATTTCTTTCAATCCAAGATTCATAACTCCTCGTCTAATCCTCGTCAGCTATTCTCCCTTCTCTCCTCTCTCCTCTCACCTCAGCCCCCTCCTCCCCAACCTCAATCCTCCTTCTCTGCAGATGACTTTGCATCTTACTTTGTTGGTAAGATTGCAGACATCTGCAACACCTTTCTGCCTGTCTCTCCCCCTCTTCCCTCTTCCCCCTCATCACCTTCCTTGTCCTTTTCCACCTTCTCCCCTCTTACCGACACTGAGGTCTCCAAGCTTCTCTTTTCCCATCGTCCTACCACCTGTGCTCTTGATCCCATTCCTTCATCCCTCCTCCAGACTATCACCCCAGCCATCCTCCCATTCATCACCCACCTTGTAAACTCCTCCTTGTCTACTGGTTGCTTCCCCTCTTCCTTCAAGCGGGCTCACATCACCCAGCGACTGAAGAAAACCACCATGGACCCCTCTGTAATCCATAGCTACCGCCCTGTGTCCCTTCTCCCTTTCCTCTCCAACACTCTTGAGCGTGTTGACTCTAATCAACTGTCTCTCTTCCCTTCTCAGAATAGCCTGCTGGACCCCCACCAGTCTGGCTTCAGACCCGGTCACTGGACTGAGACTGCACTTCTCTCGGTAAGTGAATCTCTCCACACTGCACGGACTGCCCCCCATTCTTCCATTCCGATCCTCCTGGACCTATCGGCTGCCTTCGAAACATTCAACCACTCCATCCTCCTGTCCAGGATACTGCCCCCACAGGGCCCCCACAGGACCCCCTCATACTCAGTCACCCTGCCCCCACAGGGCTCCCACAGGGCCCCCTTCATACTCAGTGACCCTGCATCCACAGCACCCCCTCATACTCAGTGACCCTGCCTCCACAACACCCCCTCATACTCAGTGACCTTGCCCCCACAGGACCCCCACAGGACCCCCTCATCCTCAGTGACCCTGCCTTCACAGGACTCCCACAGGACCCCCTCATACTCAGTAACCCTGCCCCCACAGGGCTCCCACAGGGCCCCCTCATACTCAGTGACCCTGCCCCTACAGGACCCCCTCATACTCAGTGACCCTGCCCCCACATGGCCCCCACATGGCCCCCACAGGGCCCCCTCATACTCAATGACCCTGCCCCCACAGGGCCCCCCAGGACCCCATCATCCTCAGTGATCCTGCCCCACAGGGCCCCCACAGGACCCTCATCCTCAGTGACCCTGCCCCCACAGGGCCCCACAGGACCCCCTCATACTCAGTGACACTGCCCACAGGGCACCCAAAGGACCCCCTCATACTCAGTGACCCTGCCTCCACAGGATCCCCACAGGGCCCCTCATACTCAGTGACCCTACCCCCACATGGCCCCCACGGGACCCCTCATACTCAGTGACCCTGCCCCTACAGGGCCCCCACAGGACCCCACAGGACCCCCTCATCCTCAGTGACCCTGCCCCCACAGCCCCCAGAGGGCCCAGTCTTACTCAGTGATACTGCTCCCACAGGATCCCCACAGGACCCCCTCATCCTCAGAGATACTGCCCCCACAGGGCCCCCACAGGACCCCCTCATCTTCAGTGACCCTGCCCCCACAAGGCCCCCAGAGGTCCCCCTCTTACTCAGTGATACTGCCCCACAGGGCCCCACAGGACCCGCTCATACTCAGTCACCCTGCCCCCACAGGGCCCCACAGGACCCCCTCATACTCAGTGACCCTGCCCCCACAGGACCCCCTCATCCTCAGTGATACTGCCCCCACAGGGCCCCCCACAGGACCCCTCATCCTCAGTGACCCTGCCCCCACAAGGCCCCCAGAGGGCCCCCTCTTACTCAGTGATAGTGCCCCACAGGATCCCCACAGGACCTCCTCATCCTCAGTGATACTGCCCTCACAGGGCCCCCACAGGACCCCCTCATCTTCAGTGACCCTGCCCCCACAAGGCCCCCAGAGGGCCCCTCCTACTCAGTGATACTGCCCACAGGGCCCCCCACATGACCCCCTCATACTCAATCACGCTGCCCCCACAGGGCTCCCACACGGCCCCCTCATACTCAGTGACCCTGCCCCCACAGGACCCCCTCATACTAAGTGACCCTGCCCCCACATGGCCCCCACAGGGCCCCGTCATAGTCAGTCACCCTGCCCCCACAGGGCCCCACAGGACCCCCTCATACTCAGTGACCCTGCCCCCACAGGGCCCCCACAGGACCCCCACAGGACCCCCTCATCCTCAGTGACCCTGCCCCCACAAGGCCCCCAGAGGGACCCTCTTACTCAGTGATACTGCCCCCACAGGGACCCCACAGGACCCCTAATACTAAGTCACCCTGCCCCCACAGGGCTCCAGGGCCCCCTCATGACCCTCAGTGACCCTGCCCCCCACAGGACCCCTCATACTCAGTGACCCTGCCCCCACAGGCCCCACAGGGCCCTCATACTCTGTGACCCTGCCCCTCAGGGCCCCCACAGGACCCCCTCATCCTCAGTGATACTGTCCCCACTGGACCCCCACAGGACCCCCTCATCTTCAGTGATACTGCCCCTCAGGGCCCCCACAGGACCCCCTCATCCTCAGTGACCCTGCCCCACAGGATGCCCAAAGGACCCCCTCATCCTCAGTGACCCTGCCTCAGTGAGCCCCCGCCCCTCATACTCAGTGACTCTGCCTCCACTGGACCCCCTCATACTCAGTGACCCTGCCCCCACAGGATCCCCACAGGGCCCCCTCATACTCTGTGACCCTGCCCCTCAGGGCCCCAGGACCCCCTCATCCTCAGTGATACTGCCCCCACTGGCCCCCACAGGACCCCTCATACTCAGTGACCCTGCCCCCACAGGACTCACTGAGTGAGGGTCCTGTGGGGCAGTGACATGCCCCACATGGGCCCCACAGGGCCCCCTCATACTCAGTGACCCTGCCCCCACAGGACCCCCTCATACTCAGTGACCCTGCCAGCATAGGATCTCCACAGGACCTCCTCATCCTCAGTGACCCTGCCCCACAAGGCCCCTAGAGGGCCCCTCTTACTCAGTGATACTGCCCTCACAGGTCCCCCACAGGACCCCCTCATACTCAGTCACCCTGCCCCACAGGGCTCCCACCGGGCCCCCTCATACTCAGTGACCCTGCCCCCAGAGGACCTCGCTCAGTGACCCTGCCCCCATGCCCCCACAGGGCCCCTCATACTCAGTGACCCTGCCCCCACAGGATCCCCACAGGACCCCTCATCCTCAGTGATACTGCCCCCACAGGGCCCCCACAGGACCCCCTCATCCTCAGTGACCTTGCCCCCAAGGGCCCCAGAGGGCCTCCTCTTACTCAGTGATACTGCCCCCACATGGCCCCCACAGGACCCCCTCATACTCAGTGACCCTGCCCCCACATGGCCCCCACAGGGCCCCCTCATACTCTGTGACCCTGCCCCACAGGGCCCCCACAGGACCCCCTCATCCTCAGTGATACTGTCCCCACTGGACCCCACAGGACCCCTCATCTTCAGTGATACTGCCCCACAGGGCCCCCACAGGACCCCCTCATCCTCAGTGACCCTGCCCCCACAGGGCCCCCACAGGACCCCCTCTTACTCAGTGATACTGCCCCCACAGGGACCCCACAGGACCCCCTAATACTAAGTCACCCTGCCCCACAGGGCTCCACAGGCCCCCTAATGCTCAGTGACCCTGCCCCCACAGGACCCCTCATACTCAGTGACCCTGCCCCACAGGGCCCCACAGGACCCCCTCATACTCAGTGACCCTTACAGGGCCCCACAGGACCCCCACAGGACCCCCTCATCCTCAGTGACCCTGCCCCCACAAGGCCCCAGAGGACCCTCTTGCTCAGTGATACTGCCCCCACAGGGCCCCACAGGACCCCCTAATACTAAGTCACCCTGCCCCCACAGGGCTCCCACCGGCCCCCTCATACTCAGTGACCCTGCCCCACAGGACCCCCTCATACTCAGTGACCCTGCCCCACATGGCCCCCACAGGGCCCCTCATACTCTGTGACCCTGCCCCCTCAGGGCCCCCACAGGACCCCATCCTCAGTGATACTGTCCCCACTGGACCCCACAGGACCCCCTCATCTTCAGTGATACTGCCCCCACAGGGCCCCCACAGGACCCCCTCATCCTCAGTGACCCTGCCCCCTCAGGGCCCCCACAGGACCCCCCTCATACTCAGTGACCCTGCCCCACAGGACGCCCAAAGGACCCCCTCATCCTCAGTGACCCTGCCTCCACAGCGCCCCTCATACTCAGTGACTCTGCCTCCACTGGACCCCCTCATACTCAGTGACCCTGCCCCACAGGATCCCCACAGGACCCCCTCATCCTCAGTGATACTGCCCCCACTGGGCCGCCACAGGACCCCCTCATACTCAGTCACCCTGCCCCCACAGGACTCACTGAGTATGAGGGGGTCCTGTGGGGGCAGGATCACATGCCCCCACATGGCCCCCACAGGGCCCCTCATACTCAGTGACCCTGCCCCCACAGGACCCCCTCATACTCAGTGACCCTGCCAGCATAGGATCTCCACAGGACCCCTCATCCTCAGTGACCCTGCCCCACAAGGCCCCTAGAGGCCCCCCTTTTACTCAGTGATACTGCCCTCACAGGTCCCCACAGGACCCTCATACTGATCACCCTGCCCCACAGGGCTCCCACCGCCCCCTCATACTCAGTGACCCTGCCCCCCAGAGGACCCCCTCATACTCAGTGACCCTGCCCCCATGCCCCCACAGGG